>JAJEJH010000180.1:552711-619721 GCA_026122585.1 Anacardium occidentale
AGGCTGATTCATCTGAGATTGAACCTGATATTGATCAAAAGATGACTATACTGTCAGATTGAGTTTTTCTAATTCTATTTCTTGTCCATATATATTATTTTCTCCATTAAGAAATTGATTATTTTATGTAGTTTAATGTTACAATCAAAGATCAGTTGTTCATTTACTCCTTGGTATTTTTTGTTCAACCATTTAAATTAATATATTTTTACAGGGCTCACATGAGATCTAGGCATGCTTATTTTGTCTTGATAGTTGCTGGGAGAAATGTTCTACTTGGATATGTTCCCATGATATATCATTATCTACTAGTGTCACTTGATCAATTCAATCTACTTTTGATGTCTTTTTGCTGATGCCTTCTGGGTTTGGTGACCAAGTTTCACTCATTTGCTCCAATTTCTTGACAATTCAGGTGCTGCTGAACCTTGAAAAATTGAATATAGATCTCAAACTGTAGGAAAACTGGAACATAAAAGTATGAGCGGTGAAGAGCATGATCACTCAGTACTATCTAGTGATATATCTCACATCCATCCTCATGATCCTAGTTACTAAGTGGCAGTTGAAAGGCAAAAGAAATATCCGCAATCTTACTAAAAGTTCTGCAGAGGCAACTGACAAAAGAGATTTTACTGGAACCACCACAGAACTTATGTGGAAAAAAAGATAGCTGCTTTCACTCCAGAGCATTGGGGAGAAGTATGAATTTCCAGAGATATTGTTCCTATGACTGGGTTGGATGGAGGATATGGATATATGCCTAGGGTTGCATCATAATTTCAGCTGCAATATATGATTGGGATGACATGGCATGGGAAGATCAGCATACCGGGGACGCCAAGTGGAGCATTCTAGTCCAAAATTTTTCGGCTGCTATGGTTTTGGTGTCTGGCTACAAACTATGTCGATGGATGTACATCTGAAGGTCCAAGCAAGCGATCCAAAAGAGTGTGTTCCCATAGTTATGGGATGGCAATAATTGGGCACTCACTCCAAACTGAAAAACTGGAAGATGGCTCATCTGATTGTCTTTATGATAAAAGCATGCTATATACATTTTCAGCAACACAATGTGTAGATTAAGCAGTCATGAATAATCAGAGAAGGCAGGTATGTGGAAGAAACTACTATATATACTGAATATGTTGGATGAGGCTGTTTAGACTTTTATTAGTAGCAACATAATTTTATTCTTTTGCGAGGAATGCGTGAACCAAAAGGTGGTTGGTACATTTGGGGTCTCTTGGCATAAGGGAGTAACCATTAAGGACTCATCCAAAGCTTCATTCAGATATTACAAAAATATAATTATTACAACTTGCATCTTACGTTATTTAATGTCCAACAAAAACATTGCACTATCCTGCTCTAGTCCATATCAAACGCAGTAATTTATTGCCACACTTTTCCTCAGAACAAAATCAAATGATGAAACATATATGTAGGCTTGCAGAAAGTGGATGAAACTGTAGATTAGGGCTCTAAAAAGCTTTCCAAGAAGATAGCGGTGGAGTTTTGGAGTTCTTGCAGGTGGTGACATATCTATCACCTTTTACAGCATTTCTTCTGGATTTAGTTTTACAGACAAGACGATGATATTTTCATTGAAGTTTTCGATCTTGGTGGTTTCAGGAATTGGACAAACATCATCCCTTTAGTGATGAAGTCAGGCTAGCGCTAGCTGTGATGTGGTGCATCCTTTCTTTGTTGCTATTTCATTAACACAGTCAAATAATTTTTTGTCATGATCCAGATTTTTAGGTTGCAACCTGGTATGCTGCAAAAGTAGAAATATGAAGTTTGCACTGCACAAAGTGAGATGCTAGAACATGTGTTGAATGCAATACAAACACTAAAAATTGAATTTTTGTTTACGAACCAACCTAAAATCATCTTTTCAAATGTATTCAAGCAACTTAGGCTCCAGTGAAAAGAATCCTCGTTCTAGAGGACTGTATACAACAATGCCAATGCCAAGTTCTCTGAGAAATTAATCAACTAGATTTGTATCAAAATTTGTATGTTTATTTTATATTTGACTATAAGCAATTCAATCAGCCTTACCTACAAGAAGGAATAATCTTTTTCTTTGCATCTCGTGACCATATCATAACCATAAGGATCATGCTAACAGGACAACTGATATCGAATGAACACCATGAGCTCTTATAATTGTTGAAACAAATGCTTTAGGATGACCTATGTACTTTACCCCTCCCTTCTCAACCAGGCTCTAAGTTCTCCCATCTTTCAAAACACACAAGAAAAGTTCTAAGAATCATATGCATATTTAACAAGAAGCTAGCTTAGAAGATGTGATCCGTATAAGGAACAATTTGATAGTTTTAATGAATTTGATCACTAACTTCACCTACTCAAAAAAACTTCTTATATTTGGGCACTTGTCAACATTTATCGTTGAGAAGGAAACATACAAGAACACTATATTTACATGTTAATTCAACAAGAAAACTATAGTTTTGGATCCTGGAGCTTAGCCTTGAAGCATTTTACATCAAAAAAAAAAAAAGTTTTGTACAAAAGTTGACTGAAATTAAAGGTAAAACTAAGTACAACTAAAACTTACATGCTTATATACTTGTCAATTACTTGTGAGAATTTATTTAGTAGCTACAACTAAAACTTCATTGAAATTAAACTCAAGGAAACCTACCTCCTCAGTCTCCAACAGCAAGACATAGGGCAGAAAAGATCAAGTGTTCCCTTAGTAGTCATTTCCACCATATGCAGATTGTCTTGGCTTGTATCAGCTGATGGTTTTTTTAGGAGCAAATTTGTCTACCTTGTAGCCATCATTTAAAAACTTCCCATCGTCTGTCGAAGAAAACAGAATCAAAAGTTAGTATATAAGTAGAACATCTAACTAAGATGAGACACAATGGACAAAAAATTTAACTAGAATATCATTCACTTATTTTCAACTTGCATCAAGCTAAAAGCAAATGCGTTGGGTTTGAAAAGACTAGGTTAAGTTGGCCAAGGAGCCTTTGATTTGTGCAGCAGAATACAACTATATAAGGGTGCGGTATAATCTAATGCAATAAGCTTAAGCAACTTATTAGAAAAGTGTACTTCTAATGTCTTGGGCCAGACTGGGTAATGCCATATACCAGTTCTGTTTCTCTCCCAAGTTCAGTTCATTGAATTTTTAAGATCAAGTATAAACCCAAAACAACAAAACAATATATTAGTTGCCAAAGTTTGAAGTTCAAACACTTATGACCACATATGCTAAACACTAAAAAATTGTTTGTTCTACAGAATCCATGTAGGACCAAGGTTATATTATATTTTATATATCCTAAAAGGTTTCACTACCAGCACAAATTAAAGGCCCAAACATATAGAATCCAAATCAAGAAATAACTTAAAACATTTGTTCATTATACATGAATATATAAGATCAATCACTAATTGACATGCATTGTCATTTCTAGCGTTCTGCATAGCAAAGCAGTGGTAACTAAAATGAAAAACAACCAAAAGACAGAAGGCTTAAAATAGAAACAAGACAACAAGAGAAAGACAGGCTTCAAACATACATTGAGTCCTTGATAGAACGCCTCTCCTCTGCTTGGCTTATAAGTGACTAAAAACCCAACAAAACAGACTTTTATCATTTGGGGTATTCATCATATATAGTTTTAAAACAAAACCCATCCAAATGATCCAATCATCAAATGAATAGTCTTACTAGCTCTGGAGTTTCAATCATGTAACCTTAACATGCAAGTTGAACATTACTTCTACTAAGCCAAACCTAATGTACACATGCTTAAAATTCTACGGTTGTCATCAAATGAATACTACCTTTTTCACAACCCTGCAATAATCGAGCAAAGAAACATAAGAATAACAATTTCAAACAACATTTCAAGTAAATCAAGTTTTTAAAACTAAAGCTTCATTAGATAGATCCTCAACAAATGTTCCTGAATCACATTATATCCACTTGCCAACTAAAATCTGACAAAAATAACATCAATTTCAACTTCTAATCTACTCCTAGAGTATTGAAGTCATTTGGCATCAAATTCAATGACCATGTTGAACAGATTCGGTAACAGTTTGGCAAAATCTTCTATAAAATTAAAATTATTAACAAAAATTAACATATACTCTCAATTAATTTAAGACAACAAAAAAGGACATGGATTTTGAGTAGTTGAACAGACGACTGTTGATCATTTTAAAAGGGTCACAAACAACGAAGGGGAGAGAAGGCTATATAAGATTGGATAATATCACTAAAGTCCTTCATATGATTTTATCATTTCAATTTTGTCCTCACAAAATATAAATAGTATCTTTGAATTTTAAATAATATCATTTTTAACCTTATAATTTAAATTTTGTCCTGACACTTACCATATGATTTTGCAGCTTGCTAGTACCAGATTGGTAGTGGGAATCTTTCCGATAACTTGGAACAATCTGTAATCATAAAAAATAATACATAAATTTAATTATAAAACAAAAAAGCTAGAGAATTAATGTTACTTTCAGTCTCTAAAATGGTTATAATTATCTATTAATTAAACAAAAAATATATCAATTTAATTGACAGGTATTAATTCAATGAGGTAGAACAAAAACAGTCTACAAAAAAAATTATATAGTTATTGTTAAATAAATAAATACATACCATTTTGTAATTGTTGTAAAACCGAATTAAGATCACTTGTACAATCCTTCCAGTTGAACGTTTGTAACTTTGGCATTTTTAAGCCTTCTCCAGAGAAAGTCTTCATCTTGAGGCATTTACCCACTTCTAATGATGTCAATAATGAGAATTTTAAGGTGTAATTCCTAGAACAGAAGCATGTGAGACTTTCTAACTCAAACAAGGACAACTTCTCCAATTTCTCAAAGACAATTTCATCTTTCTCTATTTCTTCCTCATTCGCTAATACTTCTGTCATCATTTCACATCCCTTTATTGACAATCTTTTGAGACAAATCAAACTTTTGGCCGTTGAGGATGTCATTAAGTTTTGCATTCCATTACACCCCTTTACCTCCAAAGAAGTAAGATTTTCAAAAGATGATGAAGGCGGCAACAGAGTCATCAAATTGTGACAATATTCTACTTCTAATTCACGAAGATTTTGAAGAATTGATTTGAACTGAAAGTCTTGTTTCCAAATGCACTTTAAATTAAAAAGTCCCTGCAATTTTAAATTTTTTAATTTTGCAAGTGCTCCAACATCTCCACATGAAAATATCTCTTCATATAAACTCACTGTCAATGTGAGTTTTTCAAGATTGATAAATTTCATAATGATATTTCTTGAAATATATGCATAATCATCTTTAATCAAATGGAGAGCTTTTACTTTGCCAAAGTTCTCATGAAACTCTCCTTGCATTGTTGTCATGATATCTCTTTCGCTTAATGTCAATTCCTTTGAAGTCATGATATCTCTTTCGCTTAATGTCAATTTCTTTAAAAAAGAGTCAACCTAAAGAAAAATCATGTTAGTCAATCAAAATTAATATTTCTAATGAAAACTTACAATAATTTTATATATATTTAACAATAACTAAGGAGAAAAAAAAATAATGAATTTGGTGGTTGTGAAAGTGTGTGGTGGGCACTAGTTCAATAATGTGCAAGGTCAACATTGTTTAAAACACAATTAATTATAATTAACACTGAAAATATAATATTCTTAGAAAATTACTCAAATTTAAACTAATTAATTGAATAAATACCGCTTTGTTGTGCTTTTGTTGTATACTTGTATTCAAGTCATTCTCCCCAATCTCCAGTACCTCTGTCCCGCTCACATCATACATGTAAATGACTTCGTATAACTTTGGTGTGGATAAGCTTCCTTGACAAAAAATCTTCAAATTGGGACAGAACTTTATAATTAACTCTTCCAAAGATGGAAAACTAAAAGAGTAATTCCCAGAGCAAAAGCATGTGAGACTTTTTAAAGCATAAAGTGACAACTTGTTCAAATTGTTAAAAACAATTTCAGGACTTGTTGTTGCATCTCCCTCATTTTCTACTATTTCAGTCAACATTCCACAAGTTGATATGCTCAATTCTCTCAACTGCACCAAGCTTCCAGCCACTGAAGATGTAATTAACTTCATTATAAATCCATTGCAAGAATCTACCTTCAAAACTTTAAGATTCTGGAAAGATTCTAAGAATGGAACTAGACTCATCAATCTGTTACAGTAAGATACATTTAGAACTTCAAGATTTGAGAAGTCACATAGGCTCTTAGTATCTTTGTATTGATTGGAAGATAGTTGGAGCTTTCTCATATGTTCAAATCCTTGAAGGAGTCGAAAGGGAATATTTGTAGAGTTATCATTATAGATTCTAAGAGATTTCGATTGACTTTTCCAATGAATATTTTTCTCACCATCATCTAATTTAAATACCTCCAAATCAAAGATGATCTACAAATCCATCAAAATGATATCCCGTTAGCTTTTGATAATTCTTAAAACAAATTATCAAATAAATCAATACTTAAAAGCATTTCTATAAATTCATGAAAAATAGTAATGTCATTAATTAAAAATTCTATAAAAAAGTCTGAATAGAGCATAATCAATTAGTATTCACAATCTGAACCATAAAATGTACTCGTATAGATGATGAAAACTATTATAAAAGTTGACCAATGAGGGAAAAATCCAAACAAATAAGAAGGTTAAAGTTGTAGGATAATCCTAAAGTAATTTTTTTCAAATCAAAGAACCATTAATTTTTCTTAATTTTTGTTTCCTGGAAAAATAGAAATGTTAAGAATTCCAAGATTAAATTTTTGAATAAATGTAATATATATATGAAGAAAGGTAATTTCTTTTTAAAGAAACAATGAAATAAGAGATTCGCACCTTATTATCAAGGAAGATAGATTGTGGATCTAAAATATTAAGCTCAGTTTCCCCATTGTTTTCTTTGTAGCTAACATATTTGACACAGTTTTTCACCACCAACTCTTTCAACTTTGGCAACTCTAAATTATTTTTTCCAGGGTAGAAAACCGTAAGTTCTGGTAAATCTTCAAGCTTCAATGAGGTTAAATTCGGAAAATTGAAATTGACAACTGCATTTGTTCCGTCTTCTTTTGCAACAATCTCCTCTAAAACCTTGCAATTTATTATCTCTAGTTGTTGGAGTTGCTGGAGGCTTTTGGCAATGGAAGATGGAAAAGCATATTTTATGTTTCCACAATTCGACAAGGCCAAGTGTGTCAAATTTTGATAGAAGGAAATTGGATGTTGGTTGTAGCAAATCTCCGTAGAATTGTTATCATGGAATAACTTGCACTTGAAATTCAAATCAAGGGAGATATCCTACAGTAAAAGTTAATAATTACTTTAATATAAAGTAATCAAAAAATAATTATTTATCATTATTCTAAACTAAATAAATTCGCGGATGTAAGTAAAAATATAAACTAAATTAATTGAATACATACCTGACTTTGCTTTTTACATAATCTCTGTAAGATTTCATTAAGATTATTCCTCTGAATTTCTTCTTCCTTCCACTCATAATTGATTTTCTTTAACTTTGGAATGGTCAAGATTCCCCCACAGAAAGTCTTCATAGCAGGACATTTGGTTATATCTAACTCTTCCAAAGATGGAAAATTGAAAGTGTAACTCCCTGAGCAGAAGCATACAAGACTATCTAACTCAGAAAGTAACAACTTGTTCAATTTTTCAAAAACAATCTCAGTTGTTGCATCTCCCTCATTTTCTAATATTTCAATCAGCATTCTACAATCCAGTAATATCAATTCTCTCAACTGTGCCAAGCTTCTAGCTGTTGAAGGTGTTATTAAGTTAAGGAACCGATGACAATATCTAAAATCAAGAACTGTAAGATTTTCAAATCTTTGAAGGACCATCCCAAGTGGAATATCTACTGACTCATAATTGTAGATTTCAAGAAATTTACTCCGCCAGCTAATCCGTCCCTCAAACTGTTCCCCAATACGTAATTCAAGAGAGTCCAAATCATGGTTGATCTACAAAACCATAAAAAAAAAATTCAATTAACTTTGTAATTATATTATAAAAATAAAAGTTTAGTTAATGGTTTACTCTGTATTACCATAATCTTTAATAAAAATAAAATTAATATTAAAACTATGTTCAAAAAGTATTTTTCAAAACTATTAAGTAAACATACATATTAATTTATTATTTTTTTTAAGAAAACCTTAATATTTTAAATTAGTCTACACATTCAATATTCATGAAAAACGATTCAGTTTATTAAGGTTTCTAATTATATGAATGACTACTCTCATATTACATATATTTCTAATAAAAATATAATTATAGTTATGGTTTTGAAAATCTAATAATCACTTATCGAGTTAAAAAAATAAAAAGAGAGAGAGAGAGAGAGATGCTATGAATTATATAGTGTATTCAAAATGTATGATTTATAAAGTATAACATTAATATGATGAATATAATGTTGACATATTTTAAAATAAGTAATGTTATGTGTAATTATAATAAATATCAAATTATGTATAAATTATAATGTGTCACACATAATTGACTAATTTTGAATTAAAGATAAAATAAAACGTAATCATATAATGACACATCATCATTGGTATTTAAATTGTTAATATAAGTACACATAACATCGTTGTTTCGAAATGTTTGTTGAACAAAAATTTATAACCTTAAAATGACCCAATTTTAAGAGATAAAATTACTTTAAGCAAAGCAGAGGATATTATTAAAATTAAATATAATTTCCTATTATTCATAAATAATTTAATATTTTGAGCTAAATATTTGTAAGGACTTTTATTTTTTAGCTTTAATGAATATTTTTTCATAAAAAACAGGAATTGAATTTTTAGAAGCTTAGTGCTTTATTGCTACTGAGTCAATTGTTTTGAATTTATGTAATATAATATAAACAAATTAAAAAAAAAAAGAATAAAATTGGAATATTTGCTGACTTATAATTAGAGATTTCAAGAATTTCATATTTGCTTCAAGTAATGTTCCCCACTCCATTGATTAATCGAAAAATGTCCAAATCATGTTTGATCTACAAAGCCAAAAATATAAAATCCAATTAACTTTGTAATTATATTATTAAAATAAAAGTTTAGTTAATTGTTTACTTTGTGTTACCTTAATCTTTAAAAAAAAGTTCAAATTAATATTAAAATTATGTTCAAAAACTATTTTTCAAAACTACTAATTAAACATATTCTTAACTTTTTTTTTTTTTTGAAAAATTTTAATAACATTTAATATTCATGAAAAATGATTCAGCTCATTAAGCTTTCAAATAATACGAAAGACCACTCTCCTATTACATATATAAAATAAAATTATATTTATGATTTTTATAACCTAATAATACATGAAAGAGTTCAAAAAAAAAAAAAGAGATGCTATGACTCACATAATGTATTTAAAATGTATGATTTATAAGCTATAGCATTATCGCATAAAATGATGAATATTTGTATATAATGTGATATTAAATAGCATCTATAGATACCAAATATAATTGTATACATAAAAGAAATCAATACAGATTTAGTTGGCAGTTACCTTTATATGATTTGTGTCAAAATTAAAGTGATTTTTGACTTTGATCCACTATCAAATCATGTTGACATAATTTTTAAATAAATAATGTATTATGCAATTATAATGAGTATTAAATTAGAAATCAATTATAATATAGTTATTTTGAATTAATGATAAAGAAAAACAAATCGTATGGTGGCACATCATTATTGATATTTAAATTGTTAATTATCATAACCTTGGAGAGACCAAATTTTGAGAGAAAACTATTTCAAACAAAGCACAAAGATTTATCAAAATTAATATAATTTCTTATTATTCACAAATAATTTAATATTTTGAGTTAATCATTTGCAAGGATTTTTATTTTTTACCTCTAATATTTTTTTGTAAGAAACAAGGATTGAATTTTTTAGAAGTTTAGTATATTATTCTTACTGAGTCAATTGTTTTGAATTTATTTAATTAATATAAATAAAATTAAAAAAGGAATAAAATTGGATTCTTGTACCTTTTGGTCTAAGCATAGGGATTTTGACTTTGAAGTGAACATCTTAAATTTATCACAACCTTCCACCTCCAATTCTTTCAATTTTGGCCATTCTGAATAATGTATTCCAGGATAGAAATCCGTAAACTCTGGTAGATAGACAAGCTCCAATTTGGTTACTTCTGGAAAGAAAACATTGACAGCTGGTTCTGTTCCTTCTTCTACATCAACAATTCCCTCTAAAACGTCACAATCACTTATGACAATGTATTGGAGTTGCTGGAGACTTCTCGCTATTGACGAAGGAAACACATATTTTATCTTTGTACAACTCTGCAACCTCAATTCTTTCAAATTTTGAAAGGAGGAAGTTGGAAGTTGGCTATCCCAAATCTTTCTAGAAATAATATCCTTCAATTTCAACACCTGTAATTCAGAAAAGATAACCTGCAGCCACAGCCAAAGTTAATTGTTGTTCCAATTTTTATGAACTCGTATGAGAAAATTTAAAGAAGAACTTTAAGATTTTGGAAAGATTCTAAGAATGGAACTAAACTCAACAATCTGACATTGTTAGATACACATAGAACTTCAAGATTTGAAAGATTGTATAGTCTTTTAATGTCTTTGTATTGACTCCAAAATAGTATGAGCTCTCTCACATTTTCAAATCTTTGAAGAAGTCAAAGTGGAATATTTGTAAAGTTATTCTTACTGATTGTAAGAGTTTTAGATTGACTCCACCAATGAATATTTCTCTCACTATCAGATTATTCAAATACCTCTAAATCGAAGTTAATTTATAAATCCATAAAAAAAGAAATCTAACTAGTTTTTGATAATTCTTGAAACAAAACTCTAATTGTTGTGTAAGACAAATTATCAAATAAATCAATACTAAAAAACATTTCTTAACATGATTAAATTTATGAAAATTGGTAATGCAATTGATTAAAAATTCCATGAAAAAGTTTGAATAAATTATAATCAATTAGTATTTACAATTTGAACCATGAAATGTGGTCATACAAGTGATGAAAATCATTATAAAAGTTGACCAATAACAGCAAAATCCAAACAAATAAGAAGGTTAAAATTGCAGAATGATCCTAAAGTAATTTTTTTTTAAATCAAATAACCATTAATTTTTCTTAATTTTTGTTTCGTGGAAAAACAAAAATGTTAGGAATTCCAAGATTAAATTTTTGAATAAATGTAATACATATGAAGAAAGTTAATTTCTTATTCAAAAAACAATGAAATAATTTTCTATAAAAAACAGGGATTGAATTTTTAGAAGCTTAGAGTTTTATTGCTACTGAGTCAATTATTTTGAATTTGTATTATATAATAAAAACAATTAAAAAAAAGAATAAAATTTGAATATTTGCTGACTTATAATTGAAGATTTCAAAAAATTTAAATTTACTCCTAGTAATGTTTCCCACACCATTGACTAACCAAAAAATGTTCAAATCATGATTGATCTACAAAATCATAAAAATAAAATCCAATTAACTTTGTAATTAAATTATTAAAATAAAAGTTTAGTTAATTGTTTACTTTGTATTACCTTAATCTTAAAAAAAAAATCAAATTAATATTAAAATTATGTTCAAAAACAATTTTTCAAAACTACTAATTAAACAAACTTCTTAATTTTTATTTTTTTTAATTTTAATAACATTCAATGTACATGAAAAATGATTCAACTCATTAAGCTTTTAAATAATATGAAAGATCACTCTCCTATTACATTTATTTTTAATAAAAATACATTTATGATTTTTATAAAATACCTGAAAGAGTTCAAAAAAGAGAGAGATGTTATGACTTACATAATGTATTTAGAATATATGATTTATAAGCTATAATATTATTGCATGAAATGATGAATATTTGTAGACAATATGATATTAGATAGCGACTACAGATACCAAGTATAATTGTATATATAAAAGAATTCAATACATATTTGATTGACATTTACCTTTATATAATTTGTTTCAAAATTAAAGTGATTTTTGACTCTAATCCACTATCAAATCATGTTAACATAATTTTGAAATAACAAATGTAATATGTAATTATAATGAATATCAAATTAAATATTAATTATAATATGGTGATTTTGAATTAAAAATAAAGTAAAACAAATCATATAATGACACATTATTATTGATATTTAAATTGTTAATCATTATAATCTTAAGAAGACCCAATTTTGTGAGATAAAACTGTGTCAAGCAAAGCACATAGGTAATATTAAAATTAAACATAATTTCTTATTATTCACAAATAATTTAATATTTTGAGCTAATCATTTGTAAGGACTTTTATTTTGTACCTTTAATGAATATTTTTCTGTAAAAAAACAGGGATTGAATTTTTAGAAGCTTAATGTTTTATTGCTATTGAGTCAATTGTTTTGAATTTATGTAATATAATATAAACAATTTAAAAAAATAAAATAAAATTGGATTCTTATACCTTTTGGCCGAAACAGAAGGATTCTGGCTCTGAAGTGAATATCTTAAATTTGCCACAGCCTTGCACCGCCAATTCTTTCAATTTTGGCCATTCTGAATAATATATTCCAGGAGAGAAATCCGTGAACTCTGGTAGATTTTCAAGCTCCAATTTGGCTACCTGCGGAAAGAAAACATTGACAGCTGGTTCTATTCCTTCTTCTACATCAACAATTCCCTCTAAAACCTCACAATCCCATATCTGAATGTATTGGAGTTGCTGGAGACGTTTGGCTATTGACGAAAGAAACACATATTTTATCTTTGTGCATCTCCTCAACTCCAATTGTTTCAAATTTTGAAAGGAGGAAGTTGGAAGTTGGCTGTCCCAAATCTTTCTAGAAATAATATCCGCCAAAATCAACACCTCTAAATCAGGAAAGATAACCTGCAGCCACAGCCAAAGTTAATTGTTGTTCCAATTTTTATGAACTCATACACGAAAAATTAAAAAAGAAAGAGTACTTAATGGTATAATTGAATTGAATCTGAAATTTTAAAATCACTAGTGAAAAATACACAAGAAAGAATATTGCAATTATGTGTGTTAACAAACGAGAATAAACTTAAAGGAAAATAAGAATATATATAATAGAAAAATATAATAAATTATAGTAAAGCAAACCTCTTTGTTAAAAAACGGTGTAATTTCATTAGAATGAACAGAGGCTTTTGAATGCTCAAGATCGTTCTCATCGTCAAAATCTCTGCACAAGTGTAAGACTTCCACATTCTTGATTCCACATAATTCTTCTAGGGAGATGGTAGAATTAAATTTAAATGTCAACTTCCTTAATGTCTCATGTCCGATGTTAATTCCTGAAACATACTTTAACTCATATCCTATTGATATTTGGTACCTTTTAAGCTCTTTGGAAAAGAAGTCTTGAGGCAAAGCCTTGTTATCTTCTATATCCAATTGTAAACTGGTGAGACCAGACAAGAGCTCCAATTCCTTAAGTAATTCAATCTTCCACTTAACAAAGCATCCCTTCATATAAAGTTCTTCCAGTTTGGATAATTTTGAAATCACATTTGGAGCAATAACTTTTAATCTCCAACATTCGGTTAAATCTAATGACCTTAACTCAGTCAATTGACCCATCTCCATAGGCAACTCCTCAATTTTAGCCCATTGCAAACTAAGAACTTTTAGCTTCTTAAGCTCTCCAATTATGGCAACATCTTCAATACTGCTACGATCTAAACACAATGTTTGAAGATTTGTCAAAAGATCAATTGATGATGGCAATGACGACTGTTGTAGTTCAACTATTTTCAATACTTTAAGCTTTGACATCATTGTGAAGAATTCCCTCGAGATTTTGAATGAAGAACCCATCCAACTTGCCTGAAAAAATTCGAGTTCTGGACAATTTAATCCTTCATGTGAAAGTTGAGTTATAACATCATTACGAAATAAAGAGATTATTGTGCATTTTCCAAGTTTACTTTTATCCTTCCATTCTCTTTTAAAAACAAGATTCTCTGTATATACATGGTAATCTGTATATACACATGTTATAGCAATAATACGAATAACATCGTGCATAGAAAATCTTTCTGTAGTTTCACCATCAAGTAATAAACAACGATCTTTGAGTTCGTTCACTAGCACCTCCAGTTCACTTCGTGTGTCTTCTATAGAAAGGTCAACTTCTCCAAGAATACCCAAGCCCATGATAATTCTCAATAAGTCTGAAATGGAAGCATTGTTTTCCATTAGACTACAAATTATAAAAACTCTCTTGCGCTTGTCATCTTCTAAATGATCAAAACTGAACTTAATCTTTCCATATTCCTCTTGCAAATCTTTAGGGAGCCTTGTTGGGTAAGGTCTTCGCAGTTTTCGCAAGTCAACTTCCCATTGACATTTTTTTTTATTGTTCTTTAATGCTTTGGCTATTGTACAAATCACAATCGGCAAGCGCCCACATTCTTTACATACATCTTTTGGTAAAGAACTCAATTCCGGTTCTTGAGCAACATCACCTGCACAAGAAGCTAGCTATTATCTTATCATCGAAAAACAGAGAAATTAGAAAGAAACTGCAAGGTCCTTTCTCATTATTGTGAATTTAGGTTGAAAATAACTACACTTAGGTGTGTTATACTATTTAGCAGATTATTAAATTACTGTATTTATCTGTTTTAATAATCTTATATATAGCACTAAACCACCATTACTATCAATGGAGTAATTATTTCTGTCATTACTATATTAACTTTTTTTTAGGCCAATAAAATGACATGTTCCCGGCCTTTAAGTTTAAATTAGGATACAAAAATTGTTTAATAAAAATTAGGGAGTAAAAGTGTTAGTTAACTTGAGAGTTTTTTTTTTTTGTATTTCCAGCAATTTCATAGAAAATTTAACAAAATTTCTTAAAAACATTAACAAACACTGGGAAATTGGTTGTTTCAACTTTAAGGGGTGGGAACGGTCATTTTATCAAACTTTGGTGGAAATAGTTTTTTGACCTTTTATTTACTCAAATCAAACCATAACACAAATTTTATTTTTCGTATATGTTATAACAATGGTGACAACCAAAGAAAAAAGGCCAAAAAGCTATTCCCACCCAATATATTCTGACTTTATCAAATCTTGTATGTTAAGTTTGAAAAAGTCAAATCTCACCTATCTATTAAATTTTTATAAAAGTTTAAAAATACAAAAATACACTCAAATTAAATAATATTTTATCAATAAAGTTTTATTAAATATTTTGTGCGTTAGTTTATGTTAATTACAATTAAAAATGATAAAAATTTCTCTTATTATAAAAATAGATAAAGGTGTTAATAATAAATACTTATATACAGGGTTGAACTAAATTTTTTTAAAATTTTAAGGGTTTTTTAAATTTCAAAAAATTTTAAGTGTTTTAAAATTTTGAAACGTTTTTTAATTTAAAAAGTTGAGGGGTGTTTAAAATTTTAGAATTTTAATATATCTTTGAATAGTTGTAAAAATAATAATTACATCCTCAAAAATATTAGTTAGAGGTGTAAATATTTAATTACATACTATTGAGATTGTAATTATTTTCAGAATAAATGGGTGAATATGAATTTTTAAATATGATAGAAAAATTATCTAATTTACTTCTAATAACTTTAAAAGATAATATTTATACTTCAAATATATCTCTCTCATGTATTTAAATAAAATGATAAATATTGAGATTACATGAAAATTTTTAAAAAGTTTAGGAGTTGGTGACAATTTTCCATTTTATCAAATCTTGGGTGAGAAATAGTCTTTTGGCCTTGAAAAAATATTGAAAGTAAATGGAAATTCCGTAACTTAATTACCTGCCATTTTGGCGAATAGGTCCCAAGCTTCATCTTCCTTTAAAATTTCCATCGGGAAATTCTTTTCGCAACCCATTTTTCGCAACACACTTACGTCTCTTGTTGTGAGAAGAAGTTTATTACTTCCACGATCAACTCCGGAAGGAATTCCAAATGTTGTTTTCAAATCTAGAGGTTCCCATATATTATCAAGAATTAAAAGGATATTCTTGCCCTTCATTCTTTCATACAGCTTCTTCGCCATTTCGCTTTCGTTTTTGAATGTCAGACCCAACTGCTCAGCAATAATTGTTTGAATCTTTTTTGTATCAGGAGACTCTGTTACCTGCAAGACGAAAACAATATATATAAATATATATATATGCCCAATCGGAAACAGCAAATAAGGGCAAACCTTTAACAATATTGTACTGAATGTTTCTTTACCTCTACAAAAACAATCTCGTCAAAGAGATTTTCCTTCTTGGCTTTCCTACCAACTTCCTGCACAAGAGTGGTCTTCCCAAGACCACCCATCCCGAAAACACCAATTTTGTCAACAGTCTCATCTTTTAAAGCATCCCGAACGTTCTTCACGGTGGAGTTTCTTGATTCAAAAGCCAAATAATCTTCGCTAGATCTAAGCCAGATCTCCGGCGGATTAGTAGGAAAGGAAATTTCGTGGAATTTTTGCTGGAGGAGTGGATCAACATCATCCCGCTTTAATTTGAATGCTTTCTTGCTTCGTTTGTAACGAATGATGAAGTTGGGGCACAATCCCTTGAAACATCGAGGGTTGTTTTCTTTCTCTTGAATCAACTGCTCTGCTTCCCCAATCGTCTTCTCCACACCCATCTGCCATTTCTTAACATTCTCGTTTATCTCTTCCACATTTCTTTCAGCTGCAGTAACCTTACGCTCAACATCGTTTCTTTTATCCTTCAGCTTATCAACTTCTTCTTCGAGATTGTTGAGATTGGTACTATAATTGTACAAGTACTTGAATGGACTCCAAATCGGAGCAGCCAAACACTCGGCAACTTGAAGGACAGAAGCCACAACCCCGGCAATCTCCGCCATTTTTTATAACTTTTTTCAAATTTGAAAAACAGAAGAGAAGTGACGAAAATGAAAATAATCAAAACACAACTGCTGAAATTAACAATAAATAAGAGAAACGAATTCTTTTTTCTTTTTTATGAGTAAACGAGAAATAACCGAAAGCAAATTTTTTTTTTTTTTTTTGGTTTTGAAGAAATCAGATAGATATGTTAAACAGAAATTCTTTTTTTCAAAATCTGAAATAAAGAAAGTAAAAGAGAGAAAGTAACAGGGCAAGAAAGATGCAGACTCAAGAAATCAAGGGAACTGGCTCTAGAGAGGTTTGGGAGTGAAAGTGGTTGTGAATGATTGAGAGAGAAGAAAACTGAAGATGATGAAAAGAGATTACGCTCCACCGAACTGAGATGATAAATTTAAATATGAAAGTTCCACAAAACTCAATTCGTTCATCAATCAATCATGTATTTTCGTTGCTTTTTCTTAGTCAAAAAGAAGCTTTGCGGTGGGAAATGAAGAATAAAGTGGTAGACAAAGACAATCAATCATGCATTTCCCTTGCTTTTTCCCCAGTCAAAAATAAGCTTTCATATCGTTAATTTGCTTTTTTGAGTGTATAAACAGACCTTTATAATTAATAAAACGAATCCCAAAATTTGTTTAAACTCATGATTTGTTGATAATACCAACCGGGTTTTAGCCCAATAATACTCAGTACATTATTTTTTATATTTTAGTATTTGTATAATCTATTTTATTATTATTTAATTTTTAAAAATAAATAACAATAAAGGCTCACCACACGAAGATTAAGGAGAGCAAAAATTTATGTTCTTCAAATTTGACTGAGTGCTTCCCAGTCACAGAGACTAAATGAATACTAAAAGACTCAAAAAATGAGGGATTTGAGATAATTTTTTTTAAACCTCATGGTTCCAAATTAGTATTCTTAGTTTCATTGTTCAAAATATTATAATTTTTTATGTTATATTTTCAAATTATTATTAGTATTTATCATATCCCGACAAAAGTTGTTTGTAAAAATTATTTTGTTTGGTCCATGTTTAATTCAATAATTTGATTTGAGTTTAATTTAGAGTTATTAGTGATATTATTTGTCCTATTACTAATATCATTTATCTAACCAATAAATTTTAACGATATTTTGATTAGTTTAAACAAACTTAAATTTAAATTACAATTTGTTATTTAATATTTAAACTAAACTTCAGTTAAACTATATTCAAATTCGGTTTGAATCTAAAAAAATTCATAAATAGTTTGTGTAAGTCTATAATAGATATAATGAATGACTTATAAGTAAACTGGATAGTAGAGGTGAAATTCAAATTAAAGATGAAACTCAAATAAAAATAAATTGGTGAACAGTTTTATTATAGGGTTGCCCATTGGATAAACAGTTTCACCCTAATTCTACTGTATTAATCCAGTATCGTTACTGGAAACACAGCTGGGATAAGTTTTATACGAGATTAATAAAATTTGGGTATCCATTTTTGCTCAACCAAATTCCTGTACAAACACATCATTATATGAAAGAAATGATTTTGCGGTGGAAAATGGAGGATAGAAAAAAACAGAGATAATTAATGATCTCTCGTACATTTTCACATGGTGCCTCTCCACTGTAATCTCTCGTCATCTTTCTTCATCTTCACGTGGTGGCTCTCCTCCACTGTAATCTCTCATCATCTCTCTTCATCTTCACATGGTGGGTCTCCACTGTAATTTCTCTTCATCTCTCTTCATCTACACATGGTGGGTCTCCACTGTAATCTCTCTTCATCTTCC
This sequence comes from Anacardium occidentale, assembly GCA_026122585.1. NCBI lineage: Eukaryota > Viridiplantae > Streptophyta > Magnoliopsida > Sapindales > Anacardiaceae > Anacardium > Anacardium occidentale. The sequence goes on from JAJEJH010000180.1 coordinate 571,474, forward strand.
ATCATCTTCCAGTCGCCAGATATCTAACAATAAAAAACACTAATAAATCTCTCTCACCTTAAACAAATCTTTGCTCATCATAACACATGTCATCAATCATGTATTTTCGTTGCTTTTCTTGGTTAAAACAAAAATGCTTTCGGTGGAAAATGAAGAATAAAGTAGTAGTAGGCAGAGAAGACGATTAATCTGCAAATACAAAGTCATCTTCCAGGAAACATCCCCATGACACAGACTCTACTCTTGAAATTATTAACAAGCCATCCTGCGTCTACATTTCAATGTCTATATTTTCCGTGCTTTTTCTTGGTTTCATGCCTCATAAACACTAAATCACAATTCCACACACTATTTGTTAAAATGTTTTCAGAACAAGAACCCAAAACTCCTGGCAGAAAAACGTTACATACCTCACGAAGAAAAGGTACCGAAGATTCAGAGACATCGCACTGGACACCCACACGCGAAGATCGATGAGAGAAATTTAGACATTTCCATTTACACGAGGAAAGACTTTGACATAATTATTTTTACCCTTATTGTTTCAGATTATTACTGTTTGTCCAGTTATTTTTAATATTACAATTTTGGACCCTCTGTTTTCAATTTATTATTATCTTTCTTCTATTTTTTTTTTTCAATCCTTTTTCAAGTTTATAAAACAAATTCTTTCTAATTTTATTAATATTTTTAACAAAATAACTAAAATACTTTTTATTAAAAAAATAAATAATATTAATATTAAGAGAAATTTAATATAAATAATATTAATATAATAATAATAGTTTTAAAAAATTATTAAAATTTTTAAAAAATTAAAATTAAAATTGAAATTAAAAAAGGTCACTACCACCAATGACAGTGACTATCATAAACCTAATTAGACAATTAAAAATGATCGTCTGATTCAATTGACAGTTAAATTTAGTCATCAATTTCAAGTTTTTGGTAATTACTATTGTCGATAATGTTATCAATGGTGGTGACTATTTTTTTAAAATTTTTATTAATTATTTAAATTATTTATTATCGTTTTAATATTATATTAATATTATTTTATATTTTAATTATTTTTAGAAACTTAATTTTATTATTTTTTAATTTTTTTATTCAAAAAAATAAAAATATCTCTTTAACCAATTAAATTTAGTAATTGATTAGTAAATATAACAGTTGATTTTAATTAATAGATGAATATTTAAATTTTTAAAAATTTTAGAATGAAAATTGTCATTTAAGAAAACCTTAAATAAAAATAACTCGTTGGGCCTTTCAACCTCGTCTATATTTTCCATGCTTATCTTTTCAATTATTATAATTTTATATCTTATTCTTTCAAATTATTATTATTATAGTTTTTTTAATCTTTTTTCAATCTTTTTTAACTCAATTTCATTGATTGTTTGTAAAAGAACATCACAAAAGTTCCAAATTGATAATTTAATTTCAGTTCAGTTTATAACAAACACATCAAATTCGAACATGAATACATCAAATATCATCCAAACTCAAGTTAAATAATGAACTCAATTTAATAAATAAGTTTTATACTCGATTTTACAAATCAAATCGAGTTTGAATTAAAAATTTTCAACTCATTGATCTAAAGTTAGCCCTTATTTATACTCGATTCAAATCTAATTCAAGCCTACTTTGATAGCATAAAATTAATCGAGTTTGGCTGAATGCTTTCCAGTTAGAGAAGATTGTGAATGACGTTTTTTTCAATCAAATCACAGAAACCAAAAGAAGAAGACAAAACCTGAAAAGAGAGGGACTGTGAGATTATTTTTTTAATCCTTATGGTTTCAGATTATTATTTTTAGTCTCATTGTTTAAAATATTATAATTTTATACCTTATGTTTTTAAATTATTATTATTCATCGTATCAAGGCAAAAACTGTCTATGAAAGTCATTTCATTTGATTTATGTTTAATTCAAATAAAAATTTTAATTTAATTCATATGATTGATGATATTATTTAGATAAAATATTATCGACAATTAAAGTTTTGTTTAATGATAAATTGTCACCTATAAAAATTTAAAAAATCAAACATACATCCAATAATTAAAATTAGAAGAGTATTTTTATTTTTTAAATAAGAATAGAAAAATAATAATAAAAAATATTAAAAATAAAATAATAATAAAAAATTAATAAAGTAATAGTGCGTAGGTAACACAATAAATCTGACAAAAACAAAGTCATCTTCCAGGAAACATCCACATGACACAGACTCGCCAGCCTGCGTTTCCATTTTAATGTCTATATTTTTCATGCTTTTTCTTAGTTTCATACCTAACAAACACCAAATTCACAATTCCACACACTATTTGTTAAAATGCTTTTTCTGATTCTGTTATAAAATATATTCATTAATTAATTCATTTGTATTGAAGATTAATTCAGAGAGAAGAAAAGGTACCGAAGACGTTGTGATCAGATATTTATTTACAAAGACTTTGAGATAAGCCCTTTTTATCCTTATCGTTTCAGATTATTACATTTTAGTCCCGTTACCTTTGCTCATACCACATTTCATCGATCATGTATTTTCGTCGCTTTTTCTTACTAAAAAATAAGCGATTAGTCTGACAAATACAAAGGCACCTTCCAGGAAGCAGCCACATGACACAGACTCCGCTCATGAAATTACTAGCATGCCAGCCCGCCTTTACATTCCAACAACCATTTCATTGTCCATATCATCCCTGCTTTTTTTTTTCAAATAAAATAATTTTATTTTATATCTTATTTTTTCAAATTATTATTATTTCTGTCTTTTTCTTTTTTCAATCTTTTTTAAATCCATTCTGTAATATCATAAAAATATTTAAACCAAAAAATCCCATCCCAACTCCAAACTTCGGATTACTGTTTACTGATAGATTTGAATTGAGTTAACTCAATTTTATTTAATGTTTAATTTGATTCAAATTAAAATTTTAAATTAATAATTAAAAAAAGATAATATTCCATGGAATAAGAAATAAATTAAAATTTATGTACAAAAAATATAAAAAATCTTAAATAGAATTTTTACTGTACAGAAACATGAACTAACCCAAAGCAATTTTTTTTGTTTTTTGGTTTTGAAGAAATCAGAAATATTAAACAGAAATTCTTTTTTCTCAGGGCAAAAGAAAAAAGTGAAGTAAAGAAAGTAAGAGAGAGGAGGTTTGCGAGTGAAAGTAGTTGTGAATGATTGAGAGAGAAGAAAACCGAAGATGATGCAAAGAGATTACAAGGAACCGAATTGAGTTGATAAGATTCATTATCAAGTCAAGGAAAGTTGCTCAAATTTGAATTCACTGATTTGTGGTGGAAAATGAAGGACGTAGACGATGAATTAAGCTGACAAAAGCCAACGCCTTACTCTCTCGTTCATCTTCACGTGGTGGAAAATGAAGAAGAAAGGAGTGGTGGGTAGAGAAAACAATTAAGCTGACAAATACAAAGGCGGTTTCCAGGAAGCAGCCACATGAGACAGGCTCTTCTCCCGAAATTAATAGCATGCCAGCCTGCCTTTACATTTCAACAATAATGTCTATATTTTCCATGCTTATTTTTTCAAATATAATAATTTTATTTTATATCTTATTTTTTCAAATTATTATTATTTTTGTCTTTTTCTTTTTTTCAGCCTTTTTTAACTCAATTCCATTGATTGTTCGGAAAACAGAAGATATCACAAAAAAATCTGAAACAAAAAAAATTTCATCCAGCTAAAAGCTTTGTATTGCCTTTTACTGTTAAGATCAAACTGAGTTAACTCAATCAATCACTCATGTAATTTTACGTATTTTCGTTGATTTGCTTTTCTCCTAGTCAAAAATAAGCTTTCCAGTTGTTAATTTGCTTTTTTGAGTTCACAAACAGACAGGCACTCTTACTTTAAGGGGTTTGGTTGAGTATAATACAACTCTCTTATCTTTAAAATTTATATATATAATTCAATATCGAATTTTGAATATGAAAAAGTAATTTATGAATATATAATTATATAAATTATAAAGTTTAATTTCTCTAAATTTTCTGTACAGTTTTACAAATTTCTACCAAAAAAATGTTAGTATGAATATTAGCAGTAGACTTTCAGGTAAGCTTGCATCCCAGAAATCTGCAATCGGATGTCTGAGAGTGAGCCTCAATAAATTTTCCTTTTGCATTAAATCAGTGTTCTAATCTCGACATTCTCAGCCGGTTTATAGAACTTTTCTACTTTCAGAATACGTTTTTTTTTTTTTATGTATTATCTAGTAATTTTGTGGTGGAAAGTTACTCTGTTTCAGATTTTATAGATTTATGTTGAACGCAAGGGCTTAAGTGTGTCCGTCCCATCACAAACCAAGAGTTATCCCCTAAAAGTAAACGGATTTATGGTTTTTCTTTTTTTTTTTTTTTTTTGTTCATAATAAAAGCTGAATTTTCAGTTTATGCATAATCGTGTAGACTGGAGGGAAAAGTGGCAATGATCACTGGGGGAGCCAGTGGCATTGGTGAATGCACAGCTAAACTCTTCGCAAACCACGGAGCCAAAGTTGTAATCGCGGATATTCAAGACCAACTTGGCCATTCAGTAGTCGACGCCATGGGCTCTTCAATCTCTTCCTATGTCCATTGCGACCTAACCGATGAATCCCAAATCAAAAACGCTATTGACCAAACCGTTTCAACTCATGGCAAGCTCGACATAATGTTCAACAACGCCGGCATTGCTGATGAGACAAGCCACGCATAATCGACAATACAAAGGCCGATTTCGAGCGTGTTCTTAGCATAAATGTTACCGGGGTTTTCCTTGGCATAAAGCATGCAGCACGTGTCATGATTCCAGCTCGTAGCGGAAGCATAGTTTCAACAGCGAGCATAAGCTCACAAGTTGGTGGCGCTGCCTCGCATGCATATTGTTCTTCAAAACATGCCGTGTTGGGGTTAACGAGAAATGCTGCTGTTGAGCTTGGACAATTTGGCATTAGAGTGAATTGTTTGTCGCCCTATGCTCTGGCAACGCCCTTGGCCACAAAATTTGTGGGGTTTGGCAATGCATTCGCTTGAGAATTTAATGCATTCGCTTGGTGTCTTGAAAGGTGTGAAACTTAAAGCAGGGGATGTTGCAAATGGAGCTCTATATTTAGCAAGTGATGAGGCCAAGCACGTGAGCGGACAAAATCTTTTTATAGACGGGGCTTTCACTGTTGTTAATCCCTCACTAGGGATGTTTCAGTATCCCGATTCTTGATTGTATTTATTTCAAGAATTTTCCTTGAAAGTTAATGGTGTCACAATAAATTCATAATTTGAATCACTGTATGCCTATATAAATTACAGAGCAAAAATCATCCACTCATTGTACCCAAAAATCATCCACATGACACAGACTCTGCTCTTGAAACTAATAGCATGCCAGCCTGCCGGCCTTTACATTTCATTGATTTGTGGTGGAAAATCAAAGAAGATGTTTCATCAATCAATCATGTATTGTCGTTGCTTTTTCTTAGTCAAAAAGAATCTTTCCAGTGGAAAATAAAGAATAAAGTGGTAGTAAGTAGCCAAGACAATCAATCATGCATTTTCCTTTCCGGTCGTTAATTTGCTTTTTTGAGTGCATAAACAGACAGGCACCCTCCAATCACTCTCTTATCTTCAAAATTTATATATATAATTCAATATCCAATTTTGAATATGAGTATATAATTATATAAGTTATAAAGTTTAATTATAATTTTTCAAATTAAATTATATTTAATTACTTTTAGCCCCAAATTGAAGTCTTACCTAAACCCAATTAAACCAGGTTTGAGCCCAACACTACTTAGTGTATTATTTTTAATATTTAATTTTTTAATATTTTTATGATTTATTTTATTATTATTTAACTTTTAAGAGTAAATCATCGAAGAAAACAGTAAAAACCTATCACATAAAGGTTGATGAGAGCAAAAATTTATATTCTTTGAGTTTGATTGAGTGTTTTTCAATTAGAAAGGATTGTGAATTGTGTCTTTTTTCGGTCAATTTACGTAAACCAAAAGAAGAAGAAGAAGAGGAGACTTGAAAAGAGAGGGACTTTGAGACTTTTTTTAATCCTTATGGTTTCCAATTATTACTTTTAGTCTCACTGTTTAAAATATTATAATTTTGTTCCTTTTGTTTTCAAATTATTATTGTTTATCATATCGTGACAAAAGTTGGTTATGAAAGTCATTTCAGGTGATTCATGTTTAATACAAGCAAAAACTTTAATTCAATAGTTTGATTCGAATTCAATTCAAGACATTAGTGATATTATTTAACTGATCAATGATGTTATTTATCTTACCAATAAACTTTAATAATATTTTAATCAATTTAAATGAATTTAAACTCAAATTAAACCTAATTATTTAATATTCAAATTCCTGTACAAACACATCATTATCAAGTCAATTCATTTACATATGAAGTTGCACGAAATTCATTTCGTTGACTTGTGGTGGAAAATGAAGGATAGACAAGGACTGAGATAATTAATTATCTCTCGGGTCTCCACTGTAATCTCTCATCATCTTCCATCATCTTCCAGTCTCATATCAAACAATAAAAAATACTCATGAATCTCTCTCACGCTAAAAATATCTTTGCTCATAACATATTTCATCAATCATGTATTTTCGTTGCTTTTTCTTGGTAAAAACAAAAAAAAGAAAAAAGCTTTCCGGTGGACAATGAAGAATAAAGTCGTAGTAGGTAGAGAAGACAATTAATCTGACAAATACAAAGGCGTCTTCCAGGAAACATCCACATGACAGAGACTCCCCAGCCTGCGTTTACATTTCAATGTCTATATTTTCCCTGCTTTTTCTTGGTTTCATACCTAACAAACACTAAATCACAATTCCACACACTATTTGTTAAGTTCTGGAGCCGCCATGCCGTACGTTTTTAGCCAAAAATAGACTTTGACAAAGATATTTGACATTTACACCGACAAAAGACTTTAACATAACTCCTTTTTATCCTTATCGTTTCAGATTATTACATTTTAGTCCCATTATTTCAAATCTTACTTTTCTTACTTTTAATCTCTTTTCAATCCTTTTTTTAGTCAAATTCGTTGATTCTTAACAAAACAGAGTAATACTACAGATTTGGTCAATTCACCCACCACCATACAAGGATGGAAAACTAACCACCCCTATTAAAATAATCACTTAGACGATATGATACATAACAAAAACATCAAAAGCCCAAAAACCATGTCTTAACTCAAGGCTTGTATTGCCTTTATTGTTAAACTCGTGCAGAATTAATTTAAATCAATTGAGTCTTTAACTTGATTTTAATTGATTTTGAAATTGAATTTTATACATCTAGAATTTGATTAACTGTAGGGTAAAATAAATCAAAAAAACTAATTTTCTGAGAAATAAGATATAAGTTGAAACTCATACACAAAAAACATGAAAAATCTTAGATAGAATTTCTACTCAAAAAAAAGATGAAGCCTACTAGGAAGAGAAGCACAAGTATAAATTAAACATCTTTACAGAGGAACAACCCAAACTAAACAAAGTAAAAGGCTAGTTTTTTGAGTACGTAAACAGACAAACATGACAACGATGACCATTTTCATTCCAAAAACCATTAATGTATACACCATCATACAAGGAAAACCTTCTAATGTGTCATCAAATCAGCTTGTTGGATACTAAGTTTCTGATAAAATGCTTCTCTCTACAATTTCATGTAGCAAAACAGCCGACAAGAATATAGCAAGGCATGATTTGGATTGTCAAAAGAGTAAAAAGGGTGATGTTCAAAACTAAGAACAAAAAAAAAAAAATGTGCAGCTCAATGTGTCTATACCCCCTTGTGGCGTAGCCTTTCTCATCTACATGCTGCGGCAGTTACCTGGGAGGGAGGTATGATGGTAGACCAGTCAAAGAAGGATTTGATGAATTAGAGGGGACAGAGCCGTTATCTTGGGAGGGTGTGCCACCCCACTTCAACTCAGTATCAGAAGGCTCGACTACATGCACTGCTCCATCACTCATGCCAAGAGCAATTTGATTAGGCGCAGATGGATGAGCCAAGGATAGGTGGTAGTGTTGCTGCCGTAGAAAATATATAGCCAGTGAGGGATGGATTCTACTGCTTTTCCACATTAATACAAGGAAACTAATGAACCTTTTTTTAAACCTTTGAACCGGTTTTATATAGAATAATGCACTTACCCAGTGAAAGAAGGTATGTAGGCAGAAGGGGCTATTCTACACCGAAGCCTTAAATTGTCTACATCAAAAACTCCAACAGCACCATCACAAAACCTGCATAAACCAGGCAAACCATCACATGAATATATTGCACTTGAAATGGGAGCATGGAGTGCATCTTTTGGAGACCACTACAAGTTTTAAAATCATAGCATAAGTGCATACTAACATTTGCCAGACATGTTGCAGCACCAGCAATAAAACTTCCAACCATGCACAAGGACAAGGGTTCTAGCAAGCTATCCATAAAAATGTGTTCTAGTAAGTTTTACTCTAGCTGGTCAAGGTGGAGTAAGTAAAATGATAATAAAGAGCTACAAATCTTTTATGCAAACAAGAATATGTGATTTGGGATCTTATTAACCTATATTATTGTGATACTATGTTTCCACACACTTCAATCAAATTGAGATCATGGTCAAATAGTTGATTGATGACACACTAAAAGTAGATGAGACAGAGGCAAAACTTACTGAACGGAAAATTCGAGCTTGCTGTTATAAATGGAAATTCAGCTATCAGGAACCACCAATAGATGTGCTTGATCATTATGAAACTGGACTTTAGTTTCTCCGACCAAGGGGGATTGACGGCCAGCTGGTGCTTGTATGAACCTTGATTTCAGCTTCTGCCACTTATCAATGCTCCACATACATAGCTGCATCAAATTAATTGAATGTAAATAAATAAGTTATTATGTTATGGAAGTAAAAATCCTGGAGATAACAATAAAGAGAAAGCTTCAACTTAATTTTTGGTGCCTTAACTGAAATTCAATAGCATTTAGAAATAACTGGGGGAAGCCTCTTTTGAAACCTGAAATAAATTAGTGTCTTTCTTCATTTGTATGATTGACGATTTTCTTCAGTGTAGTAAATGGTTAGCTTTCCTGGAAATAGAATATTTTCCTTGGTTTCACTTGTAAAACTGATATAACTTATATTTTTTCCCCACTCACAACTTATTTTGATTTAAAACACTGCAGTCAAGAGAAAGCAACTCAAGGCACGTGGCTCACTTGGCACAATATCATGTTAAATAACCTCATGATCTAGAAAAAGAGCCCAGTACTGTCATTCAAATTATGAAACTAACAATGAAAACTATATTTATGTGAAAGAATAATTCAAATAGTACATTTTCATTGACATATCTTTGCATTAGAGATTCCCTCAAACCAATTTCATCATTCAACTTCACCAATTCAGACAACAGCTTATATTTGGGCACCTTTCAACACATATGGCTGAGAAGGAAACATAGAAGAAGACTATATTAATATGGTAATTCCACTATATTTGAAAATTTTTCCAAAGAAAAAGCTTGCAATATGCAGCCATTGATTACCCTCGATGGATTAAGATCGATCTCAAATCACAGCTCTCATTTTATCTAAAAGGGTTGCAAAGAAAGCATTTTCCACACCAGATAAGGAAACAGTCCATAGAGCAAGCACTAAATGATTTGAAATTGCTAGCTTTTGTACTCTCAACAAAAACTTATAGCATCCCCAATAAACAACAGAATAACTAACAACCATAAACACTAAAATTCTGAATTATATATTAGTTAGGCTCTCACCCGCACATCAGCCCCTGACGACACCATTGCATTTAAAGTTTGGGAAAATGTCAGCCCTGTGATTCAACACAACTCGAGCTCATCAATAGAAAAAACATTACAACAAGGATATATCAATTATGTTTGCCCTAGAAAAGCAGATTAAGCGCTTTTAAGAGGATAGCTTAATGGTCTTATCATCTCTACATGTAACTATACACAATTGCTTATTGGGATGAGCAAATGCAATGTCAGTAACTCCATGACTGTCATGACCCAAACCTGGGGCCAAGACTGGTGCTAGGATATGGGTTGGCTTCAGGCCACCTATAACAAGTCTAAAACATTAGAAATATAACATTCAAGCCTTAACTTACCAAAATTTTGGAAGATTTTCCTCTGTAATACAAACATTTCTTTATTTACAATTTGATAAAACTAACAGTAAATTAAACTAAACAACACAAGGCCCATCCGGAGTCTACAAGTCAACCTTACAAATTAACTCATCCTCCATCCACCATAAATAGTCCACTGTTTGGGTAATCGTTTAAGTCAAGATAAAGTAATTTCCAACATTTCTAATATTAAATAACTAGTTATCAATGAATGCAAAGACTATAGATGCAGGAGCTATATATACAAGAGCAAATAGGTAAATATGGAGTTGCCATTATTTATATAAAAGCGCACGAAAGTTGCCACTACCCAACAGTTCAAGCAGCATATGAAAAAAATGACCACACTCTGCTTAGAAATTTTATTAGTATGAACGATATGATAAACCTCAAGAAATAAATTCAAAGACAAGAAACCTTTGGCTACAACAAAACCAGCTACTAAAGGCATAATTATGCAGATGTGAGAAATCAGTATAGAATTAAGCTACAAACTGCAACATTGCCATGATTTTGGTACTAACACTACCATTAAAAACAGATACTAACAGAGAAACTGGAATGGAGACCAACTGCCCTGCCAACACTAACATAAAGGCAAAAGAGTATAAACTGTGCCCCTATAATAATTAACAACTCAAGAATATTTCATTTCTATTAAGCTTAGGGATTTCTTCCTCAGGCATTTCATATTGTCGTCCCTGAGGTCAACCCAAATAAAATTATTCTTTTCACAATCAATTTGATTTTAAAGGCGTTATGTATCGTCGTCCCCCTAAAATTTCATTGGCAGATGCATTACATACTATCGTCCTCCTGACCTACAATGAATGCACCAAATATTTACTAGAAGCATTACATATCGTTGTCCTCCTAGAATTTCACATATAGGTGCATTACGTATCGTAGTCCCCCTGTTGTGTAGATAACACTAATATCCGCTAGGAGTGTTATATATCGTCGTCCCCTTAGACTCTCGCTATCATGGACATTATATATCGTTATCTCTCTAATAAGAATTTTCAATTGATATCTACTAGGGGCGTTACCTATCACCGTCCCCTAAACTTTTATTATCGAAGCATTATGTATCGTCATCTCCCTGATAAGAGGGATTTTCAACTGATATCTACTAGGGGCATTATGCGTCGTCATCCCCTAGATCCTCACTATTAGGGCATTACGTATCGTCGTCCCTTTAAGCTCTTACTATTAGAGGCATTACATACTGTTGTCGCCCTAATAAAAAAGATTTTTAACTGATAACATTAATTATAGCTTTGATTTAACTTAACTTTTAATCTCATTTAATTCTTAAATCCAATAACCAATCCACATTTAGAGTGAAGAGGTTCTCAAACTCCTTTGTGGGATGGGAAAAATAAAATCAAGATGTTGTAGTTAAAGGATTTAAAAGAAGTCCATCATCAACCTAAATGACCACTCCAAGGAAATTCGGCAATCATGGATCACTAGTTCAGTAAGCTGCACCTTGAACTAGTCAGAAAAGTAATTAGAACAAAACTCACAAAGGCGAAGCCAGTGCTCACTATGCATCCAATGTAACTAATTAAATCAAGTTTCGGTAAAAGTCTTATTCATTGTACCAGCAGACTATTTGTGTTGGAAAAAAAAGTGACCTTTCTGCATGTTTTGCAGACACATTCTAATTAAAACATATGGACATCCATATAGGAGAAGGCAGCAGAAACATTGGCGACATAAAACAATTAATGTGACTGTAAGAAAAATTAAACCCCTGCAGTCAAACAATGAATTAATGATATGCATCCCATAGAACTTCCTGCATTAAGTGCAGCAACATAGATACTGCCATCTCTACTGCCAGCATAAAAAAACCCATGTTGGTTAGGGTCCAATTTAACCACATCAATTATTGACAGAAATAAAATACTTCTCAACAATCTTCCTCTAGCTAATCTCCAGACATAAGGCAATATATAAATTTAAAAGGATAATTTAGTTCACAACTCTTCCTTCATACCACTTAAATACTGGTACGCCATGAAATAGAATAAATGTTTTACACCAAAATATTCCATGGTTTTGCTGCTCCGTAAGAAAGATTTTATAACTGGGATCACTCTTTCTCAATGTCATTTTCTGATAAGATATAAAATACACCAATGGCACACCTTGATTCTCATGGTTTCCTGATATCACCCGACTACCAAAAAACAGATTTCCCTGCTTGCTGTCACATGAAATCTCTCTATAGTTTGTTTAAAATGCATCTCTTGAATGAAAGCTTTCAGTCATTTTGAATTCTAACAATCAAAACACATTTTTCATTTTGAAATTAATAAAACTCAAAGCTCAATTATAGTGTTCTAAATATAATCCTTAAACTGAAATCCAGATATAAAATGCATTTACAACTAACTTTTTATTCTAAATAAAGGGCCAAACACTCACCTTGCACATTCGATCCTCAGAAGCTGACACTATAATTTGCATCACCCATAACCAGTAACAATATCAGTAACACGCAGTGTGCGCTCAGTAAAACTATGCTGATAGAGATGGTCCCCCTATTGACCTTCATAATCATCAAACATCATTAAAAAAAACAAACTCTAACGCATCCTTCTTCAGACCCAGATCCGCCCCCCTCTCTCGCCTCAAATAACATCTCAACTCGACTTCCAATAGCAATACCAAGTCAGAAGTCAAATTTGGAGCGTTGAGGAGAAGTTACTGTCACGAGTGCTCAGTGACGCCGTCGCCGGAATGCTCCTGGAGTGAAATAGAAGGTGAGCCGATGTGGTACGGTGAGTTCAATGGCAGTGGTCACTCACCGGATTCCACCCGGTCGTGCAAAACCAAGGCCGAGAAGTTATGGCCTCCTACTTGCCAAATGGCCAATATTGGTCGCCGATCAGCGTCAAGGATGGCTGGAGCTCGTGCCTTGAGTCATGGTGATGGGAGGGGGGTGGTGGCCGGCCTTGGAGCCGCCGATTTGGGGCTGGAACGGAACGGGCAACAGATTCTTTGAGTGATTTCTGCTGCTCCGGGGTGTCCTCCGCTCGTGGATGCCGGCGAAGAGTCCGGCGAAGCAAGCCGGAGTAGAGTGGGGGTGGGTTGGGCGGTGGTTCCTCTGTCCTTTTCTCTCCTCCCTTTCCTTTTATCTTTTCTCTCCCTCCTCCATCGTTTTCTCTTTCCACTTCTCCCGATCTTTTTAATTTCAGATATTTTTTATTTTATTTTATTTATTTTAAATCAGATTATCACACCAAGTAGTCAACAACTGTACCTAACCATGTTTTAAGAAAACAGTAATATTCAGGAGACAGAATTAAAGCACAGACAAGAATCAGTCCATGCTCATCTTCCTAAAGTTTCAAGTTTGGATTCGGTTTTAGTTAATCTCTAATAAAGAAATTGGTTTGAAGATTAAAGAATCGGTTTAAATTTGGCTTGAAATTAATTTTATTTTAAATTTAATTTAAATTCAAACATTTATATCAATTTATTTTATAAAATAAATTCAATTATTAAAACGAACTTAATTATTGCTACAAACTTGACTCATTCAATTTGAATTGAACAATTTGTATCAAATTAAACCTTATTTCTTTTTATTTAAAAGTTTGTTACCAATCAAAATTCTTTAATATCAATTATTCTTAAGAAATAATGGTTTTTTTTTCACATGAAACACGAAAATGTTGTGTAATTTAAAAATCAATTTCGTAAATTAAAAGGGAAAAAAAATATAAAATATTTACAGACAACAATTTGAAAATTTTATTTTTTTCAAATCCCAAATACATATAAATACATAGATGTCATTTAAAAACGTATTAGCTTTTTTAGTCTCAACAAAAAACTTATAACATCCAAAAGAAACAACAGAACAATTAACAACCATAAACACTAAAATACTAAATTATATATTAGTTAGGCTCTCACCTGCACATCAGCCTCTGATGACACTAATGCATTCAAAATTTGAGAAATGTCACCCTATGATTCAATTTTGGTACGATATATATCACCCTTATGTAACCAAAAAAAAACATTAACAGATGTATTTTGACGCTGTAAAATCGAATAAACGTAATGTAAAAATTATTTTACATCCAACTTTTTTCTTACATTTATTTTATGTTATTGTAGTGAAGATTAGTGATATTATTGAATCATTAATGTCGTTAATTACCTTTTTTTTTTTTCAAGCAAGATTTTAAATTATTTATGTCATTACTTGAAGACGAAAAACTTCATGAATTTAAAAATTTTGTAATTGATTTCATATTTTTATTTTAAAAAAGTTTGTTATGTGTCATATATTACAAAATTATAATTCTGTTTGGTTGAATATTATTTTAATATTTATTTAATCTATTACAGTCATATGAGTTAAGATATAAACTATCATGCGTCAGTAGCCTATGCAACTCTAGAACATGAATAGAAAGCAATGCAAATAATCTCCATTAATACTAATAAATAGGACGAAAATAGTAATTTGATAATTTAATGTTTGAAAGTCTAGTGTTTCAATCCCAGTTCAAAACTTAACATCTCTCGCTAGCCCAATCCGTGGCCCATCAAGAAGAAGCAAATGAGCTTAATAGAAACAACAATTTGAGAACCATAGACAAGTTTAAACACCATGTGTTTATGGGCAGCAACTATATTACACATGTTGTATTCTGGATAAAGCCAAGTTGAGCTAAAATAAAGGTTGAACTGGGTTTGGTTTGAACCAATAAAAAATAGTTTGAGCCCAATCTCAAATTCGTCATGCTATATTAAATGAGAGTTTGAGTTCAGCTTGATAAAAAAGTTTAAATTAAACTCAACTTGTATTAATTTGACTTGAGTTTATAATCAAATTTTAGTGAGTAGAGACTTGAGTTTTAATACTTAAAACAATATCGTTTTGATTATTATGATCAAAATAATGTTGTATTCATAATGATCAAATCAATACCGTTTTGACAATTGTTCAGTTTTATTTGATTTGAATTACAAGGTAAACTTGAACTAATTCAATCTACACAATTGACTCATAAATTAGTTTGAGTCAAACACCTTCTAACTTGAGTTCAATTCGATTGATAACAAGTCTAAAATTATAGTTTGAGCTCGATGTTACAAACCTGAGCAAGATGGACTTAAGTCCAACTGTTCCTATTTTGGAGGCATTTATGTTCAATTTAAGGGGTGTTTTTCTTTGTTTATTAGTTGGTCATGACTCTCAATCGGATCTTCTTCACAACTTATTTGCTTCTCTTCTCATTGTTCATTCTTACCTTTGTAAGTGATTATAGTTACGTTTCCAAGCCAAAAAGTTATGTGTGTCAAGAAGACCAATCCTGAGGATAATGGTTATAGTCATATGTCGAGAAATTAAAACAAAAAAATAAATGTTACATTTGTAGGCTAAAAGATAATGGTTATGACTCCAAACTGTATGTCGAGAAGTCAACTCCAACTGGTTTTAAATAGGAAGATTATAGTTATGACAATAAAGTGGATTTTTACAAATCAAAATCAATAGAATGTCATAAAAATAGTTTTTACTATAAGCCTTTAAGTGTTGATTTTGGTAGCAAAACTTCAACAGGTTACTAAATTTGTTTATTACTGATCTTAGATGTTTTGTATTTTATATTTGAATTAATATTTTAGTGTTTCCAAATTTGTTATTTGTATTCTTTGACAAGTAATAAGAAAAAGAATTATCATGCATGTGTAATAAAGGTGTCATTAATGTATTATATAGTTTTTGATTAAAGCTCTTTTTACGTCAAATCCTAGTGATGATCTTTTAGGGTTGGATATGAATTAAACTGAATTTGAACATCCTTTAATTTAAGTTCGGATCAAACAAAAAATGTTCAGTTTGAGTTTAACTTGAGCTATTAAGTCAAAATTAAAGACAGTTTGAGTTTAGCTCAAATAAAAAATAATTATGATTATTTTTTATTTGAATTTTAATTGAATATGTGACTTAGATTCATGTTTTGAATTCAGTTTATAGTTAAATCTAAGATTCAAATTTGTTGTTTGAGTTCATGATTCATTAACAAAATGAACCCTAAAATTTGCTCAAATTTATTGTTAGAGTTTTTTATATATTCCAAATATCTTGAGGGCACTGTTGAGTATTATACAATGAAATCTTAAAATTTTAAAATCTTGTACTTAAACAACAATATGTATGAAAAAATTTTATTTAACCTTTTTTATCTTTGAAATTCACATAGTAAATCTAATATTGAACTTTAAATATAATAAAGTATTTTATAAATTATAATTATATAAGTTATAAAGTTTAATTGTAATTTTTTGAATTGAGTCATGTTGAACAGGTTTTGGCCCCAAACTCAAGTGTTATGCAAATCCAACTAATCCGAGTTTGAGCCGAACGACATTCAGTTTGGTTCGACTCGATTGCAGCTGTAATATCATCATTATAACAATAAGGTGTCTTTGTACTTTCAAAAAACCTCAAGGATTAACACAATATCTCTGATATTTTCTGATGCAATCTCTCGCACTCACACTGGGACTTGGACATTTCTGGCATAGATCCCATTATCTTCCTCCCTATGATTCGTTAAGAAAACTTTCCCTTTCTTGTTCTTCTTCCTCCGTCAGCTGTTTGGACTCTATTGAGTGTTTTTAGGCTTCAATTTCTCCCCCAAATCACCATCTATCAATCCATGTTCACTGCACTGGTCCAGTCTCCCAGACCCCATTGTCTTCAACACACCTCCAAACCCAAGCAGAACTCAGCCGTTTCTGCGCCGCCTGCAACTCGTTCTGCGTCGTCGTCCCTCTTCCCTCTCCGAAACTTCCTCCTGTTCGTTATTACTATGACCCTAGACTCCCCCACCCTTCTTTGCACCTTGTCATTGCCAAGTCCACTGTCTACAGCTTCCAACCCCTTTCCCACAAGACCGCTTCCTAGATGGTCAAAGTTGAAAAAATGAAGCTAGGGGAAAACTCGGATCCAATACCCCTACTCTCGCCACCATTTTGAAGAACGCATTCTTGTAATATTTGCCTCAGTCAGTGAACTTGCTGGAATAATGTGTGCAGGAAATCGGTAAGGGGGTATGGAATCGATTGGGTTCTGGATGAACATCCGAGGCAGTTTAGTGGGTGGAAGTACATTGCTGCAAAAAGTAGCCGTAAACAAAGACATATTTAAGAGTAATCCTATCAAAGACATGGACCATCCCAGGTCAATGACCTATTTCAACTTTAAAAACATCATTAGAAAGCAATTTAAAACAACCTTAAACTTAAATTGATGAAGTGGTATATAAAAGAAAGACTTGAGTTTTGACATTTAAAATGTTATTTTAACGTTTATAATTAAGATGATATCGTTTTTATAATGATTAAATTAACATGATTTTAATAATTATTTGATTTTGTTTGATACAAATTACGAGTTAAACTTAAACTGATTCAATCTAAATAATTAGTTTACAAACTAGTATAAATCAAACACCCTTCAACTCGATTGGCAACGAGTCTAAAACTTTAGACTGAGCTCAATCCTACAAACCCAAGCCAGGTAGAATTAGGTATAACCATTCCTGTTTTGGAGGTTTTTACAAATCAAAATTGGTATAATATCATAAAGATGGTTCTTATTATAAACCTTCAAATGCTGATTCTCACAGCAGAACTCCAATTGGTTTCCGAATTTGTTCATTATCAATCTCCGATGTTTTGTATTTTTTGTTTCAATTCATGCTTTAATGTTTCCAAATTTTTTATTTGTATTCTTTGATTTGTAATAAGAAAAAAATTAATCACCATCCATGGCCACTCTGCCCCTGCAAACCTCGACTGGTGCCGTCACCCAAACCCAATTCTTTTCAACATCACGCAACACCTGCAAACCCAAACAGAACTCAGCCATTTCCGCGCCGTCTGCAACTCGTTTTGCATCACCGTCCCTCTCCCCTCTCTGAAACTTGCTTGCAAGCCCTTTCCAATGAGGCCGCTCCGTGGAGTCAAAGTTGAAAAATCAAGCCCGGGGAAAACCTGGATCCAGAACCCCTACTCTGGCCGCCATTTTGAAGAATACGTTCTCGAATGTTGCCTAAGTCAGTGAACTTGCTGGAATATCGTGTGTAGGAAATCGGTAAGGGGGTATAGAATTGATTGGGTTCCGGATGAGCATCCGAGGCGGTTTAGTGGCTTGAAGTATAATTTGTTGCAAAAAGTTGTCATCTCTACAGATAATAATGAGTTAGCAATTACGGTTTTTCTAAATTTGAAGTTGGTGGTTTGGAGGAGCTGTGATAAGATATGGGTTGACTTGGGTTTTGGTGATGTTGATGTTCAGGATATTGTTTAAGAAAAAATTTCACACAGTGACGTCAAATGATCATATTCTAAGTGTTAATCCGACGTCTTTGGAGGTTAGTGAAACTTTGCCTCCATTGTTAGCTCGTTTTACTTACAACAGCTTTATAAATGCATATCGAATGAATTGTATTTGACCAAAAATCGCAGTAGTAGCGATAAAAAATCTGGAAATAAGAGAAATTTCTCTCCAGCTAAGGGTGAGAAAGTGGCTTTGAATTCTATTTTCTATATGTTTAAGCTTGATGAAGAAGAGCAAGAGTGGATTGAAGTGAAGTAAAGGATTTGGAGGGTAGAGCATTGTTTCTGTTTGATGAACCGAACTGAGTTTGACTACCCTTTGACTCAAGATCGGATCTAACAAAAAATGTTCAATTCGAATTTATCAAGTCAAAATTAAATATAAATTGTGTTCAATTCAAATAAAAAATGATTATATTCAATTTGGTTTAAGTATAAATTGAATCTGTAATTCGAATTCATATTTCAAGTTTGGACTCACCTTATCTACTGCTAAATACCATTGGTGTAAAGGAAACAGTACAACTACGAGCCGGAAATCCACCATCTGCATCAACAGCTGTCAGCATATTTGTGTTGTCCATATCCCAGAATTTAATTTGAAATTCATCACCAGGAGCCAAGAAACAATTCCATGTTGTATCAAACCAGACAACTCCTAAAGAATGCTTTCCGAAACAAGAATACGTCTTTTGATAGCTCTTTCACTCTCATTCCACTCAACTAAATAAGATTCACCTTCTTTACTTGTTCCGCATGAGAAGAGCCTGCAAGAAGAAATATAGAAGTGTTATTCCATTTAGATTATGTAAAAACGTTTAAAAAAATAATCGTACATTAGAAATAAAGAAGTGCCTAAACAGTCTAGCAACAAATGATCCTTGACAACTAAATGAGATATTATCAGAAACTTCAACGAGTCATTATATAAAGTATCATCTGCATAAACAATATGACAAATCACCAAATTATATTAGCCTGACCATCCTAAAATTAACCAAGCTTTACGTGGTTCCATCTGCACTAGACACCAGCATGGTGCACCAGTGTCCAGGAGCATCATTGTTCACTCTAGATCCCAGGCAATCATATAGCCAAGCTTTGATCTTTCCATCAATGGCAGTAGAGAGTATAAACTGCATATTTCAAGATAGGAAGATGGATAATATGAGATTCAAAGTGATGGTAGCCATCTTATTTCTGTCAGAGAGTTACCATATCAAAACAAATAATGAATCAGATCACCACTACAACATCAATGAGTTGAAAAAAAATTAACCGAAATACTTTCTTTGGGGTGAGGGTAGAATGAATACACGGGAGTTTCATGGCCTTGAAATGTACACTGCCTGCATCCAGCTGCAGCATCCCAGGCCTGTCACAGATCTACTCTAAGCATCCCACCAATTCAGACTCATTAATAGAAAGAACACTACAAGAAGGATATGTCAATTATGTTTTGCTTAGAAGCAGACCAAGCCCTTTTAACATGATACCTTAATAGTCTTATCATCTCCACATGTAAACTATACACAGCTGCTTATTGGGATCACAAATGCAATGTCATTAACTCCACCAACATGGGCATCAATCTAAAACAAGAGACGACTGGTCAATAACTATACCTAGCCATTTTTCAAGGAAGAATTGATAGTAAAGAGACAGAATTTACCTTTAAGTGTTGTCGTAGTTCTCCTGTTGGATTGTAATTATACATTTGAACAATATGTTTTGAAAATGCAACACCTAGACAAAGCACAATTTGATTAGGGGAAAATATAAGTACACTGAAAAAGGGATGTGATTCATATTCACAAGCAAAGAAAGCATACACATACCAAGCATAAGTCCATCTGGCCCCCAAACACATCGATTCACTGATATCACAAAATCATTCAACAAAGTCATCTGATAGTACAAGTTAATTAATGAAGAGACAAAAATCAGTTCATGCTTATCTTCCTAAATTGTATGTCATGGTTAATAGGAAAGACTTTGGCAGTCAAGCCACCATAAGGATTAGGATGAACATATATGAGTATCAAACTGATATTCATTGTTAAGATTAAACTGATAAAGGATGAAGTTTTTATGCATTGTACTCATAGAAAGTTAAGCTGGTGAATACCTGCAATGGCATTGAAGCAGTTGACATATCTCAAACCTTGAAATATTTATGTGCCAACCTTTCCTGGGATCCCACCTCCCAAATGCTAATGTCACCAACATTTGTTCCCATCATAGACCGAAAAACATAAATTTAATCAATAACAGATAATCTGAGAAAAAACTTTCACAAAATTTTGAATGACCAAACATTAAACAGTGACTGTTTTCTAATTTTTTACTTACAAAAATAGTTTGTTGTTGTGGATGGAAGTCCATGCTCATGAAATTAGATCCTTGATTGCACAACAGCTTTAGTGACGTCATGTTGAGAATATACATTAGGAGTATGTGCTATACCAGAAAAAGACACCTAGAAAGACCAAACAATCATTAGAAATGGGAAACGACCAATAGAATTGTAACAAGCAGCTCATATAAAGGTCAATTAGAAATTCATTGGAGCCATCAAGCGTGAAACTCATCCACACCTCATCAGATTGGCCAGTGCAGATACTGTTCATCAAATGCTCTGAATCAGCTGATTGATAATCCATCCCAGTCATATCTGTTGGCGTCCTTGGATGTTTCAAAATTGCAGCTGTATACATCCCAATAAAAATAAATAAATAAATCTTAGTAATCCAACCTAACATATTAAGCCTAAAGATGGGAAAAGGCAAAGCAAACTACAATATGACAAACATCCTTACCAGCACTAGAAGACTGAACAAGACCGGGGCCCTGCTGCCACAGCAGGGCCAGGTAAGGAAGGACTAATGTTTGACAGCCAACCAGCAATTGCACCAGGAGATGGGGAAACATTACATTGTTCATCTCTAAGGACAGAAATCGGCATTGGCCTCCACACATGCCTAACTATGCAAAAAATTTATAAGATTGGATAATGTCACTAAAGTCCTCCGTATGATTATATCATTTTAATTTTGTCCATTTAAATTTTAATTAATAATATATTTAACCTTTTTGTTAATCAATTGAATTTCACCAGACAACTTATATATTCTATTGAAATATGCTTAAAGAAATGTCAACTCATCTAACACCACACACTTACCGTATAAATTTGCAGGTTAGTCATCCATTGGTGAAATTCTTCTCCATGACTTTGAACAATCTGTAATCATAAAGAATAATACATAAATTTAATTAATTGTAAAACAAAAAAGGTAGAGAATTAACATTACTTTCAATCTCTAAAATGGTTATGATGTATCAATTAAACAAGAAGATGAAGAATTCCTTTAACAACTACCTTGATATTTGAAAAACACATTTACTCAATTTATTTTAACTTTCAAGATACCTAAACTATAAAAATATAGCTTCTCTATATGCACTTTGGGAATTTTAATTAAAAGAAAAATAATAAATTAAGAGAATTGAGGATTGATGGGTATTAATTCAACGAAGGAGAATAAGAAAGTAAACAAGAAAAATATTATCAAATGAACAACATGAGCTCTTCTAGTTGGCAAAGCACATGTTTCAAATAGACCTATATACTTTACCTTTCCCTCCTCAACTAGCTTTTTAACTTCCCTCATCTTTCAAAACACACATGAGAAGATCCAAGAATTAGATGGATGTTGAAAGCTCAGAAGATGTGATCCGTATAAGAAACAAATTGATAGTAATTTAATCATTCAACTTCAACTATTCAAAAAACAACTTATATTTGGGCACTTGTCAACATTTATTGCTAAGAAGGAAACATACATGAAGACTATATTCTTAGAACACAATTAATTATAATTATCACTGCAAATATAATATTCTTAGAAAATTACTCAAATTTAAACTAATTAATTGAATAAATACCTTTCGTTTGTGCATTTGTTCTATAGTAGTATTCAAGTCATTATCCTCAATAATCTCTACCTTTGTCCCATACTCGCAAAGGACTTTGTACAACTTTGGTGTGGATAAGCTTCCTTGACAAAAAATCTTCAAATTGGGGCAATCACGTATAATTAACTCTTCCAAAGATGGAAAACTAAAAGAGTAATTCCCAGAGCAAAAACATGTGAGACTTTTTTTTTTTCAAATTAATATTAAACATATTCTTAACTTTTTTTTTTTTTTGAAAATTTTTAATAACATTCAATATTCATGAAAAATGATTCAGCTCATTAAGCTTTCAAATAATACGAAAGACCACTCTCTTATTACATATATAAAATAAAATTATATTTATGATTTTTATAACCTAATAATACCTGAAAGAGTTCAAAAAAAAAAAAACAAGAGATGCTATGACTCATATAATGTATTTAAAATATATGATTTACAAGCTATAACATTATCGCATGAAATGATGGATATTTGTATATAATGTGATATTAGATAGCATCTATAGATACCAAGTATAATTGTATACATAAAAGAAATCAATACAGATTTGGTTGGCAGTTACCTTTATATGATTCGTTTCAAAATTAAAGTGATTTTTGACTTTGATCCACTATCAAATCATGTTGACATAATTTTTAAATAAATAATGTACTATGCAATCATAATGAGTATCAAATTAAAAATCAATTATAATGTAGTTATTTTGAATTAATGATAAAGAAAAACAAATCGTATGGTGGCACATCATTATTGATATTTAAATTGTTAATCATCAAAACCTTGGAGAGACCAAATTTTGAGAGAAAATTATTTCAAACAAAGCACAAAGATTTATCAAAATTAATATAATTTCCTATTATTCATAAATAATTTAATATTTTGAGTTAATCATTTGTAAGGATTTTTATTTTTTACCTCTAATATTTTTCTCTAAGAAACAAGGATTGAATTTTTTAGAAGCTTAGTAAATTATTTTTACTGAGTCAATTGTTTTGAATTTATTTAATTAATATAAATAAATTTAAAAAAGGAATAAAATTGGATTCTTGTACCTTTTGGTTTAAGCATAGGAATTTTGGCTCTGAAGTAAACACCTTAAATTTATGACAGTCTTGCACCTCCAATTTTTTCAATTTTGGCCATTCTGAATAATGTATTCCAGGATAGAAATCCGTAAACTCTGGTAGATTGTGAAGCTCCAATTTGGTTACTTCTGGAAAGAAAACATTGACAGCTGGTTCTGTTCCTTCTTCTACATCAACAAATCCCTCTAAAACCTTGCAATCACTTATCTTAATGTATTGGAGTTGCTGGAGACGTTTGGCTATTGACGAAGGAAACACATATTTTATCTTTGTACATCCCCACAACCTCAATTCTTTCAAATTTTGAAAGGAGGAAGTGGGAAGTTGGCTATCCCAAATCTTTCTAGAAATAATGTCCCCCAACATCAACACCTCTAAATGAGGAAAGATAACTTGCGGCCACAGCCAAAGTTAATTGTTGTTCCAATTTTTATGAACTCATGTGAGAAAATTTTAAAAAGAAGTACTTAATGGTGTAATTGAACTGAATCTGAAAATTTAAATCACTAGTGAAAAATACACAAAAGAGAATACTGTAATTATGTATGTTAACAAATAAGAATAAATCTAAAAGAAAATAAATATATCTATAATAAAAAAGTACAATAAATTATAGTAAATCAAACCTTTTTGTTAAAAAGCGATGTACTTTCATTGGAAGGAACACTGGATTGTGAATGCTCATGATCGTCCTCTTCATCTAAATCTCTAGCTAAGATTAAGACTTCAACATTATTGATTTCACCTAATTCTTCTAGGTAGATGGTAGAATTGAAGTTAAATTCCAACTTCCTTAAAATCTTATGTTCCCTGTCAATTCTTGGAACACCTCCTATTGATATTTGGTACCTTTTAAGCTCTTTGAAAAAAAAGTCTCGAGGCAAAGCTTTGTTATCTTCAATATCCAATTCTAAACTAGTGAGACCAGACAAAAGCTTCAATTCCTTGAGTAATTCAATCTCCCACTCAACATTGCATCCCTTCATATAAAGTTCTTCCAATTTGGATAATTTTGAAATCACATTTGGAGCAATAACTTTTAATGTCCAACAATCGGTTAAATCTAACAACCTTAATTCAATCAACCGACCCATTTCCATAGGCAACTCCTCAATGCCAGCTCGTTGCAAACTAAGGACTTTTAGCTTTCTAAGCTTTCCAATAACAGCAACATCTTCAATTTTACAACTATCTAAACACAACATTTGAAGGTCTGTCAAAAGACCAATTGATAATGGCAACGCCAATTGTTGTAGTCCATCTAAATTCAACACTCCAAGCTTTGGCATCACTTTAAATAAATCCTTTGGAATTTCGAAAGAAGACATCCCCATATTGGTCATAGAGAAATATTCAAGATTTGGGCAATCCAAATCATTAGGCCAAAGTTGACTAATAATATTACTATCACCAGGTAAGCAGATTTTTGTGCATTTCTTGAGTTCATCTCTATTCTTCCAATCTCCTTCAATGTCATTCCTTGTTGTAAACACATGGTGATCCACATGTGCAATTGTTGTGGCAACAGCACGAATAACATCATGCATAGCAAATTGTCCACTTTCGAACCCATCAAGCAACAAACAAGCAGCTTTGAGGTCACGAACCAATTTATCTAGTAGAATTCGCTTGTCTTCCATTGTCATGTTAGCTCCTTTAAGTATATCCAAACACACAACATGTTTGAACAAGTCTGAAATGGAAGTATCATTTTTTAATAGACTAGAAATTAAAAAAGGATATAAAATGTACATTACAAAAACGTAATCAAGGCTTTTATATTGCCTTTATTGTTATACTTGTGCAAAATTAATTTAAATCAATCTAGTCTTTAACATGATTTTAATTGAATTTTATACAATTAGAATTCAATCAACAATAAAAAAAAAAAAATCAAAAAGACTAATTTTCTAAAAAATTCGATATAAATTAAAATTTAAGCAAAAAAGAATATGAAAAATCCTTAATAGAATTTCTACTGTACCAAAAGATAAAGCCTACTAGGAAGAGTAGTGCAAGAATAAATCAAACATCTTTACAGAAGAACCCCCCAAAATAAATCAAGTAAAAGGCTGGTTTTTTGAATACATAAATAGACAGGCATAAGACAACAATGACAATTTTCATTCCAAAAACCTTTAACGTATACATCATCATACAAGGAAAACCTTCTAATGTGTCATCAAATCAGCTTGTTGGAGCCGGGGTTGTACTAAGTTTCTGATAAAATGTTTCTCTCTACAATTTCATTGTAGCAAAACTGCCGACAAGAATATAGCAAGGCGTGATTTGGATAGTCAAAACAGTGAAAAGGGTGATGCTCAAAATTAAGAACCAAAACAATGTGCAGTTAAACGTGTCTATACCCCCTTGTGGTGTAGCCTTTCTCATCTACGTGCAGCAGCAGTTACCTGGGAGGGAGCTCTGACGGTTGACCAGTCAAAGAAGGATTTGATGAATTAGAGGGGAGAGAGCCGTTATCTTGGGAGGGTGTGCCACCCCACTTCAACTCGGTATCAGAAGGCTCAACTACATGCACGGATCCATCACTCATGCCGAGAGCAATTTGATTAGGCTCAGATGGATGAGCTGCTATAACAAACGGATAGGCGGTAGTGTTGCTGCTCAGAAAATATATAGCCAGTGAGGGATGGGTTCTACTGCTTTTACATATTAACACAAGGAAATTAATGAACTTTTTTTTAAACCTTTGAACCCGTTTTATATAGAACAATGCACTCACCCAGTGAAAGAAGGTATGTAGGCAGAAGGGGCTATTCTACACCGAAGCCTTAAATTGTCTGCATCAAAAACTCCAACAGCACCATCACAGAAACCGGCATACACCAGCAAACCATCACATGAATATATTGCACTTGAAATGGGAGCAGGGAGCGCATCTTTTGGAGACCACTACAAGTTTTAAAATCATAGCATAAGTGCATAGTAACATTTGCCAGACATGTTGCAGCACCAGCAACAAACCTTCCAACCATGCACAAGGACAAGGCTTCTAGCAAGCTATCCATAAAAATGTGTTCTAGTAAGTTTTACTCTAGCTGGTCAAGGTGGAGTAAATAAAATGATGATAAAAAGCTACATAATCTTTTTATGCATACAAGAATATGTGATTTGGGGTCTCATTAACCTATATTATTGTGATGCTATAGTTCCACACACTTGAATTAAACTGAGATAATGGGCAAATAGTTGATTGATGACACACTACAAGTAGATGAGAAGGAGGCAAAACTTACTGAACGTGAACATTCCAGCTTGCTGTCATAAATGGAAATTTGGCTATCATGAACCACCAATAGATGTGCTTGATCATTATGAAACTGGACTTTAGTTTCTCCGACCAAAGGGGATTGACGGCCAGTTGGTGCTTGTATGAACCTTGATTTCAGCTTCTCCCATTTATCAATGCTCCACATACATAGCTGCATCAAATTAATTGAATGTAAATAAATAAGTTATGATGTTACGGAAGTAAAAATCCCAGAGATAACAATAAAGAGAGAGCTTCAAGTTAATTTTTGGTGCCTTAATTGAAATTCAATAGCGTTTAGAAATAACTGGGGGAAGCCTCTTTTGAAGCCTGAAAACAATTAAGAGTCTTTCTTCGTTTGTGTGATTGACTATTTTCTTCAGTGTAGTAAATGGTTAGCTTTCCTGGAAATAGAATATTTTCCTTTCTTGGTTTCACTTGTAAAACTGATATAACTTATATTTTTTTCCTCCCTCACAACTTATTTTGATGTACAACACTACAGCCAATAGATAGCAACTCAAGACACCTGGCTCACTTGGCACAATATCATATTAAATAACCTCATGGTCTAGAAAAAGAGCCCGGTACTGTTATTTAAATTATGAAACTAACAAAGATAACCAGATTTATGTGAAAGAATAATTCAAATAGTACATTTTCATTGACATATCTTTGCATTAGAAATTACCTCAAACCAATTTGATCATTCAACTTCAACAATTCAGACAACGGCTTATATTTGGGCACTTTTCAACACATCACTGAGAAGGAAACACAGAAGAAGACTATATTTACGTGGCAATATGCAACCATTGATTAACCTCGATGGATTAAGACTGATCTCAAATCACAACTCTCATTTTATCTAACAGGGTTGCAAAGAAAGCATTTTCCATGCCAGATAAGGAAACAGTCCATTGAGCAAGCCCTAAATAATTTGAATTTGCTTGCTTTCGTAATCTCAACAAAAACTTATAGCATCCCAAATATACAACAGAATAACTAACGACCATAAACACTAAAATACCGAATTATATATTAGTTAGGCTCTCACCTGCGCATCAGCCCCTGACGACACCAGTGCATTTAAAGTTTGGGAAAATGTCAGCCCCGTGATTCGATTTTGGTGTCCCTTGAGTTTGGTTTTGACCTGCCAACAACATTCAACAATAATTATAATTCAGCTTCATATGTCATGCAGGTTACCCAAAAAAAAACGTTATGTCATGCAATAAGCTTTGGATAATCAAAAAAAGAATGTCGACTAGATTATTTAGATCGCTATACTTGAGCATTGACAGTTTTCGGGCAGGTTTTTTCTATTGTAGTGGACTCATGTACGCTTTTTTGTACTTTTGTTGCTTATATGCTAGTTTGGGAAGATGATACATTTCATTTCAAAAGATGATGATAATATTAGATAAAAATTTCTTATGGAACTATACAAACCATCTATTCCTTTAAAAAAAAGGGTAAAAACAAGACATTCACTCTAATAAACTAAGCCAAAGCATAAATCAGATTGTATAGTACAAGTAATAATTCAGGGAAACCTGAATAATATTTACATTATCGATCTCAAAATATCATCATATCAACTATAAATTAACACTAGCAATAACAAACTCTAGTTGAAGATGTGACCAGTTATAACAAACTAGTTCAAAAATCAAGAAAACAACAAATCAAGTGAGAAACTTCACCTCATCCACTCTGACATTGTATATCTGAATGGTAGAATCCTCCATCCCAATGGCAGTAATATTATTATCTTGAGGATAGAACGCCAAAAAGGTGGCTGCCGGAGGTGGGGGCATGAACATTGTCATGACCTGAGACACAGTAAGCAATCTCATTCAGTCATGTGGAATCTCAATATATTGCAAAAGAATTATCTCAAGCATACACTGTTGATCATTTATGAAATAAAGAGTTTGAATTTGGATAGGTGCGATAACTTACCTTGAATGTCATCATGTTGAACAAAGAAACCTTTCCACCAGAAGCAGACATTACATAGGAATCATTTTTTGATAAAGCAATGCATGCAGCAGACTCTTCAGCTGGTTTACCATCACTTATGTCATTGGTCATAAGTGTTCCACTGGGAGGTTGCCACAACCGGGGTGATACGTATGCAGTAGCCTAATGAGTTTGCAACAGACATTAGAAAGGTCAAAATATAAAAACAACAGAAATTTGCAAATGGAAAGTAATAAACCTTCCCCAAGGGATTCCTTTCACTACGCTGCCATTTCCACAGCTTGTGAACAGCACTGCTTGTAAGGGCCAATAGGGCTAGACCAGAATTGGTGTAGATCAACCGAACAACCTGAAATTTTTTCCTTATTTACTTAATCCAACAATAAACATCTGCAACAAAATAAACAAACATGTACATTCCCCAGGCATAAACGCAGGGGAAATTACCAATGCATTTAACATCATTCATGCATAATGTTTGATTTGGTTATTTATACATTAATCTTAAGCTTTTGGGATAATCTCGATTTTGTTTCTTTTTTGTGTCTTTTTGTATAAAGTCATTTAGTTCAATTTTATTTCATCGGTCCTCCCCTACTTTGTTAATCCATGAAACAAGCACTACCATGCTGAGAGGCCGTATTATGGTGTAACTTCAAAAGTGTGATGGCATTACCATCTGAATTGGCAGTCCACACCATCATCCTCAGAGGCATGTTAGGTTAATTTGAAAAAAAGAAAGGTTAACACATCAAACAAATAGTTTTAAACAAAAATTCCAGCATTTGACTTAACATTCCAGTGTTCCTGTCATTATGCATCCAATTCTTTAGAATATACATTTGGCATGTTAATGAGGGACATAGTTGCATACAATTTGCACAGCTTTATAATAGTAAAATGTCTCATATATGAGCACAGGTGAACAAAGAGCAGTAAATAACTGTAAAGAAAATATATCCCACAACATACAAGAAGTTTCTTCCTAACTGAAATGACATGCAAACACTTGAATTCTTTGAAGCTAACATATTTGACACAGTTTTCCACCACCACCTCTTTCAACTTTGGCAACTCTAAATTATTTATTCCAGGGTAGAAAACCGTAAGTTCTGGTAAATCTTTAAGCTTCAATGAGGTTAAATTCGGAAAATTGAAATTGACAACTGCATTTGTTCCGTCTTCTTTTGCAACAATCTCCCCTAAAACCTTGCAATTTATTATCGTTAGTTGTTGGAGTTGGTGGAGGCTTTTGGCAATGGAAGAGGAAAAGCATATTTTATGTTTCCACATTTCCACAAGGCCAAGTGTGTCAAATTTTGATAGAAGGAAATTGGATGTTGGTTGTAGCAAATCTCCCTAGAATTATTATCATGGAATACCTTGCACTTGAAATTCAAATCAAGGGAGATATCCTACACTAAAAGTTAATAATTACTTTAATATAAAATAATTAAAAAATAATTATTTATCGTTATTCTAAACTAAATAAATTCGCGGATGTAAGTAAAAATATAAACTAAATTAATTGAATACATACCTGACTTTGCTTTTTACATAATCTTTGTAAGGTCCTATTAAGATTATTTTCCTCGATCTCTATTTTCTTTGTCTGATAATTGATTTTCTTTAACTTTGGAGTGGTCAAGGTTCCTCCACAGAAAGTCTTCATATTAGGACATTCAAGTATATTTAACTCTTCCAAAGATGGGAAATTGAGAGTGTAATTCCCCGAGCAGAAGCATACAAAACTTTCTAACAAAGTAAGTGACAACTTGTTCAATTTTTCAAAAACAATCTCAGTTGTTGCATCTCCCTCATTTTCTAATATTTCAATCAGCATTCTACAAGCTGAAATCTCCAATTCTCTCAACTGTGCCAAGCTTCCAGCTGTTGAAGATGTTGCTAAGTTATCGAACCCATCGCAACCACGAACATGAAGAACTATAAGATTTTCAAATCTTTGAAGGACCATCCCAAGTGGAATATCTGCTGGCGAATTGTAGATTTTAAGACATTTAAATACACTCTGCCAGCTAATCGTTCCGCCAAACTCTCCCTCAATATCCCTTGATTCAAAAAAGTCCAAATCATGATTGATCTACAAAACCATAAAAACAAAATCCAATTAACTTTGTAATTATATTATGAAAATAAAAGTTTAGTTAATAGCTTACTCTGTGTTACCATAATCTTTAAAAAAATAAAATTAATATTAAACTATGTTCAAAAAGTATTTTTTAAAACTATTAAGTAAACAAACTTCTTGATTTATTATTTTTTTTAGAAACCTTAATATTTTAAATTAGTCTACACATTCAATATTCATGAAAAACGATTCGGCTTATTAAGGTTTCCAATTATATGAATGACTACTCTCATATTACATATATTTCTAATAAAAGTATAATTATATTTATGATTTTGAAAATCTAATAGTCACTTATCGAGTTAAAAAAATAAAAAGAGAAAAATGCTATGAATCATATAGTGTATTCAAAATGTATGATTTATAAAGTATAACATTAATATGATGAATATAATGTTGACATATTTTAAAATAAGTAATGTTATGTGCAATTATAATAAATATCAAATTATGTATAAATTATAATGTGTAACATATAATTGACTAATTTTGAATTAAAGATAAAATAAAACGTAATCATATAATGACACATCATTATTGATACTTAAATTGTCAGTATAAATACACATAACATCGTTGTTTCGAAATGTTTGTTGGACAAAAATTTATAACCTTAAAATGGCCCAATTTTAAGAGATAAAATTACTTCAAGCAAAACAGAGGATATTATTAAAATTAAATATAATTTCCCATTATTCACAAATAATTTAATATTTTGAGCTAAATATTTGTAAAGACTTTTATTTTTTACTTTTAATGAATATTTTTTCATAAAAAAAAAGGATTGAATTTTTAGAAGCTTAGTGCTTTATTGTTACTGAGTCAATTGTTTTGAATTTATGTAATATAATATAAACAATTAAAAAAAAAGAATACAATTGAAATATTTGCTGACTTATAATTGGAGATTTCAAGAATTTCATATTTGTTTCAAGTAATGTTTCCCACACCATTGATTAATCAAAAAATGTCCAAATCATGTTTGATCTACAAAGCCATAAAAATAAAATTCAATTTTGTAATTATATTATTAAAATAAAAGTTTAGTTAATTGCTTACTTTGTGTTACCTTAATCTTTAAAAAAAAATTCAAATTAATATTAAAATTATGTTCAAAAACTATTTTTCAAAACTACTAATTAAACATATTCTTAACTTTTTTTTTTTTTGAAAAAGTTTAATAACATTCAATATTCATGAAAAATAATTCAGTTCATTAAGCTTTCAAATAATACGAAAGACCACTCTCCTATTACATATATATAAAAATAAAATTATATTTATGATTTTTATAACCTAATAATACATGAAAGAGTTCAAAAAAAAGAGAGATGTTATGACTCATATAATGTATTTAAAATGTATGATTTATAAGCTATAACATTATTGCATGAAATGATGAATATTTGTATATAATGTGATATTAGATAGCATCTATAGATACCAAGTATAATTGTATACATAAAAGAAATCAATACAGATTTGGTTGGCAGTTACCTTTATATGAATTGTTTCAAAATTAAAGTGATTTTTGACTTTGATCCACTATCAAATCATGTTGACATAATTTTTAAATAAATAATGTACTATGCAATTATAATGAGTATCAAATTAGAGATCAATTATAATGTAGTTATTTTGAATTAACGATAAAGAAAAACAAATCGTATGGTGGCACATCATTATTGATATTTAAATTGTTAATCATCATAACCTTGGAGAGACCAAATTTTCAGAGAAAACTATTTCAAACAAAGCACAAAGATTTATCAAAATTAATATAATTTCCTATTATTCACAAATAATTTAATATTTTGAGTTAATCATTTGTAAGGATTTTTATTTTTTACCTCTAATATTTTTCTGTAAGAAACAAGGATTGAATTTTTTAGAAGCTTAGTACATTATTCTTACTAAGTCAATTGTTTTGAATTTATTTAATTAATATAAATAAATTTAAAAAATGAATAAAATTTGATTCTTGTACCTTTTGGTCTAAGCATAGAGATTTTGACGCTGAAGTGAGCACCTTAAATTTATGACAACATCGCACCTCCAATTCTTTCAATTTTGGCCATTCTGAATAATGTATTCCAGGATAGAAATCCGTAAACTCTGGTAGATAGTGAAGCTCCAATTTGGTTACTTCTGGAAAGAAAACATTGACAGCTGGTTCTGTTCCTTCTTCTACATCAACAAATCCCTCTAAAACCTCACAATTACTTATGTGAATGTATTGGAGTTGCTGGAGACGTTCGGCTATTGACGAAGGAAACACATATTTTATCTTTGTACATCTCTGCAACCTCAATTTTTTCAAATTTTGAAAGGAGGAAGTTGAAAGTTGGCTGTCCCAAATCTTTCTAGAAATAATGTCCCACAACCTCAACACCTCTAAATCAGGAAAGATAACCTGCAGCCACAGCCAAAGTTAATTGTTGTTCCAATTTTTATGAACCCATATGAGAAAATTTAAAGAAGAACTTTAAGATTTTGGAAAGATTATAAGAATGGAACTAGACTCAACAATCTGACATTGTTAGATACACGTAGAACTTCAAGATTTGAAAGATTGCATAGTCTTTTAATGTCTTTGTATTGACTCCAAAATAGTATAAGCTCTCTCACATTTTCAAATATTTGAAGGAGTCTAAGTGGAATATTTGTAAAGTTATCCTTACTAATTGTAAGAGTTTCAGATTGACTCTAATGAATATTTCACTCACTATTAGATTATTCGAATACCTCCAAATCGAAGTTAATCTACAGATCTATAAAAAAAGAAATCTAGTTAGTTTTTGATAATTCTTAAAACAAAACTTTAATTGTTGTATAAAACAAATTATCAAATAAATCAATACTAAAAAGCATTTCTTAACATGATTAAATTTATGAAAATTGGTAATGCAATTGATTAAAAATTCCATGAAAAAGTTTGAATAAATTATAATCCATTAGTATATTACAATCTGAACCATGAAATGTGGTCATACAAGTGATGAAAATCATTATAAAAATTGGCCAATAACAGCAAAATCCAAACAAATAAGAAGGTTAAAGTTACATAATGATCTTAAAGTAATTTTTTTTAAATCAAAGAACCATTAATTTTTCTTAATTTTTGTTTCGTGAAAAAACAGAAATGTTAGGAATTCCAATATTTAATTTTTGAATAAATGTAATACATATGAAGAAAGTTAATTTCTTATTCAAAAAACAATGAAATAATTTTCTATAAAAAACAGGGATTGAATTTTTAGAAGCTTAGTGCTTTATTGCTACTGAGTCAATTATTTTGAATTTGTATTATATAATAAAAACAATTAAAAAAAAGAATAAAATTGGAATATTTGCTGACTTATAATTGAAGATTTCAAAAAATTTAAATTTACTCCTAGTAATGTTTCCCACACCATTGACTAACCAAAAAATGTTCAAATCATGATTGATCTACAAAATCATAAAAATAAAATTCAATTAACTTTATAATTAAATTATTAAAATAAAAGTTTAGTTAATTGTTTACTTTGTATTACCTTAATCTTTAAAAAAAATCAAATTAATATTAAAATTATGTTCAAAAACAATTTTTCAAAACTACTAATTAAACAGACTTCTTAATTTTTATTTTTTTTTAATTTTAATAACATTCAATGTACACGAAAAATGATTCAACTCATTAAGCTTTTAAATAATATGAAAGATCACTCTCCTATTACATTTATTTTTAATAAAAATACATTTATGATTTTTATAAAATACCTGTAAGAGTTCAAAAAAGAGAGAGATGCTATGACTTACATAATGTATTTAGAATATATGATTTATAAGCTATAATATTATTGCATGAAATGATGAATATTTTTAGACAATATGATATTAGATAGCGACTACAGATACCAAGTATAATTGTATATATAAAAGAATTCAATACATATTTGATTGACATTTACCTTTATATAATTTGTTTCAAAATTAAAGTGATTTTTGACTCTAATCCACTATCAAATCATGTTAACATAATTTTGAAATAACAAATATAATATGTAATTATAATGAATATCAAATTAAATATTAATTATAATATGGTGATTTTGAATTAAAAATAAAGTAAAACAAATCGTATAATGACACATTATTATTGATATTTAAATTGTTAATCATTATAATCTTAAGAAGACCCAATTTTGTGAGATAAAACTGTGTCAAGCAAAGCACATAGGTAATATTAAAATTAAACATAATTTCTTATTATTCACAAATAATTTAATATTTTGAGCTAATCATTTGTAAGGACTTTTATTTTGTACCTTTAATGAATATTTTTCTATAAAAAAAACAGGGATTGAATTATTAGAAGTTTAATGCTTTATTGCTATTGAGTCAATTGTTTTGAATTTATGTAATATAATATAAACAATTTAAAAAAAAAAGAATAAAATTGGATTCTTATACCTTTTGGCCGAAATAGAGGGATTCTGGCTTTAAAGTGAACATCTTAAATTTGCCACAGCCTAGCGCCACCAATTCTTTCAATTTTGGCCATTCTGAATAATGTATTCCAGGAGAGAAATCCGTGAACTCTGGTAGATTTTCAAGCTTCAATTTGGTTACCTGCGGAAAGAAAACATTGACAGCTGGTTCTATTCCTTCTTCTACATCAACAATTCCCTCTAAAACCTCACAATCCCATATCTGAATGTATTGGAGTTGCTGGAGACGTTTGGCTATTGACGAAGGAAACACATATTTTATCTTTGTGCATCTCCTCAACTCCAATTGTTTCAAATTTTGAAAGGAGGAAGTTGGAAGTTGGCTGTCCCAAATCTTTCTAGAAATAATATCCGCCAAAATCAACACCTCTAAATGAGGAAAGATAACCTGCAGCCACAGCCAAAGTTAATTGTTGTTCCAATTTTTATGAACTCATATGAGAAAATTTAAAAAAGAACTTTAAGATTTTGGAAAGATTTTAAGAATGGAACTAGACTCAACAATCTGACATTGTTAGATACACGTAGACTTCAAGATTTGAAAGATTGCATAGTCTTTTAATGTTTTTGTATTGACTCCAAAATAGTACGAGCTCTCTCATATTTTCAAATCTTTGAAGGAGTCGAAGTAAAATATTTGCAAAGTTATCCTTACTGATTGTAAGAGTTTTAGATTGACTCCACCAATGAATATTTCTCTCACTATCAAATTATTCAAATACCTCTAAATGGAAGTTAATCTACAAATCCATAAAAAAAAAATCTAGTTATTTTTTGATAATTCTTAAAACAAACCTCTAATTGTTGTGTAACACAAATTATCAAATAAATCAATACTTAAAAGCATTTCTTAACATGATTAAATTTATGAAAATTGGTAATGCAATTAATTAAAAATTCCATGAAAAAGTTTGAATAAATTATAATCAATTAGTATTTACAATCCGAACCATGAAATGTGGTCGTACAAGTGATGAAAATCATTATAAAAGTTGACCAATAACAGCAAAATCCAAACAAATAAGAAGGTTAAAGTTGCAGGATGATCCTAAAGTAATTTTTTTTAAAATCAAAGAACCATTAATTTTTCTTAATTTTTGTTTCGTGGAAAAACAGAAATGTTAGAAATTCCAAGATTTAATTTTTGAATAAATGTAATACATATGAAGAAAGTTAATTTCTTATTCAAAAAACAATGAAATAATTTTCTATAAAAAACAGAGATTGAATTTTTAGAAGCTTAGTGTTTTATTGCTACTGAGTCAATTATTTTGAATTTGTATTATATAATAAAAACAATTAAAAAAAAAGAATAAAATTGGAATATTTGCTGACTTATAATTGAAGATTTCAAAAAATTTAAATTTACTCCTAGTAATGTTTCCCACACCATTGACTAACCAAAAAATGTTCAAATCATGATTGACCTACAAAATCATAAAAATAAAATCCAATTAACTTTATATTTAAATTATTAAAATAAAAGTTTAGTTAATTGTTTATTTTGTATTACCTTAATCTTTAAAAAAAATCAAATTAATATTAAAATTATGTTCAAAAACAATTTTTCAAAACTACTAATTAAACAGACTTCTTAATTTTTATTTTTTTTAATTTTAATAACATTCAATGTACATGAAAAATGATTCAACTCATTAAGCTTTTAAATAATATGAAAGATCACTCTCCTATTACATTTATTTTTAATAAAAATACATTTATGATTTTTATAAAATACCTGAAAGAGTTCAAAAAAGAGAGAGATGCTATGACTTACATAATGTATTTAGAATATATGATTTATAAACTATAATATTATTGCATGAAATGATGAATATTTGTAGACAATATGATATTAGATAGCGACTACAGATACCAAGTATAATTGTATATATAAAAGAATTCAATACATATTTGATTGACATTTACCTTTATATAATTTGTTTCAAAATTAAAGTGATTTTTGACTCTAATCCACTATCAAATCATGTTAACATAATTTTGAAATAACAAATATAATATGTAATTATAATGAATATCAAATTAAATATTAATTATAATATGGTGATTTTGAATTAAAAATAAAGTAAAACAAATCGTATAATGACACATTATTATTGATATTTAAATTGTTAATCATTATAATCTTAAGAAGACCCAATTTTGTGAGATAAAACTGTGTCAAGCAAAGCACATAGGTAATATTAAAATTAAACATAATTTCTTATTATTCACAAATAATTTAATATTTTGAGCTAATAATTTGTAAGGACTTTTATTTTGTACCTTTAATGAATATTTTTCTGTAAAAAAACAGGGATTGAATTTTTAGAAGCTTAATGTTTTATTGCTATTGAGTCAATTGTTTTGAATTTATGTAATATAATATAAACAATTTAAAAAAAAAAAGAATAAAATTGGATTCTTATACCTTTTGGCCGAAACAGAAGGATTCTGGCTCTGAAGTGAATATCTTAAATTTGCCACAGCCTTGCACCACCAATTCTTTCAATTTTGGCCATTCTGAATAATGTATTCCAGGATAGAAATCTGCAAACTCTGGTAGATTTTCAAGCTTCAATTTGGTTACCTGCGGAAAGAAAACATTGACAGCTGGTTCTATTCCTTCTTCTACATCAACAATTCCCTCTAAAACCTCACAATCCCATATCTGAATGTATTGGAGTTGCTGGAGACGTTTGGCTATTGACGAAGGAAACACATATTTTATCTTTGTGCATCTCCTCAACTCCAATTGTTTCAAATTTTGAAAGGAGGAAGTTGGAAGTTGGCTGTCCCAAATCTTTCTAGAAATAATATCCGCCAAAATCAACACCTCTAAATGAGGAAAGATAACCTGCAGCCACAGCCAAAGTTAATTGTTGTTCCAATTTTTATGAACTCATATGAGAAAATTTAAAAAAGTACTTAATGGTGTAATCGAACTGAATTTGAAAATTTAAATTACTAGTGAAAAATACACAAAAGAGAATATTGTAATTATGTATATTAACAAATGAGAATAAATCTAAAATAAAATAAATATATTTATAATAAAAAAATAAAATAAATTATAGTAAATCAAACCTTTTTGTTAAAAAGCGATGTACTTTCATTGGAATGAACACTGGATTGTGAATGCTCATGATCGTCCTCTTCATCTAAATCTCTAGCTAAGATTAAGACTTCAATATTCTTGATTCCACATAAGTCTTCTAGGTAGATGGTAGAATTAAATATAAATTTCAACTTCCTTAAAATCTCATGTTCCCTGTCAATTTCCGGAATATACTCGAACTCATGTCCTATTGATATTTGGTACCTTTTAAGCTCTTTGGAAAAGAAGTCTCGAGGCAAAGCCTTGTTATCTTCAATATCCAATTCTAAACTGGTGAGAACAGGCAAGAACTTCAATTCCTCAAGTAATTCAATCTTCCACTTAACAAAGCATCCCTTCATATAAAGTTCTTCCAATTTGGATAATTTTGAAATCACATTTGGAGCAATAACTTCTAAGTACTGACAATTGGTTAAATCTAAAAGCCTTAATTCAGTCAACTGACCCATTTCCATAGACAACTCCTTAATGCCAGCTTCTCTCAAACTAAGGACTTTTAGCTTCTTAAGCTTTCCAATAATAGCAACATCTTCAATTATACTATCATCTAAACACAACGTTTGAAGGTTTGTCAGAAGATCAATTGATGATGGCAATGAAAATTGTTCTAGTCCAGCTAAATTCAACACTCTAAGCTTTGACATCTCTCTGAATAAATCCTCCGAAATTTTGAAAGAATAACCCATTCGACTTGCTTGAAAAAATTCAAGTTTTGGACAAGTTAATCCTTCACGCCCAAGTCGAGTTATAATATCATTACCAACTAAGGAGATTATTCCACATTTTCCAAGTTTATCTTCATCCTTCCATTCACTTTCAAAGTCATTTTTCTCTGTATATACATGGCAATCTGTATATGCACTTGTTATAGCAACAATGCGAACAACATCATGCATAGAAAATCTTTCTGTAGTTCCCCCATCAAGTAATAAACAACGATCTTTGAGTTCCTTCACCACGACCTTTAGTTTAATTCGTGTTTCTTCTACAGTAAGGTTAACTCCACGAATACCCAAGCCCATGAAAATTTTCAGTAAGTCTAAAATGGAAGCATTGTTTTCCATTAGACTACAAATTATAAAAACTTTCTTGAGCTCATCATCTTCTAAATAATCAAAACTCAACTTAATCTTTGTATATTCCTTTTCCAAATGTCTGGTGAACCTTGCTGGGGATGGTGCTTGTAGTTCCCGCAAGGCATCTTTCCATTGATATTCTTCTCTCTTGTTCCTTAATGCTTTGGCTATTGTACTAATGACAATCGGCAAGCCTCCACATTCATTACATACATCTTTTGGTAAAGAATTCAATTCCGGTGTTTGAATAACATTACCTGCACAAGAAGTTAGAATTATAGTAATTGCATTTTGTATTTACATGCTTTTGATTTAAAAACCGGATCAGTTTTAATTGTTATTAGAATTATAGTAAGCATTATTATCTTATCATAGAAAATCAGAGAAACTGGAAATGAAACTGTCAGGTCCCTTCTTATTAGTATGACATATTCCTACCCAAGATTTGATAAAATGATTCATTCCCACAGTTTAATTTTAAAGAACTCAATTTCTCACTCATCTACAAAGTCAATTGTTATTATTAATAATCAAAAAGTATTTAAGACATTTTATCCCAGTAATATAAATTGGGGGTGTAAGTGATTTTTTTTTTTTAAAACCTGCTAGGGGCAAATGAATATACCCTATCTTATTTAAAAATTATTAATTCACCCCCATATGTTTTGAAACTATGCTAAAGCCACAATAGTTTATAATATTTACACCCTTAACTTATTGAATTATGTATTCTTTAAGGGTGAATTGACATTTTTTAAATTAATAAGAGCAATATAAAATTTTGAGAAGTTCTCAAACACCCTTAGCTTTTTAAAATTTCAAAAACCCCACAAAATTTCGTTTACTATCCTAACATTTCCAAAATTAAATTTATCCATAAATATACTATGATATATCAATAACACCCCTATGTATATTTATACTAGTAAATTTTTTTTTTACTTTTAATTGAAATTATTGTAAATTAGGATACAAACATTATTTAATAAAATATTGGAAGTAAAAGTGCTAGGTAACTTGAAAGTTTTTTGTCTTTCCAATAAATTCATAAAAAATAAAACAAAATTTCTTAAAAAATTTAACAGACAGTGGGAAATTACTTTTTTAACCTTAGTGGATGGGAATATGTCACTCTCTGTATGGGATGTTTTATTATTCACATCAAAGTACAACAAATAATTTAAAATTAAAAGAATTAAAATATGTTAAGCAAGAAAACATACGAGTGAAAATTCTATAACACACCTGCCATTTTGGTGAATAGGTTCCAAGCTTCTTCTTGATTTAATATGGCCATCCCGAAATTATTTGTGCAATCCATTTTCTCCAACACATCGAAGTTTCTTGTTGTCATCAGAACTTTATTTCTTCCACGATCAACTCCGGAAGGAATGCCAAATGTTGTTCTCAAATCTAGAGGTTCCCATATATTATCAAGAATTAAAAGGATTTTCTTGTCCTTCATTCTTTCATATAGCTTCTTCGCCATTTCGCTTTCGTTTTTGAATGTCAGACCCAACTTGTCTGCAATAGTCGTTTGAATCTTTTTTGTATCAGGAGACTCTGTTACCTGCAAGACAAAAAAAATATATGTATGTGCCCAATCAGAAACAGAAAATAAGGGCAAACCTTTGCCAATATTGTAGTGAATGTTTCTTTACCTCTACAAAAACAATCTCCTCAAAGAGCTTTTCCTCCTTGGCTTTCCTACCAAGTTCTTGCGCAAGAGTGGTCTTCCCAAGACCACCCATCCCGAAAACACCAATTTTGTCGACAGTCTGATCATTCAAAGCATCCCAAACATCCTTTACAGTTGACTTTCTTGATTTAAAAGTCAAATAATCTTCGCTATCTCTTTCCCAGATCTCCGGTGGTGCATAAGTAGGATCGGAAATTGGACCGAATTCCTGTTCTTGCTTGAGTCGATCAATAACATCCTTCTTTAATTTGAATGCTTCCTTGCTGTGTTTGTAGCGGGTGATGAAGTTGGGGCACAATCCCTTGAAACATCGAGGGTTGTTTGCTTTCTCTTGAATCAACTGATCTGCTTCAGTAATCGTCTTCTCCACGTTCTTCTGCCAGTCCTCAACATTCTTCGTAATCTTTTCCACATTTCTCTCAGCTGCAGTAACCTTCTGCTGAACTTTCTCTCTTGTAATCTTCAGGTTACCAACTTCTTCTTTGAGATTTTTGAAATTGGTACTATAATTGTACAAGTACTTGAATGGACTCCGAATCGGAGCAGCCAACCACTCGGCAACTTGAAGGACAGAAGCCAACCACTCCGCCATTTTTTATAACTTTTTTCAAATTTGAAAAACAGAAGAGAAGTGACGAAAATGAAAATAATCAAAACACAACTGCTGAAATTAACAATAAATAAGAGAAACGAATTCTTTTTTTTCTTTTTTATGAGTAAAGGAGAACTAACCGAAAGCAAATTTTTTTTTTTTTTTTTTTTTTGGTTTTGAAGAAATCAGATAGATATGTTAAACAGAAATTCTTTTTTTCAAAGCAAAAGAAAAATCTGAAATAAAGAAAGTAAAAGAGAGAAAGTAACAGGGCAAGAAAGATAAAGACTCAAGAAATCAAGGGAACTGGCTCTAGAGAGGTTTGTGAGTGAAAGTAGTTGTGAATGATTGAGAGAGAAGAAAACTGAAGATGATGAAAAGAGATTACGCTCCACCGAACTGAGATGATAAATTTAAATATGAAAGTTCCACAAAACTCAATTCATTCATCAATCAATCATGTATTTTCGTTGCTTTTTCTTAGTCAAAAAGAAGCTTTCCGGTGGGAAATGAAGAACAAAGTGGTAGTAGGTAGACAAAGACAATCAATCATGCATTTTCCTTGCTTTTTCCCCAGTCAAAAGTAAGCTTTCATGTCGTTAATTTGCTTTTTTGAGTGTATAAACAGACCTTTATAATTAATAAAACGAATCCCAAAATTTTTTTAAACTCATGATTTGTTGATAATACCAACCGGGTTTTAGCCCAATAATACTCAGTACATTATTTTTTATATTTTTAATATTTTAGTATTTGTATAATCTATTTTATTATTATTTAATTTTTATAAATAAATAACAATAAAGGCTCACCACACGAAGATTAACGAGAGCAAAAATTTATATTCTTCAAATTTGACTGAGTGCTTCCCAGTCACAGAGACCAAATGAATGAATACTAAGAAACTCGAAAAATGAGGGATTTGAGATAAACCTTATGGTTCCAAATTAGTATTCT
This sequence comes from Anacardium occidentale, assembly GCA_026122585.1. NCBI lineage: Eukaryota > Viridiplantae > Streptophyta > Magnoliopsida > Sapindales > Anacardiaceae > Anacardium > Anacardium occidentale. The sequence goes on from JAJEJH010000180.1 coordinate 614,481, forward strand.
TAGTTTCATTGTTTAAAATATTATAATTTTTTATGTTATATTTTCAAATTATTATTAGTATTTATCATATTTGGATAAAAGTTGTCTATGAAAGTTACTTTACTTGGTCCATATCTAATTCAAACAAAAGTTCTAATTCAATAGTTTGATTTGAATTTAATTTAGAGTCATTAGTGATATTATTTATCCTATTAATAATATTATTTATCTAACCAATAAATTTTAATGACATTTTGAATTCGAATTAAGATGAAACTGAAATAAGAACAAATTTGGTGAACAGTTTTATTATAGGGTTGCCCATTGGATAAACAGTTTCACCCTAATTCTACTGTATTAATCCAGTATCGTTACTGGAAACACAGCTGGGATAAGTTGTATATGAGATTAATAAAATTTGGGTATCCATTTTTGCTCAACCAAATTCCTGTACAAACACATCATTATGTAAAAGAAATGATTTTGCGGTGGAAAATGAATAATTACCAATAAAATCTAATAATATTTTTGATTAATTTGAACAAATTCAAACTTAAATTCAAACTTATTATTTAAGATTCGAATTATCAAGTCAATTCATTTATACATGGAAGTCCCCCAAAATTCAATTCATTGATTTGTGGTGGAAAATGAAGGACAGGGATAATTCATGAATCTGGCAAAAGCAAACGCAATCAACTCTCGTTCATCTTGACGTGGTGGGTCTCCACTGTCATGTCTTCTTCATCTTTTCACATGGTCGGTCGCCACTGTAAACTCTCCTCATCTTCCATTATCCTCCAGTCTCCAGATATCTACCATTCAAAAATACTCATAAATGTCTTTGCTCATAACACATTTCATCAATCATGTATCTTCGTTGCTTTTTCTTAGTCCAAAAATAAGCTTTCCAGTGGGAAATGAAGAATAAAGTCGTACTAGGCAGAGAAGACAATTAATCCGACAAATTACAAAGGCATCTTCCAGGAAACAGCCACATGACACAGACTATACCCTTGAAATTATTAACACGCCGGCCTGCGTTTACATTTCAATGTCTATATTTTCCCTGCTTTTTCTTGGTTTCATACCTAACAAACACTAAATCACAAGTCCACACCCTATTTGTTAAAATGTTTTCAGAACAAGAACCCAAAACTCCTAGCGGAAAAACGTTACATACCTCACGAAGAAAAGGTAACGAAGATCCAGAGACATCATACTGGAGACCCAAAGGCGAAGACCGATGAGAGAAATTTAAGTTCTGGAGCTGTCATGGCGTACGTTTTTACCCAACATAGACTTTGACAGAGACAATGTGATCGGACATATTTACAGCGTGGAAAACTTTGACATAATTTCTTGTTATCCTTATTGTTTCAGATTATTACATATTTGTCTAATTAGTTTTAATATTACAATTTTGGACCTCTGTTTTCAAATTATTATTATCTCACTTTTTTTTTCGATCCTTTTTTAAGTTCATAAACCAAATTTTTTCTAATTTTATTAATATATTTAATAAAATAATTAAAATACTTTTAATTAAAAAATAAATAATATTAATATAAAAATAACTTTTAATAGAATAATAATTTTAAAAAATTAATAAAAAATTAAAATTAAAATTTAGAAAAAAGACCACTACCACCAATTATAGTGATCATCATAAACATAATCAGATAATCAAAAATGATTACCTAATTAGATTAACGATCAAATTTGATCATCAATTTCAGGTTTTTGACAACCATTATCATCGACGATAATACCAACAGTGGTGACTACATTGTTTAAAATTTTATTTTTATTTTTTATTAGTTATTTAAATTATTTATTATAATTATAATATTATATTAATGTTATTTTATATTTTAATTATTTTTATAAAATTAATTTTATTATTTTTTATTAAAAAATATCTCTTTGATTAGCTAAATTTAAATGATTGACCTTTAAATTTAACTGTTGACTTTGATTAAAAGATGAATATTTGATTTTTTTTTTTAATTTTAAAATAAAAATTGTCATTTAACAAAGGCCAAAGGACTTGTTCCCACCTATAGTTTGGCCCCAAGATAAATTCTGACCCTCTAACATTTAAAAACCTAAACACCCATCTTTCATCCAATTTCATTAACAGATTCTATAAAATAACTCAAATACCTTTGTTAATAAATTTAAATTTTATAATAAAATTTTAAAATAAAATTTAAATATATATAAATATATTAAAATTTTAAAAAATATTTTAAAAATTTTATAAAATTTTAAAAAATATTTAAATTTAAAAGCAGCCACCGCTGCAGTACTGGGGGCGATGGCCGCCCCTAATAGCCCCAGGTAGCTGTTCTGGCCACCTGGTTCCAAGGGAGGTTAGATCTGGCCTCCTGATTCAACGGAGATGGTCAGATCTAGTTACCTCCTGTTTTGGCGGAGGCGATCAGATCTGGCCACCTCTGCCAGAAACCGTGACCAAATACAGCCATTGGGGTCAAAGTCGACCATTTTCAACCGTTTCCGATCTCTTTTTCTGGCAAAAATAGCTAGATCTAGTCTTCTTCGCCAAAATAAGAGGTAGCCATCGAACGGCCACTTGGGGCTATTAGTGGCGACCATTGTCATTTTCAGGGCTATGGTGGCTGCTTTTAAGTTTTTTAAATTTAAATATTTTTTTCAAATTTTATAAAATATTTTAAAATATTTTATAATTTTTAATATATTTATATATATTTAAATATTTTTTATAAATTTTAACTCTAAAATAACAAAATTACCCTTTGACTGTTAAAAGTCTACTATTGATCGTTCGATTTAACAGTCAATGGGTGAGATTTTGGATTTTATAAACTTGGCAGTGGGAATTTGTATTGGGGCCAAACTATGGGCGAGAACATGTGCTTTGGCCTTTAAGTTTTCAAATTATTATTATTTAAGTTTTTTTCCTTTTTGGATCTTTTTAAACTCAATTTCATTGATTGTTTGTAAAACAAAAAACATCACATAAGTTTTAAATTGATAGTTTATTTTCAGTTCAGTTTATACTATTTATCTTATTGATGATAATATTATAGATTCAAACTAATTTCTAAAGTCTGATTATAATAAAAGATTTCGATTGATCCTCAAAAGGTGTAATTCTCTTACACTGCATTACTTTATTACATTGTTTATAATGAAATCGAAATAACATAACAGTAAGTATAAATTCCAAAACAACAAATCAAACCAAATTAGAAAATTTTATGTTTCAACCATTTCACTATCTCACACAAACAATAAAAATAAATTCATTACAATTATATAAAATTTCACAAATATTATATTAAAAGATTTGACAACATTATATCAAACAATTTTATCTACGGTTAGATAAGATCCAAACTTGAATACTAATAACTCAGATCGAACACATCAAAGTCAAACATGAATATGTCAAATTTCATCCAAGCTCAAGCAAAAGAATGAACTCAATTTAATAAATTAATTGAGTTAAAACCTACTCTAACATTTAAATTTAAATTTCACAAAATCGAATTTAGAGTTAAATTATTTTTAGAATTAAGTTCAAAATTAATTGAACTAAATTCAAACCTCAATTTTATAAATCAAATCGAGTTTGAATTAAAAATTTTCAACTCATTAATCTAAAGCTAATCTTTATTTGTATTTGATTCAAATCTAATTCAACCCTACTTTGATACCATAAAATTAATCATTTGTCTAATGGAAAATGATCAAAGGACAAGATTTTCACTCTCTATTACAAACCATTACCATTTTATTTTCTATAGTATCAGCTCTACTCTCAAGAATTTTTTTTTTACATCTATAATTTGCCTAGCCATAGAATAAAATAAATCAAAATAATTTTTTGAGAAATAAGATATAAATTAAAATTCACGCACAAAAAATGTGAAAAATCTTGAATAGAATTTCTACTACACAAAAACATGAATTGTTATTCGAATTTGTAACTTAAGTTCATGATTTATTAACAAAACAAATCTCAAAATTTGCTCAAATTCATGATTGGGTGTTTTATATTTTCTAAAGATCTTAAGGGTTTAGTTGAATATAATGCAACAACTCTTTTATCTTCAAAATTTACACATGTAACCCAATATAAAACTTTGAATATGAGAGAGTAATTTATGAATATATAATATATAAGTTACAAAGTTTAATTATAATTTTTGGAACTGGGTCATTTTTAATAGCTTTTGGTTTCAAAGTCGAGTCTTACATAGACCCAACTAAACCAATTTTTAGGCCAACAACACTTAATGTATTATTTTTTAATACTTTTATGATTTATTTTATTAATATTTAACTTTTGAGAGTGAATTATTGAAGAAAATAGTGGAAACCTATCATATGAAAATCAATGAGAACAAAAATTTATGTTCTTTAAGTTTGGTTAAGTGTTTTCTTGTTAAAGAGGGTCATAAATGGTGTTTTTTTTCAGCCAAATCACTAAGACCAAAAGAAGAAGACAAGACTTAAAAAGAGATGGACTTTAAAATTATTTTTTTAATCTTTATGGTTTCATATTATTATTTTTAGTCTCATTATTTAAAATATTATAATGTTATATTTTATGTCTTCAAATTATTATCGTTCACCCTATTTACACAAAAATTGTCTTAAGGAAGTTACTTCACTTAATTTTCGTTAAATTCAAACAAAAACTTTAGTTTAATAATTAGGTTTAAATTCAATTCAAATCATTAATAATATTATTTATTCTATTAATTTATCTTACCTATAAACTCTAATAATATTTTAATTAATTTAAACGAATTTAATCTTAAATTAGAATTTATTATTTAAAATTTAAACTAAATTTAAATTAAATTATGTTTAAGCTTGATTTGAATACAAATATACCGATTTATGTAAATCTATAATAGATCTAGTAAATGGCTTACAAACAAACTGGTAAGTCGAGGTGAAATTCAAATTAAAGATGAAACTCAAATAAAAATAAATTGGATGAACAGTTATATGATAGGGTTGTCGATTGGATAATCAGTTTGGCCCTAATTCTACTGTGTTGTCCAGTACCATTACTGGACAACACAGCTAGGATACTTGTAGATTTTGGGTATCAATTTTTGCTCAACCAAATTCCTGTACAAACCATCATTATTGAAAGAAATGATTTTACTGTAATTTCACATGGTGGGTCTCCACCGTAACAATAGAAAACACTAATAAATCTCTCTCACCTTTAAACAAATCTTTGCTTATCACAACACA
>JAJEJH010000180.1:622615-707610 GCA_026122585.1 Anacardium occidentale
GAGTGCACCAAGGGAAATGAATATAATTCACTTTCTGCGCTTCGCATGATTGAAACCTTCCTAAAGGAATCATACGAAGGCCACTCAGCTCTGGAAAACTTACTAACTCACCCCTAAACTCTTCTAGACTCCCAATCTATTCCTGAATTTCATTTCTAACCCCAAAACTCTATCCCTAAGGGTTTTTCTAATCTGGGATGCTACATAGCCTGCAAAGCATAGAGTTGAATGAAATACATATCTACTGTTAAATACAGCTGGTGTAAAGTAAATAGTACAACTACAAACCGGCAATCCACCATCTGCATCAACAGCTGTCAGCATATTTGTATTATCCATATCCCAAAATTTAATTTGAAATTCATCACCGACAGCCAAGAATCGATTCCGTGTTGTATCAAATTGGACAACTCCTAAAGAAGGCTTTCTAAAACCAGAATATGTCCTTTTGATAGCTCCTTCACTCTCATTCCACTCAACTAAATGAGATTCACCTTCTTTACTTGTTCCGCATGAGAATAGCCTGCAAGAAAAAATATAGAACTCTTAGTCTGTTTAGATTATGTAAGAACAGTTAAAAAAAATAATGACACATCCATCTAGATTATGTAAGAACTGTGAATATTTAGAAATAGTGGTTTTCTTTATATTACTTTTAATTGATCAATTACACAGATATATATCAAACTCACTCTAATCCTAAGAAGAAATAAATCCTAATTTTCCTAATATATTCTGATATCTTCCTAATGCATTATAATCTATATTAATACAAGATATACACAACATTCAACACTCCCCCTCAAGCTGGTGCATATAAATCATAGGTACCAAACTTGTTACAAATAAACTCAATTCGAGACTGCCTTAAAGCTTGTGTGAAGATATCAGTCAGTTGTTCATTAGAGCAAACATAGCTAGTAGAGATACAACCGGAGATAATTTTTTCTCGAACAAAGTGACAATCTACTTCAATATGTTTAGTTCTTTCATGAAACACTGGATTTGAGGCAATGTAGAGAGTTGCTTAATTATCACACAGTAATTTCATTTGTGGGACATCTGCAAACTTTAATTCCTGGATTAATTGCTTTAACCATATAAGTTCACAAGTTACAAGGGTCATAACACGATATTCTGCCTCTGCACTTGACCTAGCAACAACCTCTTGCTTTTTACTTTTCCATGAAATAAGATTTCCTCCAATAAGGACACAATAACCAGATGTGGAGCGTCTATCAGATGGAGAACCTGCCTAATCGGCATCTGAGTATCCAATGATCTGTGTATGACCCTTATTCTCATATAATAATCCTTTTCCTGGAGCTCCCTTAATATACCTCAGAATCCGTAAAACTGCATCCCAATGACTGTCACACGGAGACTGTAGGAATTGACTACCACAAAGTTGTATTCACCATCTTTTTGATACTCTTCATATACGTATGGTATTAGTTTTTGTCACGTTAGTTTAAGACAAAATTACCATTTTTGTTTAACCACCTTACCATAGACTGTAGGAATTGACTACCACAAAGTTGTATTCACCATCTTTTTGATACTCTTCATATACGTATGGTATTAGTTTTTGTCACGTTAGTTTAAGACAAAATTACCATTTTTGTTTAACCACCTTACCATAGACTGTAGGAATTGACTACCACAAAGTTGTATTCACCATCTTTTTGATACTCTTCATATACGTATGGTATTAGTTTTTGTCACGTTAGTTTAAGACAAAATTACCATTTTTGTTTAACCACCTTACCATAGATAAAAGGAGCGCAAATAGATTTGTGTCCCATTATAAAGTCTATAGAGTCACTATTTGAGGATTGTCTTGAAAAAATACACATCGAAAAAAATAGGCGATTTTGAATCTATTGTAAAAGACCCAATTTTTCTTATCCGCCCAATAGTTGGGTTCAAAGAGTCGGGTACGACGATGAAAATGTGTTAAACATCTATGCCGCTTGGTCTAAAGGCTAACCTCCACTTTGATGGTTTATGTGTTAAATACGTTATCAAGTTTAATTAAGTTTTGTTTCATCATGTGATGTAATATTATTATTAATCATATATATATATATATACAATAAATTACATTCATCCAAAAAAAAAAATATGAAAGAAAAAAAATTACAACTATTTATACATACATTCCTATACATTTTTCTAATCCTAAATAAGTTTAAAAAAATTAAAATAAACCTGCAAAATAAATTGTTAATTGATCTATATATATATATATACATATAAAATATGCACATATCAGAAGCCAAGCATCCCTTTTTCCGTGGCTCGTGCATCCACAAAATCAAACAAAATAAAAAAAATGCAACATAATAATAAGCAAAATTAGGGTTAGATTCGAACTGAATCAAATATAAACATATACATATTCGTATCCGAGCTCATTTTATACAGTTCGGATTTGTATTCGTATTCGTTTTTGTTAAATTCTTTTATAGTAAAGTTCGAATTCATATTCAATTTGTATGACTTAATTCATGTTCAGTTTATATTTATATTCACATTTAATTTATATAATTTGTATTTATATTTTATTAAAAATTATAATTAATACAAATAATTAAAAAAATTTAATTAAAAAAATTAATTGAAGTTTAAGTTCATATTCGTATTTGATTTGTATAGTTTGTATTCGAACTCGTATTTGTTGATTTTTAAAATTATAATTTGAGTTCATGTTTATGTTTGAGTTCAAATAGTTTATTTCAAACTTATTTAAATCGAACTTAAAAATAAATTTAAATATATTCAATTCAAATCTAACCTTAAGCAAAATCTAACGGACAATATTTGTGAATATACTACAATTGTCATGCCACGATAAATGTTATTAATGCTCTCCTTTTCTCAGCGGCTTGTTCAAATTTTTATTTATAACATTAAATATACAGGAGATGCCAAACATAAATTCAATCAACCCAAAAGATTAATATCTTAAACAAATAATTAATATACAAAAATAAACTATGTCATCATAATCAATTAAAGCTAAACAGATTTAATCCTGCCCATCAAATATCCTCACAGATTAGTCATGCAGATTCTCTAAATTAGAAAATCATTATTAAATACATACATCTACCTGTATGACCATTATTCTTCAAAAAACATGTGATATAAAATCTTTTTTTCTCTTTATATATATATATTATGAAGGGGCCAAATAATCTATGCCCACCCAAAGTTTTTTTAAATGACAACTCTCACTTATAATTTTCACGAGACCAGTGGATGGCTCTCGTAACACAGTGGCATTCTGAGCAGGGCCGGGTAATATAATTTTTGCTTTTTCTTGTCTAGTTACGTAATTATGAATTGTATATTTTTATTAAACATTTTCTTGGTTTCAGAGACATAGCGGAACAAATAGAAGGACTCGTTCTGCTCAAACAATGCCACATACTGGAGGAACAAAGAGTATAGCGCGATTAATGAATGAAATGGTTAGTTTTTTTGCCCATATTGTTAACCATATGATTAAGTCTTGTTGTAATTGTATCTTTCTACATCCGAGGAACAGACATCAAGTGGTGAACAGTCGTCTCGAGCCAAAGTGTTTATAGCCACCCATCGGACTCGTAAAGATGGGAGACCTATTGATCAAGACTCTGAACATGCAATCGTAAGTCTAGTTTTTATTACTTTATTTGTGGTTGTGATAAATTTCATGTAATAAGACATTGTTTTTTATATTGGATTTAGGAACTCCTCCAAGAGAAGATAAATGAGTTTCAAAGTTCTATCCAAGAGTCAAATGCAAGTCTTCCAGAGATGGAAGATAATGCATTTGCTCAAGTGATGGGACCAGAAAGACATGGTCGAGTGCGTGGATTAGGATTAGGTCCAACGCCTAGTATGTACAGGCCATCGGCATCGACATCGACATCGGCATCGACATCGACATCAGCATCTCACCACTCAGGCGGCCCTTCAAGTATGCATAATGAGGCGGACAACAGAATAAGAGTCTTGGAAGACCAAATAAGAACACTGCAAGAAGCACTTGGTAGTAGGATGAACACATTTAAATCTCAGTTGTCCATGATTTGCACATCATTGGGCTTGCGATCAGGGCAAAATGACGAGCCACCTAGTGGAGAGGTAATGTTTACAGGATATGTTTAGATAACAAATTTTTTTAAATCAAGTAATTATATGAAAATTATTAACCATGGATTGTTCATTTCTGTGTCGTAGGTACCTCATCCATCAAGTAACCAGCACTCTCCAGATGATGACCAGTAAGTTTGTATTTGCGATTTGATAAATTGTTTTCTATGTTCGAGAAATACGTATTGGTGAAATCCAGCCGATTGGAGGGCTGGTTTGTATGTGGATATGAAGTGTTGAAATTATTTGATGTTTGTTTTATTTGTTGTTGGTGTTAATTGAGAGTACTTTACTGGATAGTAATCATGAGAATAAAGATGAAAGACAACTTCATGTCTAGAATAGGCAATTTGAATTAAAGAAAGAAAGCTGTGTTATGATTCATCACCTACAATTCATTCATTCAAACACAAGAATAAATCATGTAATTTGAATTTAGAGACTTCTTTCTTTATAATGTTTAATAGGGTGGAGATGGAAGATGGAACTTCTCATTTATTATTACTGGATAGTTATGGTGGACTTCCACTTACAAAACATTTCTAGAAATGCAACCACTCATGAAAACATTTGTAGAAATCCATGTGTCATTGTCATTTTGCATCCCTCATAATTATTTGTTATTGATTGTGTTTATTTGTCAATAATTTATTCTTGTGTTTGCATTTGTGTTATGCGTAAAGCTAAATCTTATATCTTGTGGTTGGGACCATATGTAGGTACTATTTTGGATCTAGATAATGCATAAATAAGGATAGAATTTTTTATTCTTTTTTTTATATAAGAATATTTTATACTTATTATATACTGTTGATACATCTATTTGCATGCAACAAGACTATTAACCGATTAATTCGTACAGTTTTGTGTTTTATTCTATGTTATGTGATCATTAATGGACATTGTCTGTTATTATTGTATTTCGTTCTTCTAAAATCTTTTAACTTTTTTCGCAGGGCATAATGTAAAGAGTTTTGGATTGCTAAAAGCTTCATAACAATTTTCAAATTGTGTATGTAAACAATAGTAGTATTAACAATTGAATTCATGTATTTCAATAATTCCAATAATACTTTTTATTCAATATTTTATTAATGATGTTACAGGAATTTTTTGTATGTATTTTTAAACGATATTGTTATCAATTTTTTTATCGTATTCTGCATGATATTCATTATAAACAGGAAATTTAATCAATATGCAGGGAAAAAAGTTTATGAAACAGGTAAAATTGTGTCAAAAAAGTGTTTAAAAAACGTCGCTAAAACTAAAAAACGCCGGAAAAAACCCCGCCAAAAACGCCGCAAAAAATTCCAAATGGCTGCATAAAAATTCCGTGGGAAAAAAAAATGCCGTTAAAACTAAAAAACGCCGCTATAAATATATGAAAAACGCCGCTATAAATGCCGACTAAAACGCCGCTAAAAGGAAAAAAACGCCGCAAAATCTGCCGCGAAAAAAAATTAAAAACGCCGCTAACAAGAAAAAAACGCCGCTAAAACGAAACAAAAACGCCGCTCTAGGGTTGCTATCCGACAGCATATTGCGCGCCAAAAAAACGCGGGAACTAATTGGCGGGTGTGGAAGTTTTTACCGGCGTTTATTAAACGCCGGTAAAACCTGTAATAAAACGCCGGTAAAGGTGTTACCCTTTTAGCGGCGTTTGTGCCTAGGTTTTACCGACGTTTTAATGAAGCGCCGGTAAAACCTTTACCGACGGGACCTATATCGGCGTTTGTACAAACGCCGGTAAGAATGTTACCGGCATTTATAAACGCCGGTATAGGTCCTCAAAAACGCCGGTAAAAGCCGGCCCTGCTGTAGTGTAATCCATAACCATTACCTTCTAACTCGGAAACATGTTCATCTTTAGGTTCAGATTCGTAACTGTTATCATTTAGCTTGGAATCAAAACTCTTTTCCTCATATTTTGACTTCTCCAAATATTGTTTGAAACCATAACTATTACCTTCTCGTTTTGAATCGTAATTCTTTTACTCATACTTTGACTTGGAGGCATAACCATTAACATTTGGCTTGGAATTGTAACCCTTTTCCTCAAGTTTTAATCTCTCAACATACAATTTAGAGTCATAATTGTTACCTTCTGGCTTGGAGTTGTAACCCTTTTCCTCATGTTTTGATTTCTCAATATATACTTCATACTCATAAACTTTACCTTCTAATTTAGAACCATAATCTTTTTCCTCATGTTTCAACTTCTCAACATATAGCTTGGAACCATAATTATTATCTTTTGACTTTGACTCGTAATTTTTTTTCTCAAATTTTGTCTTCTTAACATATGGTTTGGAGGCATAACCATTAACATTTAGCTTGGAATTGTAAGCCTTATCCTCAGCCTTTAACTTCTCGGCATATAGTTTGGAACCATAACCATTGCCCTCTGACTTAGAATCATAACCCTTCTCCAGAGTTAAACTTTTCAACATGTTGTTTGAAATTCTAGCCATTGCCATATGACTTGGAATCATAATCCTTCACCTCAGGCTTGAACTTCTTAACATGTTCTTCGAAGTCGTAACCATTATCTTCCACATGGGAACCGTAACCCTTCATCTCAGATTTTGACTTATCAACATATGATTGGGAATCATAACCTTGGGACTCTGCTTTGCCACTCTCAAGGTTAGTGCTTTAGCCATAATCACCATCAGAGGCAACGATAAGCAGTAAGAAGAGAAGCAAAGAGGCTGTGAATGAGATACGAGTGAGAGCCATGGCATGAAATATGCAGGAAAGAAAGAAAAGATACACCGGTGAATTGCTTAAGGAAGCACCAATATGGCCTTTTATAGATCACAAATGAATTAAATATACAAGAAAAAAACAATACATTGTTGCACGACTTGATAATAAAATCTCATATCTTTGTCATAAATTATATGAACGTGATTGCATAAAAAAGCAAAAGGCTTAATTTAGTTGCCGTCCATGAACTCACATGTAGCTGGTTGATTATTATGATGTCTATGTAATATTTACAAGAGAGCGAGGTCCATCCACCTTGAGGTTTTCGTTACTTTTTGTCTAGGTCCTGGGTTTTAAACTACTGGATTTTTACCCTGATAAATTGACAAATTGTTTCATTAATTTAGTTAATTATGATAAGTTCAGTTGCTTATAAACTATGTTCAATGTTTTTAGATTTAAATCGGACCTTGCTCCGATCAAATAACTGGTTTATAGATCAATCAAAAAGACGAACGAGTGATATTAATGTGATATAAATAATTTTTTTAAAAAGATTTTAGATATATTAAGGGTCAACAGAATGGTCAAATTGAGTTAAATTGACAATTAAACTATAACAAGTCATAATTAATTCACATGGTTCAAATTCTAATCAATTTAGTCTAGAGACTAAAACTTGTTTTAGACATAGTTTAGATTGAATTTATCACTAACTCTTAATTAAACTGGTTGGTCTAACCTTGGTTTTAAATTGTTGATTATGAAACTCCTATTTTGATATTGTCTCAATTTTAAAAGTCTAAATTCCATCTCCAAAGTATCTCTTTTCTTTACTTTTGGTTGTAATAGGGGGGCATATTCTAATACTTCAATTTGCAGGATTTGACGGTTCTTGATATAAACCCATGGCGTAAAACGTAACTCTATTTATATGTCATGGCGTTTTGAAATATTGACATGAGAACGTGTATGAAAGCTTCTATTATTTAAAAGGATGTCATTATATAATTTAGGAGTCAATTATTATAATCTATCACAATTCACTAACATATGGTATTTTTTATGGATGATTTATTGGTCTTATACATTTATGTTTTTCTAAAACACTTTTAAAAAATTAAACTCTTTTAGAAAAAAATTCGAGTAAAGACGGTTTAAACTCAATTTTATATTCGATTTAAACGAAATGAATTCAAATTAAAGTTTTAGTCTGACAATTTGATTTATTTATTCTTCTAGTGATATTGTTTATTTTGTCAATCATATTATTTATTTTTTTCGATAATATTATTTATTTTATTGGTAATACTATTTATTTCATTAATAGTTTTTTAGTGATTCTTTACAAAAATTAAAACAATCTCAAACTTAAATTAGACATTATGAATTCAAACCAAACTCAAGTTATCAACAATACTCAGTTCAGTTCGACTCGATTACAACTGTAATATTTTGATAAAGATGAAGTAATCTTTTTTGAATATATTATTGTTATGACAAGGGGTGTGTTTGTATTTTGAAAAAACCTTGAGGATTCACCTGTGATATCCCTGATCACCATCTGTGCTTCATTAAGAAAACTTTCCCTTTCGTCAGCTGTTTGGACTCCGTTCAACGTTTTAGGCTTCAATTTCTTCCCCAAATCACCATATATCCATCCAAGGCCGTTGCCCCCCGCAACCCCCCGCTGGTGCAGTCTCCCAGACCCCATTCTCGTCAACATCGCGCAGCGCCTCCAAACTAAACAGAACTCGGCCGTTTCCTCGCCGTCTGCAAAGCCTTCGAACTAAACAGAACACTAAGTGTTAATCCGAAGTCTTTGGAGGTTAGCGAAACTTTGCCTCCATTGTTAACTCGTTTTACTTACAAAATCTTTGTAAATGCATCGAGTGAATTGTATTTGATTGAAAATCGCAGCAGTAGTGATAAAATTTTTGGAAATAAGAGAAATTTTTCTCCAGCTAAGGCTGAGAAAGTGGGTTTAAATTCTATTTTCTATATGTTTAAGCTTGATGAAGAAGAGTCAGAGTGGATTGAAGTGAAGTGAAGGATTTGGATGGTAGAGCATTATTTCTGTTTGATGGAAATAGCTTATTTATTTCAACTAAAAGTTTTATGGAAATTAAACCCATTTGTGTTTATATGGGTAAAACTGGTTTCTTCGTGGTCACATATGATTTTCCTGTGATGTATAGTTTGATTTTTGGCTTCAATGATGGTAGTACCAGCTTGGCTCTTCCCTGGATCTAAGTTTTTCTTTTAGAATTGTATACTATATGGCACTTCCTCTGTGTGTGTGTTTGTGTGTAAATGCTTGTTTTGAGCGGATATGGATTTGTTGGTTTGTTCCTTATTGGCTGCTTTTATTTGTTATTGCTTGTTTTAATCGGATATGGATTTGCTTTGCTGTGTTTGTTACACTATTGAACTTTTACATGAACATATTTAATAACCTAACATTGAACTTGTGCATAATCATGTATGAACATTGAACCATGAACCATGTGCACTAACATTGAATCATGTGTGAACATAAACATGTACTATGAAATTGAACTTGTGTCATACACCTAGAAATTACAAATTAATCTTCAAGACACCAAAGCAGAAGCTTTCTTCTCTTGATGCTTCAGATGGTCTAAAGAAACCTACAGTTGACAACAATTTGTTGACCTTTTCCAGTGGCAACCCTAGCATGGGAAGAATTAGTCTTGCAAATGGTAAAATTCTAGAGTGAAAACAAAAGCATCGTATGAGGGGTTGACTGATGAGAATTTTGTTTGAGGCACGTGATAGAAATGATTTTCTTGTTCAATTATTGCAAATTAGTTTAGAGTAATCTCTCATTTCTTACACATGACTTTAATACTGTTGTCATTTATATTTCAGGAGGGGAGCTAATGGGGAGTACTTTTAGGTCGAAGAGGAGTGAATGTGTTTACTTGGCATCTGAATCTAATAAGACTTTGGACTGCAAAGAAATTGCCCCTAGCCAGAGGCTGATTCATCTGAGACTGAACCTGATATTGATCAAAAGATGACTATACTATCAGGTTGAGTATTTCTAATTCTATCCCTTGTCCATATATATTATTTTCTCCATTAAGAAATTGATTATTTTATGTAGTTTAATGTTACAATCAAAGATCAGTTGTTCATTTACTCCTTGGTATTTTCTGTTCAACCATTTAAATTAATATATTTTTACAGGGCTCACATGAGATCTAGGCATGCTTATTTTGTCTTGATAGTTGCTGGGAGAAATGTTCTACTTGGATGTGTTCCCATGATATATCATTGTCTACTAGTGTCACTTGATCAATTCAATCTACTTTTGATGTCTTTTTGCTGATGCCTTCTGGGTTTGGTGACCAAGTTTCACTCATTTGCTCCAATTTCTTGACAATTCAGGTGCTGCTGAACCTTGAAAAATTGAATATAGATCTCAAACTGTAGGAAAGCTGGAACATAGAAGTATGAGCGGTGAAGAGCATGATCATTCAGTACTATCTAGTGATATATCTCACATCCATCCTCATGATCCTAGTTACTAAGTGGCAGTTGAAAGGCGAAAGAAATATCCGCAATCTTACTAAAAGTTCTGCAGAGGCAACTGACAAAATAGATTTTACTGGAACCACCACAGAACTTATGGGGAAAAACAGATAGCTGCTTTCACTCCAAAGCATTGGGGAGAAGTATGAATTTTCGGAGATATTGTTCCTATGACTGGGTTGGATGGAGGATATGGATATATGCCTAGGGTTGCATCATAATTTCAGCCGCAGTATGTGATTGGGATGACATGGCATGGGAAGATCAGCCTACGGGGGACGCCAAGTGGAGCATTTTAGTCCAAAATTTTTCGGCTGCTATGGTTTTGGTGTCTGGCTACAAACTATGTCGGTGGATGTACATCTGAAGGTCCAAGCAAGCGATCCAAAAGAGTGTGTTCCCATAGTTATGGGATGGCAATAATTGGGCACTCACTCCAAACTGAAAAACTAGAAGATGGCTCATCTGATTGTCTTTCTGATAAAAGCATGCTATATACATTTTCGGCAACACAGTGTGTAGATTATGCCTTCATGAATAATCAGAGAAAGCAGGTATGTGGAAGAAACTACTATATATACTGAATATGTTGGATTAGGCTATTTAGACTTTTATTAGTAGCAACATAATCTTGTTCTTCTGTGAGGAATGCGTGAACCAAAAGGTGGTTGGTACATTTGGGGTCTATTGGCTATAAGGGAGTAACCGTTAAGGACTCATCCAAAGCTTCATTCAGAGATTACAAAAATATAATTATTACAACTTGCATCTTACGTTATTTAATGTCCAACAAAAACATTGCACAATCCTGCTCTAATCCATATCAAACACAGTAATTTATTGCCACACTTTTCCTCACAACAAAATCAAATGATGAAACATATATGTAGGCTTGCAGAAAGTGGATGAAACTGTACATTAGGGCTCTAAGAAGCTTTCCAAGAAGATAGCGGTGGAGTTTTGGAGTTCTTGCAGGTGGTGACATATCTATGACCTTTTACAGCATTTCTTCTGGATTTAGTTTTACAGACAAGAAATATTTTCATTGAAGTTTTCGATCTTGGTGGTTTCAGGAATTGGACAAACATCATCCCTTTAGTGATGAAGTCAGGCTAGCCCTAGCTGTGATGTGGTGCATCCTTTCTTTGTTGCTATTTCATTAACAGAGTCAAATAATTTTTTGTCATGATCCAGATTTTTAGGTTGCAACCTGGTATGCTGCAAAAGTAGAAATATGAAGTTTGCACTGCACAAAGTGAGATGCTAGAACATGTGTTGAATGCAATACAAACACTAAAAATTGAATTTTTGTTTACGAGCCAACCTAAAATCATCTTTTCAAATGTATTCAAGCAACTTAGGCTCCAGTGAAAAGAATCCTCGTTCTAGAGGACTGTATACAACAATGCCAATGTCAAGTTCTCTGAGAAATTAATCAACTAGATTTGTATCAAAATTTGTATGTTTATTTTATATTTGACTATAAGCAATTCAATCAGCCTTACCTGCAAGATGGAATAATCTTTTTCTTTGCATCTCGTAGCCATATCATAACCATAAGGATCATGCTAACAGGACAACTGATATCGAATGAACACCATGAGCTCATATATTAGAATGACCTATGTACTTTACCCCTCCCTTCTCAACCAGGTTCTAAGTTCTCCCATCTTTCAAAACATGCAAGAAAAGTTCTAAGAATCAGATGCATATTTAACAAGAAGCTAGCTTAGAAGATGTGATCCGTATAAGGAACAATTTGATAGTTTTAATGAATTTGATCACTAACTTCACCTATTCAAAAAATCTTCTTATATTTGGGCACTTGTCAACATTTATCGTTGAGAAGGAAACATACAAGAACACTATATTTACATGTTAATTCAACAAGAAAACTATAGTTTTGGATCCTGGAGCTTAGCCTTGAAGCATTTTACATCAAAAAAAAAAAAAAAAGTTTTGTACAAAAGTTGACTGAAATTAAAGGTAAAACTAGATACAACTAAAACTTACATGCTTATATACTTGTCAATTACTTGTGAGAATTTATGCAGTAGCTACAACTAAAACTTCATTGAAATTAAACTCAAGGAAACGTACCTCCTCAGTCTCCAACAGCAAGACATAGGGCAGAAAAGATCAAGTGTTCCCTTAGTAGTCATTTCCACCATATTCAGATTGTCTTGGCTTGTATAAGCTGATGGTTTTTTTTTTTTTAGGAGCAAATTTGTCTACCTTGTAGCCATCATTTAAAAACTTCCCATCATCTGTTGAAGAAAACAGAATCAAAAGTTAGTATATAAGTAAAACATCTAACTAAGATGACACACAATGGACAAAAAATTTAATGAGAATATCATTCACCTATTTTCAACTTGCATCAAGCTAAAAGCAAATGCGTTGGGTTTAAAAAGACTAGGCTAAGTCGGCCAAGGAGCCTTTGATTTGTGCAGCAGAATACAACTATATAAGAGTGCGGTATAATCTAATACAATGAGCTTAAGCAACTTATTAGAAAAGTGTACTGCTGATGTCTTGGGCCATACTGGGTAATGCCATATACCAGTTCTGTTTCTCTTCCAAGTTCAGTTCATTAAATTTTTAAGATCAAGTATAAATCCAAAACAACAAAACAATATATTAGTTGCCAAAGTTTGAAGTTCAAACACCTATGACCACATATGCTAAACACTAAAAAACTGTTTGTTCTACAGAATCCATGTAGGACTAAGGTTATATTATATTTTATATATCCTAAAAGGTTTCACTACCAGCACAAATTAAAGGCCCAAACATATAGAATCCAAATCAAGAAATAACTTAAAACATTTGTTCATTATACATGAATATATAAGATCAGTCACTAATTGACATGCATTGCCATTTCTAGCTTTTTGCATAGCAAAGCAGTGGTAACTAAAATGAAAAACAACCAAAAGACAGAAGGCTTAAAAAAGAAACAAGACAACAAGAGAAAGACAGACTTCAAACATACATTGAGTCCTTGTTAGAACGCCTCTCCTCTGCTTGGCTTATAAGTGACTAAACACCCAACAAAACAAACTTTTACAAGTTGGCGTATTCATCATATATAGTTTTAAAATAAAGCCCATCCAAATGATCCAATCACCAAATGAATAGTCTTACCAGCTCTGGAGTTTCAATCATGTAACCTTAACATGCAAGTTGAACATTTCTTCTACTAAGCCAAACCTAATGTACACATGCTTAAAATTCTACGGTTGTCATCAAATGAATACTACCTTTTTCACAATCCTGCAATAATCTAACAAAGAAACATGAATATAACAATTTCAAACAACATTTCAAGTAAATCATGTTTTTAAAACTAAAGCTTCATTATATTGATTTTCAATGAAAGTTCCTAAATCATATTAAATCCACCTTTCAACTAAAATCTGACAAAAATGACATCAATTTCAACTTCTAATCTACTCCTATAGTATTGAAGTCATTGGCATCAATTTCGATGACCATGTTGAACAGATTCGGTAACAGCTTGGCAAAATCTTCTATAAAATTAAAATTATTAACAAAAATTAACATATACTCTCAATTAATTTGAGACATCAAAAAATGACACGGATTTTGAGTAGTTAAATCGACGACCGTTGATCATTTTAAAAGGGTCACAAACAACGAAGGGGAGAGAAGGCTATATAAGATTGGATAATATCACTAAAGTCTTTCATATGATTTTATCATTTCAATTTTGTCCTCACAAAATATAAATAGTATTCTTAAATTTCAAATAATATCATTTTTAACCTTATAATTTAAATTTTGTCCTAACACTTACCCTATGATTTTGCAGTTTGCTAGTACCAGATTGGTGGCGGGAATCTTTCCCATAACTTGGAACAATCTGTAACCATAAAAAATAATACATAAATTTAATTATAAAACAAAAAAGTTAGAGAATTAATGTTATTTTCAGTCTCTAAAATGGTTATTATCTATTAATTAAACAAAAAATATATCAATTTAGTTGACATGTATTAATTCAATGAGGTAGAACAAAAATAGTCTACAAAAAAAATTATATAGTTATTGTCAAATAAATAAATACATACCATTTTGTAATTGTTGTAAAACCGAATTAAGGTCATTTGTACAATCCTCCCAGTTGAACTTTTGTAACTCTGGCATTTTTAAGCCTTCTCCAGAGAAAGTCTTCATCCTGAAGCATTTACCCACTACTAATGAATTCAAGAATGGGAATTTTAAGGTGTAATTCCTAGAACAGAAGCATGTGAGACTTTCTAACTCAAACAAGGACAACTCCTCCAATTTCTCAAAGACAATTTCATCTTTCTCTATTTCTCCCTCATTTGTTAACACTTCTGTCATCATTTCACATCCACGTATTGACAATCTTTTGAGACAAATCAAACTTTTGGTTGTTGAGGATGTCATTAAGTTTTGCATTCCATTACACCCATCTACCTCCAAAGAAGTAAGATTTTCAAAAGATGATGAAGGCGGCAACAGAGTCATCAAATTGTGACAATATTCTACTTTCAAAGAATCAAGTTTTTGAAGAATTGATTTGAACTGAAAGTTTGGTTTCCAAATATACTTTAAATTAAAAAGTCCCTGCAATTCTAGAACTTTTAATTTTGCAAGTGCTTCAATATATTCATCACCTTCTCCCCATGAGAATATCTCTTCATATGAACTCACTGTTAATATGAGTTTTTTAAGACTGTTAAATTTCATAATGATATTTCTCGAAATATATGCATTTTCATCTTTGATCAATTGAAGAGTTTTTATTTTGCCAAAGTTCTCGTGAAACTCTCCTTGCAAAGTTGTCATGATATCCCCTTCATACAATGTCAGTGCCTCTTTAAAATGGTCAACCAGATTGGTGGCGGAAATCTTTCCCATAACTTGGAACAATCTGTAACCATAAAAAATAATACATAAATTTAATTATAAAACAAAAAAGTTAGAGAATTAATGTTATTTTCAGTCTCTAAAATGGTTATTATCTATTAATTAAACAAAAAATATATCAATTTAGTTGACATGTATTAATTCAATGAGGTAGAACAAAAATAGTCTACAAAAAAAATTATATAGTTATTGTCAAATAAATAAATACATACCATTTTGTAATTGTTGTAAAACCGAATTAAGGTCATTTGTACAATCCTCCCAGTTGAACTTTTGTAACTCTGGCATTTTTAAGCCTTCTCCAGAGAAAGTCTTCATCTTGAAGCATTTACCCACTACTAATGAATTCAAGAATGGGAATTTTAAGGTGTAATTCCTAGAACAGAAGCATGTGAGACTTTCTAACTCAAACAAGGACAACTCCTCCAATTTCTCAAAGACAATTTCATCTTTCTCTATTTCTCCCTCATTTGTTAACACTTCTGTCATCATTTCACATCCACATATTGACAATCTTTTGAGACAAATCAAACTTTTGGCTGTTGAGGATGTCATTAAGTTTTGCATTCCATTACACCCATCTACCTCCAAAGAAGTAAGATTTTCAAAAGATGATGAAGGCGGCAACAGAGTCATCAAATTGTGACAATATTCTACTTTCAAAGAATCAAGTTTTTGAAGAATTGATTTGAACTGAAAGTTTGGTTTCCAAATATACTTTAAATTAAAAAGTCCCTGCAATTCTAGAACTTTTAATTTTGCAAGTGCTTCAATATATTCATCACCTTCTCCCCATGAGAATATCTCTTCATATGAACTCACTGTTAATATGAGTGTTTTAAGACTGTTAAATTTCATAATGATATTTCTCGAAATATATGCATTTTCATCTTTGATCAATTGAAGAGTTTTTATTTTGCCAAAGTTCTCGTGAAACTCTCCTTGCAAAGTTGTCATGATATCCCTTTCATACAATGTCAGTGCCTCTGAAAAATGGTCAACCTAAAGAAAAATCATGTCAACCAATCAAAATTAATATTTCTAATGAACCCTACAATAATTTTGTATATATTTAACAAGAGCTAAGGAGGCTAAAAATAATGAATTTGATTGTTGTTAGAAATTTCTTAGAAAAATATAGAGGGGATTAGTTGGAATTGTATCCTAGGAGTAAAGAGAGGTGTGCAAGTGTGTGGTGGGCACTAGTTCAACAATGTGCAAGGTCAACATTGTTTAAAACACAATTAATTATAATTAACACTGAAAATATAATATTCTTAGAAAATTACTCAAATTTAAACTAATTAATTGAATAAATACCTCTTTGTTGTGCTTTTGTTGTATACTTGTATTCAAGTCATTTTCCCCAATCTCCACTACCTCTGTCACTTCATAAAATTTGTAAATGACTTTGTATAACTTTGGTGTGTATGAGCTTCCTCGACAAAAATTCTTCAAATTGGGACAGAACTCTATAATTAACTCTTCCAAAGATGGAAAACTAAAAGAGTAATTCCCAGAGCAAAAGCATGTGAGACTTTTTAAACGCTCAAGTGACAACTTGTTCAAATTGTTAAAAACAATTTCAGGACTTCTTGTTGCATCTCCCTCATTTTCTACTATTTCAGTCAACATTCCACAACTTGATATGCTCAATTCTCTCAACTGCACCAAGCTTCTAGCCACTGAAGATGTAATTAACTTCATTATAAATCCTTGGCAATGATCTACCTTCAAAACTTTAAGATTCTGGAAATCACATAGGCTCTTAATGTCTTTGTATCGATTGGAAAATAGTTGGGGCTCTCTCACATGTTCAAATCTTTGAAGGAGTCGAAGGGGAATATTTGCAGATTTATCAGTACTGATTGTAAGAGATTTTGATTGACTCTGCCAATAAACATATTTCGCACCATCATCTAAATTAAATACCTCCAAATCAAAGTTGATCTACAAATCCATCAAAATGATATCCAGTTAGCTTTTGATAATTCTTAAAACAAACTTTAATTGTTATGAAAAGACAAATTATCAAATAAATCAATACTTAAAAGCATTTCTATAAATTCATGAAAAATAGTAATGCCATTAATTAAAAATTCCACAAAAAATTTTGAATTATAATTAATTAGTATTCACAATCTAAACCATAAAATGTGCTCATATAGGTGATGAAAATCACTATATAAGTTGACCAATGATAGAAAAATCCAAACAAATTAGAAGGCTAAAGTTGCAGAATGATCCTTTAAGTAATTTTTTTCAAATCAAAGAACCCTTAACTTTTCTTAATTTTTGTTTCCTGGAAAAATAGAAATGCTAAGAATTCCAAGATTAAATTTTTGAATAAATGTAATATATATATATGAAGAAAGGTAATTTCTTTTTAAAGAAACAATGAAATAAGAGATTCGCACCTTATTATCAAGGAAGATAGATTGTGGATCTAAAATATTAAGTTCAGTTTCCCCATTGTTTTCTTTGAAGCTAAAATATTTGACACACTTTTTCACCACCAACTCTTTCAACTTTGGCAACTCTAAATTATTTATTCCGGGGTAGAAAACCGTAAGTTCTGGTAAATCTTCAAGCTTCAATGAGGTCAAATTCGGAAAGGCGAAATTGACAACTGCATTTGTTCCGTCTTCTTTTGCAACAATCTCCTCTAAAACCTTGCAATTTATTATCTTTAGTTGTTGGAGTTGGTGGAGGCTTTTGGCAATGGAAGATGGAAAAGCATATTTTATGTTTCCACATTTCCACAAGGCCAAGTGTGTCAAATTTTGATAGAAGGAAATTGGATGTTGGTTGTAGCAAATCTCCGTAGAATTATTATCATGGAATACCTTGCACTTGAAATTCAAATCAAGGGAGATATCCTACAATAAAAGTTAATAATTATTTTAATATAATGTAATTAAAAAGTAATTATTTATCGTTATTCTAAACTAAATAAATTTGCAGATGTAAGTAAAAATATAAACTAAATTAATTGAATACATACCTGGTTTTGCTTTTTACATAATCTCTGTAAGGTTTCATTAAGATTATTCCTCTCGATCTCTTCTTCCTTTTTCTCATAATTGATTTTCTTTAACTTTGGAGTGGTCAAGATTCCTCCACAGAAAGTCTTCATATTGGGACATCCCAATATATATAACTCTTCCAAAGATGGAAAATTGAGAGTGTAATTCCCTGAGCAGAAGCATACAAGACTTTCTAACTCAGAAAGTTTCAACATGTTCAATTTTTCAAAAACAATCTCAGTTGTTGCATCTCCCTCATTTTCTAATATTTCAATCGGCATTGTACAATATGAAATCTCCAATTCTCTCAACTGTGCCAAGCTTCCAGCTGTTGAAGATGTTGCTAAGTTAAAGAACCCATCGCAACCACTAACATAAAGACGCGTAAGATTTGCAAATCTTTGAAGGACCATCCCAAGTGGAATATCTACTGACTTATACCATTGGATTTCAAGATGCTTACTCATCCAGGTAATCGTTCCGTCAATATCCTCTAATTGAAACCAGTCCAAATCATGGTTGATCTACAAAGTCATAAAAACAAAATCCAATTAACTTTGTAATTATATTATGAAAATAAAAGTTTAGTTAATGGTTTACTCTGTGTTACCATAATCTTTAAAAAAAATAAAATTAATATTAAAACTATGTTCAAAAAGTATTTTTCAAAACTATTAAGTAAACATACATCTTAATTTATTATTTTTTTTTTAAGAAAACCTTAATATTTTAAATTAGTCTACACATTCAATATTCATGAAAAACGATTCGGCTTATTAAGGTTTCCAATTATATGGATGACTACTCTCATATTACATATATTTCTAATAAAAATAAAATTATATTTATGATTTTGAAAACCTAACAGTCACTTATAGAGTTAAAAAAAAAGAGAAATGCTATGAGTCACATAGCGTATTCAAAATGCATGATTTATAAAGTCTAACATTAATGACATGATTTTAAAATAAGTAATGTTATGTACAATTATAATAAGTATCAAATTATGTATCAATTATACTGTGTCACACATAATTGACTGATTTTGAATTAAAGATAAAATAAAATGTAATTATATAGCGACACATCATTATTGGTATTTAAATTGTTAGTATAAATGCACATAGCATTGTTATTTTGAAATTTCTGTTGGACAAAAATTTATAACTCAAGAGTGGCCCAGTTTTGAAATATAAAATAATTTCAAGCAAAGCAGAGAAAATTATTAAAATTATATATAATTTCCTATTATTCACAAATAATTTAATATTTTGAGTTAATCATTTGTAATGATTTTTATTTTTTACCTCTAATATTTTTCTGTAAGAAACAAGGATTGAATTTTTTAGGAGCTTAGTATATTATTCTTACTAAGTCAATTGTTTTGAATTTATTTAATTAATATAAATAAATTTAAAAAAGGAATAAAATTAGATTATTGTACCTTTTGGTCTAAGCATAGAGATTTTGACTCTAAAGTGAACAGCTTAAATTTATGACAACCTCGCATCGTCAATGCTTTCAATTTTGGCCATTCCGAATAATATATTCCAAGACAGAAATCCGTGAACTCTGGTAGATTTTCAAGCTTCAATTTGGTTACCTGCGGAAATAAAAAATTGACAGCTGGTTCTGTTCCTTCTTCTACATCAACAATTCCCTCTAAAACCTCACAATCCCTTATCTCAATGTATTGGAATTGCTGGAGACGTTGGGCTATTGACGAAGGAAACACATATTTTATCTTTGTGCATCTCCTCAACTCCAATTGTTTCAAATTTTGAAAGGAGGAAGTTGGAAGTTGGCTGTCCCAAATCTTTCTAGAAATAATGTCCCACAGCTTCAACACCTCTAAATCAGGAAAGTTAACCTGCAGCCACAGTCAAAGTTAATTGTTGTTTCAACTCATAAAAAAAAAAGTATTAATAAATAAAAATAAAAATAAACTTAAAAGAAAATAAGAATATATATAATAAAAAAGTACAATAAATTAATATTAAAATAACTTTGTGATTATATTATTAAAATAAAAGTTTAGCTAATTGCTTACTCTCTCTTACCTTAATCTTTAAAAAAAAAATCAAATTAATATTAAAATTATGTTCAAAAGCTATTTTTCAAAACTACTAACTAAAAATACTTCTTAATTTTTATTTTTTTTTGAAAAAATTTAATAACATTCAATATTCATGAAAAATGATTCAGCTCATTAAGTTTTCAAATAATATAAAAGAACACGCTTTTATTACATATATTTCTAATAAAAATAAAATTATATTTATTATTTGTATAACCTAATAATACCTTATTAAAGAGTTCAAAAAAGAGAGAGGTGCTATGACTCCCATAGTGTACTTAAAATGTATGATTTATAAACTATAACATTATCACATGAAATGATGAATATTTGTATATAACACATGATATTAGATAACGTCTACAATACCAAGTACAATTGTATGTATAAAAGAATTTAACACATATTTGATTGACATTTACCTTTATATAATTTGTTTCAAAATTAATGTGATTTTTGACTTTGGTGTACTGCCAACTTCTGTTGACATAATTTTGAAATAACTAATATAATATGCAATTATAATGAATGTCAAATTAGAAATTAATTATATTGTAGTAATTTTGAATTAATAATAAAGTCAAAAAAATCGCATGGTGTCACATTATTATTGATATTTAAATTACTAATTATTATAACCTTAGGGAGACCCAATTTTGAGAGATTAAACTGTTTCAAGCTAAGCACAAAGATAATATTAAAATTAAATATAATTTCCCATTATTCACAAATAATTTAATATTTTGAGCTAATCATTTGTAAGGACTTTCATTTTTTACCTTAATAAATATTTTTCACCTCTAATGAATATTTTTTTGTAAAAAACATGGATTGAATTTTTAGAAGCTTAGTGTTTTATTGCTACTGAGTCAATTGTTTTGAATTTATGTAATATAATATAAACAATTTTTTTTTTTTAAAAATAAAATTAGATTCTTATACCTTTTGATCGAAATAGAGAGATTCTGGCTTTGAAGTGAACATCTTAAATTTGCCACAACCTTTCACCGCCAATTCTTTCAATTTTGGCGATTCCAAATAATACATTCCAGGATAGAAATCTGTAAACTCTGGTAGATCTTCAAGCTCCAATTTGGTTACCTGCGGAAAGAAAACATTGGCAGCTGCTTCTGTTCCTTCTTCCACATCAACAAATCCTTCTAAAGCCTCACATCTCCATATCTGAATGCATTGGAGTTGCTGGAGACGTTTGGCTATTGACGAAGGAAACACATATTTTATCTTTGTACATCTCTGCAACGTCAATTCTTTCAAATTTTGAAAGGAGGGAGTTGGAAGTTGGCTGTCCCAAATCTTTCTAGAAATAATATGCGTCAACGTCAACACCTTTAAATCAGAAAAGATAACCTGCAGTCACAGCCAAAGTTAATTGTTGTTCCAATTTTTATGAACTCATATGAGAAAATTTTAAAAAGAAAGAGTACTTAATCGTATAATTGAATTGAATCTGAAATTTTAAAATCACTAGTGAAAATTACACAAGTAAGAATATTGCAATTATGTGTGTTAACAAATAAGAATAAATTTAAAAGAAAATAAGAATATATATAATAGAAAATTATAATAAATTATAGTAAAACAAACCTCTTCGTTAAAAAACGATGTACTTTCGTTGGAATAAATACTGAATGGTGAATGCTCATGATCGTCCTCATCATCTAAATCTCCAGCTAAGATTAAGACTTCAACATTCTTGATTCCACATAATTTTTCTAGGGAGATGGTAGAATTAAATTTAAATTTCAACTTCCTTGATGTCTCATGGTTCATGTCAATTATTTGTTCATAAAAGCCCATGTGAATTCGATCATAAATTGACATTTGTCCTATTGATATTTGATACCTTTTGAGCTCTTTAGAGAAGAAGTCTTTAGGTAAAACCTTGTTATCTTTAATATCCAATTCTAAATTGGTGAGACCAGATAAAAGCTTCAACTCCTTAAGTACTTCAATCTTCCAATTCCACTGAATAGGACATCCCTTTATATAAAATTCTTCCAATTTGGATAACTTTGAAATCACATTTAGAGCAATAACTTTTAATTTCTCACAACTGGTTAAATCTAACAACCTTAATTCAATCAACTGACCCATCTCCATAGGCAACTCCTCAATACAAGCATGTCTCAAACTAAGGACTTCTAACTTTTTAAGTTTTCCAATAATAGCAACATCTTCAATTATGCTGTCATCTAAACACAATGTTTGAAGGTTTGTCAAAAGATCAATTGATGATGGCAATGACGACTCTTGTAATCCAACTATTTTCAATACTTTGAGCTTTGACATCATTGTGAAGAATTCCTTAGAGATTTTGAATGAAGAACCCATCCAAGTTGCCTGAAAAAATTCAAGTTCTGGACAATTTAATCCTTCATGCCAAAGTCGAGTAATAATATCATTACCAACTAAAGAGATTATTGTGCATTTTCCAAGCTTATCTTTATCCTTCCATTCCCTGTCAAAAACAGGATTCTCAGTATATACAAGGTAATCTGTATACACATAAGTCACAGCAATAGTACGGATAACATCATGCATAGAAAATCTTCCTGTAGTTTCACCATCAAGTAATAAACAACGATCTTTGAGTTCGTTCACTAGCACCTCCAGTTCACTTCGTGTGTCTTCTATAGAAAGGTCAACTTCTCCAAGAATACCCAAGCCCATGATAATTCTCAATAAGTCTGAAATGGAAGCATTGTTTTCCATTAGACTACAAATTATAAAAACTCTCTTGCGCTCGTCATCTTCTAAATGATCAAAACTGAACTTAATCTTTCCATATTCCTCTTGCAAATCTTTAGGGAGCCTTGTTGGGTAAGGTCTTTGCAGTTTTCGCAAGTCAACTTCCCATTGACATTTTTTTTTATTGTTCTTTAATGCTTTGGCTATTGTACAAATCACAATTGGCAAGCCCCCACATTCTTTACATACATCTTTTGGTAAAGAACTCAATTCCGGTTCTTGAGCAACATCACCTGCACAAGAAGCTAGCTATTATCTTATCATCGAAAAATAGAGAAATTAGAAAGAAACTGCAAGGTCATTTCTCATTATTGTGAATTTAGGTTGAAAATAACTACACTTAGGTGTGTTATACTATTTAGCAGATTATTAAATTACTGTATTTATCTGTTTTAATAATCTTATATATAGCACTAAACCACCATTACTATCAATGGAGTAATTATTTCTGTCATTACTATATTAACTCTTTTTTAGGCCAATAAAATGACATGTTCCCGGCTTTTAAGTTTAAATTAGGATACAAAAATTGTTTAATAAAAATTGGGGAGTAAAAGTGTTAGTTAACTTGAGAGTTTTTTTTTTGTATTTCCAGCAATTTCATAGAAAATTTAACAAAATTTCTTAAAAACACTAACAAACACTGGGAAATTGGTTGTTTCAACTTTAAGGGGTGGGAACGGTAATTTTATCAAACTTTGGTGGAAATAGTCGTTTGACCTTTTATTTACTCAAATCAAACCATAACACAAATTTTATTTTTCGTATATGTTATAACAATGGTGACAACCAAAGAAAAAAGGCCAAAAAGCTATTCCCACCCAATATATTCTGACTTTATCAAATCTTGTATGTTAAGTTTGAAAAAGTCAAATCTCACCTGTCTATTAAATTTTTATAAAAGTTTAAAAAATACAAAAATACACTCAAATTAAATAATATTTTATCAATAAAATTTTATTAAATATTTTGTGCGTTAGTTTATGTTAATTACAATTAAAAATGATAAAAATTTCTCTTATTATAAAAATAGATAAAGGTGTTAATAATAAATACTTATATACAGGGTTGAACTAAATTTTTTTAAAATTTTAAGGGTTTTTTAAATTTCAAAAAATTTTAAGTGTTTTAAAATTTTGAAACGTTTTTAAATTTAAAAAGTTTGAGGGGTGTTTAAAATCTTAGAATTTTAATATATCTTTGAATAGTTGTAAAAATAATAATTACATCCTCAAAAATATTAGTTAAAGGTGTAAATATTTAATTACATACTATTGAGATTGTAATTATTTTCAGAATAAATGGGTGAATATGGATTTTTAAATATGATAGAAAAATTATCTAATTTACTTCTAATAACTTTAAAAGATAATATTTATACTTCAAATACATCTCTCTCATGTATTTAATAAAATGATAAATATTGAGATTACATGAAAGTTTTTAAAAAGTTTAGGAGTTGGTGAGAGTTTTCCATTTTATCAAATCTTGGGTGAGAAATAGTCTTTTGGCCTTGAAAAAATATTGAAAGTAAAATGAAAATTCCGTAACTTAATTACCTGCCATTTTGACGAATAGCTTCCAAGCTTCTTCTTCGTTTAAAATGTTCATCCCGAAATTCTTTGTGCAATCCATTTTTTGCAGCACACGTACGTCTCTTGTTGTGAGAAGAAGTTTATTTCTTCCACGATCAACTCCGGAAGGAATTCCAAATTTTTCCGTCAAATCTAGAGGTTTCCATATATTATCTAGAATTAAAAGAATATTCTTGCCCTTCATTCTTTCATATAGCTTATCTGCTATTTCACTCTCACTTTCGTTTTTGATTTCCAGACCCAACTTCTTAGCAATACTTGTTAGAATCTCTGTTGTATCAGGAGACTCTGTTACCTGCAAGACAATATATATATATGCCCAATCAGAAACAGAAAATAAGGGCAAACTTTTGCCAATATTGTAGTGAATGTTTCTTTACCTCTACAAGAACAATCTCCTCAAAGAGCTTTTCCTTGGCTTTCCTACCAAGTTCTTTCACAAGAGTGGTCTTCCCAAGACCACCCATCCCGAAAACACCAATTTTGTCGACAGTCTCATCTTGTAAGGCATCCCAAACGTTCTTCACGGTGGAGTTTCTTGATTCAAAATCCAAATAATTTTCACTAGATCTAAGCCAGATCTCCGGTGGTGGATTAGTAGGAAGGGAAACTGGAGACAATTCCGTTTGTTGCCGGAGGAGTGGATCAACATCATGCCGCTTTAATTTGAATGCTTTCTTGCTTTGTTTGTAGCGGGTGATGAAGTTGGGGCACAATCCCTTGAAACATCGAGGGTTGTTTGCTTTCTCTTGAATCAACTGCTCTGCTTCAGTAATCGTCTTCTCCACGTTCGTCTTCCAGTCCTTAACTTCCTGTTTGATCTCTTTCACATTGTTTTCAGCTGCAGTAATCTCACGCTGAACTTCTTCTCTTCTACTCTTCAGCTTCTTAACTTCCTTATCGAGATTTTTGAAATTGGTACTATACTTGTACAAGTACTTAAATGGACTCGCAATCGGAGCAGCCAAACACTGGCCAACTCGAAGGACAGAACTCACCACAACCCCGACAACCGCGGCAATAGCAGCCATTTTTTATAACTTTTTTCAAGTTTGAGAAGCAGAAGAGAAGTAAAAAAAATGAAAATAATTCGAACACAACTGCTGAAATTAACAATAAATAAGAGCAACGAATTCTTTTTTTTTTTTTTTTCTGGTAAAGGAGAAATCACTGAAAGCAAATTTGTTTTTGTTTTTTTTTTTGGGGTTTTGAAGAAATCAGAAATATTAAACAGAAATTCTTTTTTTTTTTTTTTGAAGGAAAAGAAAAATCTGAAATAAAGAAAGTAAAAGGTGCAAACTGAAGAAATCAAGGGAAGTGGTTTTAGAGAGGTTCGTGAGCGATTGAGAGAGAAGAAAACCGAAGATGATGAAGAGAGATTACACTCGACCGAATTCAGATGATAAAAGTCATTATCAAGTCCATAAATTTATATATGTATGAAAGTTGAACAAATTTCACTTCATTCATTTTGTGGTGGAAAATCAAAGTAGTTGTTTCATCGCTCAATCATGTATTTTCGTTGCTTTTTCTTAGTCAAAAAGAAGCTTTCCAGGAAGCAGCCACACGACAAAGACTCCACTCTTGAAATTAATACCACGCCAGCCTGCTTTTGCATTTCAACAAATGTCTATGCTTTCGGTACTTTTTTTTTAAAATATTATTATTTTATATCTTATTTTTTCAAATTATTATAATTATTATTTTTCATCTTTTTCTTTTTTCAATCTTTGTTTAAACTCAATTCTATTTTATTTTCTTCAATTTTAGTATTAGCTCCATTTTCACCAAAAAAAAAAAATTATATATCTAGAATCTCACTAACCAAAATAAATTGAAAAGACTAATTTTTTGAAGAAAAATATATAAATTAAAATTTATATATAAAAAATTTTGAATTTAATTTCTATTGTACAAAAATATGAATTCATAATTTGAATTTATGACTTAAATTCATGATTCATTGACAAAACGAACCTTAAAATTTGTTCAAATTTATGGTTATGGTGGTTTATATTTTTTAAATATTTTAAGGATTTAGTTGAGTATAATACAATAACCTTCTTATCTTCAAAATGTACACATATAATCTAATATCGAACTTTAAATATGAGAGATTAATTTATGAATATATAATTATATAAATTAAAAAGTTTAATTATAATTTTTCGAACTGAGCTATGTTTAATAGCTTTGAGTCTTAAATTCGAGTCATATGTAAATCCAATTAAACCAGATTTGAGCCCATCAACACTTGGTGTATTATTTTTAATTTTTTAATTTTTAATTTTTTTTTTTTTTTACTTTTGAGAGTGAATTATTGAAGAAAACAATAGAGACCCACCACGTCAAGATCGATAAGAGTAAATAATTTATATTCTTTAAATTTGGTTGAGTGCTTTGAAGCTAGAGACAACTGTGAATAGTATCTTTGAAGCTAGAGACTCGTTTAAAATATTATAACCTTGTACCTTATGTTTTCAAATTATTATTATTCATCATATTCTTCCTAAAAGTTGTTTGTAAAAGTCATTATCCATTATTATGCTTAGATTTAAATTAAATCAATTTAATTTGAATCGGTGCTTTACTTTATTCACATTTAATTCCAGTAAATGCTTCAATTTAATAGTTTAGGTTAAATTTAATTTGAATCATTGATAATATTATTTATCTTATTAATAATATTATTTATCTTACCAATAAAATCTAATAATATTTTGATTAATTTGAACAAATTTAAACTTAAATTCAAATTTATTATTTAAGATTCAAATTATCAAGTAAATTCATTTATACATGGAAGTCCCCCAAAATTCAATTCATTGATTTGTGGTGGAAAACGAAGGACAGAGATAATTCTTGAATCTGACAAAAGCAAACGCAACCAACTCTCGTTCATCTTCACGTGGTGGGTCTCCACTGTAATGTCTCTTCATCTTTTCACATGGTTGGTCGCCACTGTAAACTCTCCTCATCTTCCATTATCTTCCCAGTCTCCTGATATCTACTATTCAAAAATACTCATAAATATCTTTGCTCATAACACATTTCATCAATCATGTATTTTCGTTGCTTTTTCTTAGTCCAAAAATAAGCTTTCCAGTGGGAAATGAAGAATAAAGTCGTAGCAGGCAGAGAAGACAATTAATCCGACAAATTACAAAGGCATCTTCCAGGAAACAGCCACATGACACAGACTATACTCTTGAAATTATTAACACGCCGGCCTGCGTTTACATTTCAATGTCTATATTTTCCGTGCTTTTTCTTGGTTTCATACCTAATAAACACTAAATCACAAGTCCACACCCTATTTGTTAAAATGTTTTCAGAACAAGAACCCAAAACTCCTAGCAGAAAAACGTTACATACCTCACGAAGAAAAGGTACCGAAGATTCAGAGACATCGCACCGGAGACCTAAACGCGAAGATCGACGAGAGAAATTTAAGTTCTGGAGCTGTCATGGCGTACGTTTTTACCCAAAATAGACTTTGACAAAGACAATGTGATCAGACGTTTATATTCACAGCGAGAAAAGACTTCGACATAATTCCTTTTTATCCCTATTGTTTCAGATTATCACTTTTGTCTAATTATTTTTAATACCACAATTTTGTACCTTCTGTTTTCAAATTATTATTATCTCACTTTTTTTTTCAATCCTTTTTTAAATTCATAAACCAAATTTTTTTCTAATTTTATTAATATTTTTAATAAAATAACTAAAATACTTTTAATTAAAATATATATAATATTAATATTAAAATAAATTTTAATATAAAATAATATTAATATTATAATAATAATAATTTAAAATATTAAAAAATTAAAATTAAAATTTAGACAAAAACCACTACCACCGATGATGGTGACTATCGTAAACCTAATCATATAATCAAAAATGGTTATCTAATTCAATTAATAATCAAATTTGATCGTCAATTTCAGGTTTTTGATAAGCACTGTCATCGACGATATTATCAACGATAGTGACTACTTTGTTTAAAATTTTATTTTATTAGTTATTTAAATATTTATTATAATTATAATATTATATTAATGTTATTTTATATTTTAATTATTTTATAAAATTAATTTTATTATTTTTTAAATTTTTTATTCAAAAAAATCCTTTTAATAAGTTAAATTTAATAATTGACCTTTAAATTTAACCGTTGACTTTGAATAAAAAAAGAATATTTGACTTTTTAAAAATTTTAAAATAAAAATTTTCATTTAACAAAACTTTAGATGAAAATAAGTCGTTTGGCTTTTCAACCACGTCTATATTTTTCATGCTTATTTTTTCAAACATGATAATTTTATATCTAATTTTTTCAAATTATTATTATTTAAGGTTTTTTTCTTTTTCAATCTTTTTAAACTCAATTCCATTGATTGTTTGTAAAACAAAAAGCATCACAAAAGTTTCAAATTGATAGTTTATTTTTAGTTCAATTCATACTATTTATCTTATTGATTGTGATATTATAGATTCGAACTAATTTCTAAAGTCTGATTATAATAAAAAATTTTAACTGATCTCCAAAAGGCATAATTCTCTTGTATTATATTACTTTATCAGATTCTTTATAATAAAATCGAAATAATATAACCGTGAATATAAACTCCAAAACAACAAATCGAACCAAATTAAAAAATTTCTTGTTTAAACCATTTCACTATCTCACGCACACAGTAAATATAAATTCATTACAATTATATAAAATTTCACAAATATTATATTAAAAGATTAGACAACATTATATCAAACAATTTTATCTACGGTTAGATAAAATCCGAATTTGAATACTAATAACTCAGATCGAACACATCAAAGTCAAACATGAATATGTCAAATTTCATCCAAGCTCAAGCCAAGGAATGAACTCAATTTAATAAATAAATTGAGTTAAAACCTACTCTAACATTTAAATTTAAAATTCACAAAATCGAATTTAGAGTTAAATTATTTTTAGAATTAAGTTCAAAATTAATTGAACTAAATTCAAACCTAAATTTTATAAATCAAATCGAGTTTGAATTAAAAATTTTCAACTCATTGATCTAAAGTTAATATTTATTTGTATTTGATTCAAATATAATTCAACCATACTTTGATAGCATAAAATTAATCTTTTGTCTAATGGAAAATGATCAAAGGACAAGATTTTCACTCTCTATTACAAACCATTACCATTTTATTTTCTATAGTATCAGCTCTACTCCCAAGAAATTTTTTTTTACATCTATAATTTGCCTAGCCATAGAATAAAGTAAATCAAAATAATTTTTTGAGAAATAAAATATAAATTAAAATTCATGCACAAAAAAATATGAAAAATCTTGAATAGAATTTTTACTACACAAAAACATGAACATGTGATTTGAATTTGTAGCTTAAATTCATAATTTATTAACAAAACAAATCTCAAAATTTGTTCAAATTCATGATTAGGTGTTTTATATTTTCTAAACATCTTAAGGGTTTGGTTGAATATAATACAACAATCCTTTTATTTTTAAAATTTACACGTGTAACCCGATATAAAACTTTGAATATGAAAGAGTAATTTATGAATATATAATATATAAGTTACAAAGTTTAATTATAATTTTTGGAACTGGGTCATGTTTAATATCTTTTGGTTTCAAAGTCGAGTCTTACATAGACCCAACTAAACCAATTTTTAGGCCGACAACACTTAATGTATTATTTTTTAATACTTTTATGATTTATTTTATTAATATTTAGCTTTTGAGAATGAATTATTGAAGAAAATAATAGAAACCTATCATATGAAAATCAATGAGAACAAAAATTTATGTTCTTTAAGTTTGGCTAAGTGTTTTCCTGTTAAAGAAGGTCATAAATGGTGTTTTTTTTCAGTCAAATCACTAAGACCAAAAGAAGAAGACAAGACTTAAAAAGAGAGGGACTTTAAAATTATTTTTTTAATCTTTATGGTTTCATATTATTATTTTTAGTCTTATTATTTAAAATATTATAATGTTATACTTTATGTCTTCGAATTATTATCGTTCACCGTATTTACACAAAAATTGTCTTAAGGAAGTTACTTCACTTAATTTTCATTAAATTCAAACAAAAACTTTAGTTTAATAATTAGGTTTAAATTCAATTCAAATCATTAATAATATTATTTATTCTATTAATTTATCTCACCTATAAACTCTAATAATATTTTAATTAATTTAAACGAATTTAATCTTAAATTAGAATTTATTATTTAAAATTTAAATTAAATTATGTTTAAGCTTGATTTGAATACAAATATACCGATTTATGTAAATCTATAATAGATCTAGTAAATGGCTTACAAACAAACTGGTAAGTCGAGGTGAAATTCAAATTAAAGATGAAACTCAAATAAAAATAAATTGGATGAACAGTTATATGATAGGGTTGTCGATTGGATAATCAGTTTGGCCCTAATTCTACTGTGTTGTCCAGTATCATTACTGGACAACACAGCTAGGATACTTGTAGATTTGGGTATCAATTTTTGCTCAACAAATTCCTGTACAAACATCATTATTGAAAGAAATGATTTTACTGTAATTTCACATGGTGGGTCTCCACCGTAACAATAGAAAACACTAATAAATCTCTCTCACCTTTAAACAAATCTTTGCTTATCACAACACATGTCATCAGTATTTTCGTTGCTTTTTCTTGGTAAAAAAAAAAAAAATGCTTTCGCTGGAAAATGGAGGATAGAAAAAGACACAGATAATTAATGATCTCTCGCACATTCTCACGTGGTGGGTGGCCACTCGTTGCTTTTTCTTGGTTAAAACAAAAATGCTTTCGGTGGAAAATGAAGAATAAAGTAGTAGTAGGCAGAGAAGACGATTAATCTGCAAATACAAAGTCATCTTCCAGGAAACATCCACATGACACAGACTCCCCAGCCTGCGT
Organism: Anacardium occidentale; assembly: GCA_026122585.1. Lineage (NCBI taxonomy): Eukaryota > Viridiplantae > Streptophyta > Magnoliopsida > Sapindales > Anacardiaceae > Anacardium > Anacardium occidentale. The sequence continues at coordinate 654,364 of JAJEJH010000180.1, forward strand.
TTGCATTTCAATGTCTATATTTTCCATGCTTTTTCTTGCTTTCATACCTAATAAATGCTAAATCACATTTCCACACACTATTTGTTAAAATGTTTTCAGAACAAGAACCGAAAGCTCCTAGCAGAAAACGTCACATTCCTCACGAAGAAAAGGTGCCAAAGATTCAGGGACATTGCATTGGAGACCCACACGCGAAGATCGATGAGAGAAATTTAAGTTCTGGAGCTGTCATGCTGTACGTTTTCAGCCAAAATAGACTTTGACAAAAGACATTGTGATCAGACATTTATAACGACGAAAGACTGTGACATGATTCCTTTTTATCCTTATCGTTTCATATTCTACCATTGTAGTCCGGTTATTTCCAAGATTACAATTTTGCACCTTGCTTTTTCAAATAATTATTATCTAACTTCTATTCTTTTAACAATTCCACCGATTCTTAGCAATACTAACAGAGCAGCAGTACAAATTTAGTCAATTTACCCGCCACCATACAAGGGCAAAAAAGTAAACACAATTTTTAAAAAATGATCACTTAATTTTATTCAAAAAAAGATATAAAATATACGTTACAAAAACGTAATCAAGGCTTTATATTGCCTTTATTGTTATACTCGTGCAGAATTAATTCAAATCAATCTAGTCTTTAATATGATTTTAATTGAATTTTATACAATTAGAATTCAATCAACCATAAAGAAAAAAAATCAAAGACTAATTTTCTAAAAAATTTGATATAAATTAAAATTTAAGCAAAAAAAAAAAAAAAAGAAAAATCCTTAATAAAATTTCTACTGTACCAAAAGATAAAGCCTATTAGGAAGAGTAGTTCAAGAATAAATCAAACATCTTTACAGAAGAACAACCCAAAATAAATAAAGTAAAAGGCTGGTTTTTTGAATACATAAATAGACAGGCATAAGACAACAATGACAATTTTCATTCCAAAAACCTTTAACGTATACATCATCATACAAGGAAAACCTTCTAATGTGTCATCAAATCAGCTTGTTGGAGCCGGGGTTGTACTAAGTTTCTGATAAAATGTTTCTCTCTACAATTTCATGTAGCAAAACTGCCGACAAGAATATAGCAAGGCGTGATTTGGATAGTCAAAACAGTGAAAAGGGTGATGCTCAAAACTAAGAACCAAAAAAAATGTGCAGTTCAACGTGTCTATACCCCCTTGCGGTGTAGCCTTTCTCATCTACGTGCAGCAGCAGTTACCTGGGAGGGAGCTCTGACGGTTGACCAGTCAAAGAAGGATTTGATGAATTAGAGGGGAGAGAGCCGTTATCTTGGGAGGGTGTGCCACCCCACTTCAACTCGGTATCAGAAGGCTCAACTACATGCACGGATCCATCACTCATGCCGAGAGCAATTTGATTAGGCTCAGATGGATGAGCTGCTATAACAAACGGATAGGCAGTAGTGTTGCTGCTCAGAAAATATATAGCCAGTGAGGGATGGATTCTACTGCTTTTACATATTAATACAAGGAAATTAATGAACTTTTTTTTAAACCTTTGAACCCGTTTTATATAGAATAATGCACTCACCCAGTGAAAGAAGGTATGTAGGCAGAAGGGGCTATTCTACACCGAAGCCTTAAATTGTCTGCATCAAAAACTCCAACAGCACCATCACAGAAACCGGCATACACCAGCAAACCATCACATGAATATATTGCACTGGAAATGGAAGCAGGGAGCGCATCTTTTGGAGACCACTACAAGTTTTAAAATCATAGCATAAGTGCATAGTAACATTTGCCAAACATGTTGCAGCACCAGCAACAAACCTTCCAACCATGCACAAGGACAAGCCTTCTAGCAAGCTATCCATAAAAATGTGTTCTAGTAAGTTTTACTCTAGCTGCTCAAGGTGGAGTAAGTAAAATGATGATAAAAAGCTACATAATCTTTTATGCATACAAGAATATGTGATTTGGGGTCTCATTAACCTATATTATTGTGATGCTATGGTTCCACACACTTGAATCAAACTGAGATAATGGGCAAATAGTTGATTGATGACACACTACAAGTAGATGACAAGGAGGCAAAACTTACTGTACGTGAACATTCCAGCTTGCTGTCATAAATGGAAATTTGGCTATCATGTACCACCAATAGATGTGCTTGATCATTATGAAACTGGACTTTAGTTTTTCCGACCAAAGGGGATTGACGGCCAGCTGGTGCTTGTATGAACCTTGATTTCAGCTTCTCCCATTTATCAATGCTCCACATACATAGCTGCATCAAATTAATTGAATGTAAATAAGTAATGATGTTACGGAAGTAAAAATCCCAGAGATAACAATAAAGAGAGAGCTTCAAGTTAATTTTTGGTGCCTTAATTGAAATTCAATAGCATTTAGAAATAACTGGGGGAAGCCTCTTTTGAAGCCTGAAAACAATTAAGAGTCTTTCTTCGTTTGTGTGATTGACTATTTTCTTCAGTGTAGTAAATGGTTAGCTTTCCTGGAAATAGAATATTTTCCTTTCTTGGTTTCACTTGTAAAACTGATATAACTTATATTTTTTTCCTCCCTCACAACTTATTTTGATTTACAACACTACAGCCAATAGATAGCAACTCAAGACACCTGGCTCACTTGGCACAATATCATATTAAATAACCTCATGGTCTAGAGAAAGAGCCCAGTACTGTTATTTAAATTATGAAACTAACAAAGATAACCAGATTTATGTGAAAGAATAATTCATATAGTACATTTTCATTGACATATCTTTGCATTTGAAATTACCTCAAACCAATTTGATCATTCAACTTCAACAATTCAGACAACGGCTTATATTTGGGCACTTTTCAACACATCGTTGAGAAGGAAACATAGAAGAAGACTATATTTACGTGGCAATATGCAACCATTGATTACCCTCGATGGATTGAGACCGATCTCAAATCACTACTCTCATTTTATCTAACAGGGTTGCAAAGAAAGCATTTTCCATGCCAGATAAGGAAACAGTCCATAGAGCAAGCCCTAAATAATTTGAATTTGCTTGTTTTCGTAATCTCAACAAAAACTTATAGCATCCCAAATATACAACAGAATAACTAACCACCATAAACACTAAAATACCAAATTATATATTAGTTAGGCTCTCACCTGCGCATCGGCCCCTGATGACACCAGTGCATTTAAAGTTTGGGAAAATGCCAGCCCCGTGATTCGATTTTGGTGTCCCTTGAGTTTGGTTTTGACCTGCCAACAACATTCAACAATAATTATAATTCAGCTTCATATGTCATGCAGGTTACCCAAAAAAATACATTATGTCATGCAATAAGCTTTGGATAATCAAAAAAAGAATGTCGAATAGATTATTTAGATAGCTATACTTGAGCATTGACAGTTTTCAGGCAGGTTTTTTCTATTGTAGTGGACTCATGTACGCTTTTTGTAATTTTGTTGCTTATATGCTAGTTTGGGAAGATGATACATTTCATTTCAAAAGATGATGATAATATTAGATGAAAATTTCTTATGGAACTATACAAACCATCTACTCCTTTAAAAAAAGGGTAGACATTCACTCTAATAAACTAAGCCAAAGCACAAATCAGATTGTATAGTACAAGTAATAATTCAGGGAAACCTGAATAATATTTACATTATCGATCTCAAAATATCATCATATCAACTATAAATTAACACTAGCAATAACAAACTCTAGTTGAAGATGTGACCAGTTATAGCAAACTAGCTTCAAAAATCAAGAAAACGACAAATCAAGTGAGAAACTTCACCTCATCCACTCTGACATTGTATATCTGAATGGTAGAATCCTCCATCCCAATGGCAATAATATTATTATCTTGAGGATGGAACGCCAAAAAGGTGGCTGCCGGAGGTGGGGGCATGAACATTGTCATGACCTGAGACACAGTAAGCAATCTCATTCAGTCATGTGGAATCTCAATATATTGCACAAGAATTATCTCAAGCATACACTGTTGATCATTTATGAAATAAATAGTTTGAATTTGGATAGGTGCAATAACTTACCTTGAATGTCATCATGTTGAACAAAGAAACCTTTCCACCAGAAGCAGACATTACATAAGAATCATTTTTTGATAAAGCAATGCATGCAGCAGACTCTTCAGCTGGTTTACCATCACTTATGTCATTGGTCATAAGTGTTCCACTGGGAGGTTGCCACAACTGGGGTGATACGTATGCGGTAGCCTAATGAGTTTGCAACAGACATTAGAAAGGTCAAAATATAAAAATAACAGAAATTTGCAAATGATAAGTAATAAACCTTCCCCAAGGGATTCCTTTCACTACGCTGCCATTTCCACAGCTTGTGAACAGCACTGCTTGTAAGGGCCAATAGGGCTAGACCAGAATTGGTGTAGATCAACCGAACAACCTGAAATTTTTTCCTTATTTACTTAATCCAACAATAAACATCTGCAACAAAATAAACAAACATGTATATTCCCCGGGCATAAATGCAGGGGAAATTACCAATGCATTTAACATCATTCATGCATAATGTTTGATTTGGTTATTTATACATTAATATTAAGCTTTTGGGATGATCTCGATTTTGTTTCTTTTTTGTGTCCTTTTGTATAAAGTCATTTAGTTCAATTTTATTTCATCGGTCCTCCCCTACTTTGTTAATCCATGAAACAAGCACTACCATGCTGAGAGGCCGTATTATGGTGTAACTTCAAAAGTGTGATGGCATTACCATCTGAATTGGCAGTCCACACCATCATCCTCAGAGGCATGTTAGGTTAATTTGAAAAAAAGAAAGGTTAACACATCAGACAAATAGTTTTAAACAAAAATTCCAGCATTTGACTTAACATTCCAGTGTTCCTGTCATTATGCATCCAATTCTTTAGAATATACATTTGGCATGTTAATGAGGGACATAGTTGCATACAATTTGCACAGCTTTATAATAGTAAAATATCTCATATATGAGCACAGGTGAACAAAGAGCAGTCAATAACTGTAAAGAAAATATATCCCACAACATACAAGAAGTTTCTTCCTAACTGAAATGACATGCAAACACTTGAATTCTTTACCACCTACCTTGCTTGGTGCTATAGAATCAGGTAAGCGCAGAGCTTTCATTTGTGATGGATCTGAGACATCAGGAATTTTCCAGCTCTTAACCTTGTCTCCATCATCCACAATACGTGGTTTAACATCAACAAGTCTGCTGCTGTCCATAGTACCCTGCAGAGGCACTCGGTATAAATTTCCGGACCAAGGTAGAACCAACAACTTCATGGTATAAAAACGCTAAACTTACAAGACTGTTGATAGACACAGCTGGAGGAACTCTATCTGGCCGTTCCAGTGTTGGAGCAATGGCACCAGAAACATTTCCTGCTGGACCGAGAGCATTCACAATCAATGGCTGCCAAAGATGACAGTAACACATAAGAACGACAGAACAAAGTTAATTAATAGGCTTACAGGAAAATTTATCCTAAAAGGATTATTTCTTTAAGCTTACAAAAGGTCAAATTCACAGGATGCTAGCGACTACCACAAGATGCAATAATAAGAATCCGAACTCAGGACTGACATTTTATTCAGTCACAAACCAACTGAACCTAAATCTAGTTTAAGGGTGATAATGCCAGCCCCTAAATAACTGATGTTTATAATTTTATCTTCCCATGTATTCTTTCTTTATAAATTACTTCTTTAAAACAAGTTCAAGTAATGACTGAGAAGATGATTAAGACTTCTAAGTAACTTCTTAATGGATCACAAATGTTGTTTGAATATACAAGAAAAGTAACACATCTATAAACAGCACAAAAATACCTTCGAGTTGATGGGTTCAGATGGGACCCTATTTTTGTCAATAGCCCTGCTTTCTAACATTCTTATCAATCGCAGACCATCACTGTTGGCCAATATTTTGATACCATTGTCACTCGTTGTAACTGCAAGTAGAGATCCTTCCTTGTTGAATCTCAGTCTAGGACTAGCCTGCAAAGCATAGAGTTGAATGAAATACATATCTACTGTTAAAAACAGCTGGTGTAAAGTAAACAGTACAACTACAAACCGGCAATCCACCATCTGCATCAACAGCTGTCAGCATATTTGTATTGTCCATATCCCAGAATTTAATTTGAAATTCATCACCGGCAGCCAAGAACCGATTCCGTGTTGTATCAAACTGGACAACTCCTAAAGAACGCTTTCTAAAACCAGAATATGTCCTTTTGATAGCTCCTTCACTCTCATTCCACTCAACTAAATGAGATTCACCTTCTTTACTTGTTCCGCATGAGAAGAGCCTGCAAGAAAAAATATAGAGCTCTTAGTCCGTTTAGATTATGTAAGAACAGTTAAAAAAAATAATGACACATCCATTTACATTATGTAAGAACAGTTAAAAAAAATAATGACACATCCATTTAGATTATGTAAGAACAGTGAAAAAAATAATGACATCCATTTAGATTATGTAAGAACAGTGAAAAAAAATAATGACACATCAAAAACAGATAGGTGCCTAAACAGTTCAGCAACAAAGGATTCTCAGCAACTAGATGATTATTATCAGAAACTTCAACAAGTCATTACATAAAGTATCATCTGCATAAACAATTTGGAAAATCACCAAATTATATTCGCCTGACCATCCTAAAATTAACCAAGCTTTACCTGGTTCCATCTGCACTATATGCCATCATGGTGCACCAGTGTCCAGGAGCATCATAGTCCACTCTAGATCCCAAGCAATCATAAAGCCAAGCTTTGATCTTTCCATCAATGGCAGTGGAGAATATAAACTACATATTTCAAAATAGGAAGATGGATAATATGAGATCCAAAGTGATGGTAGCCATCTTATTTCTATCAGAGAGTTACCATATTGAAACAGATAGACTGAGATTACCAATACAGCATAGATGAGTTGAAAAAAAATTAACCTGAATATTTTCTTTGTGGTGAGGGCAGACTGAATACACAGAAGCTTCATGGCCTTCAAATGTATACTGCCTGCATCCCGCTACAGCATCCCATACCTGTCACAGAAGATAGTGCTCTAAGCATCCCAACAAGTCAGACTCATTAATAGAAAGAACATTAAAACGAGGATATATCAATCATGTTTTCCCGAGAGAAGCAGATCAAGCCCTTGTAAGATGATACCTTTATAGTCTTATCATCCCCACATGTAACTATAGACAGCTGCTTATTGGGATGGGCAAATGCAATGTCATTGACTCCACCAACATGGGCATCAATCTAAAACAAGAGACAACTAGTCAATAACCATACCTAGCCATTTTTTAAGGAAGAACTGATATTAAGGAGACAGAATTTACCTCCAAGTGCTGTCTTAGTTCTCCAGTTGGATTGTAAGTATATATCTGAACAATATGTTTTGAAAATGCAACACCTAGACAAAGCATAATTTGATTAAGCGAGAATATAAGTACACTGAACTAGGGATATGATTCACATTCACAAGCAAAAAAAGCATATACATACCAAGCATAAGTCCATCCGGGCCCCAAACACACCGATTCACTGATATCGCAGCATCATTCAACAAAGCAGTCTAGTAGTACAAGTTAATCAATGAAGAGACAAAAATCAGTCCATGCTTATCTCCCTAAACTGTCAGTCATGGTTAATAGGAAGGACTTTGCAGTCAAGCCACCAAAAATCTTATCAAACCGATATTCATTGTCAAGATCAAACTAATAAAGGATGAAGATTTTATGCATTGTACTTATAGGAAGTTAAGTTGGTGAATACCTGCAATGGCATTGAAGCAGCTGATATATCCCAAACCTTGAAAGATTTATGCACCAGCCTTTCCCGGGATCCCACCTCCCAAAGGCTAATGTCACCAACATTTGTCCCCACTATAGACCGAAAAAACATAAATTTAATCAATAAAAAATAATGTGGAAAAGTTTCATTAAATTTTCAGTGACCAAACATTAAACAGTGATTATTTTCTAATTTTTTACCTAAAAGAATAGTTTGTTGTTGTGGATGGAAGTCCATGCTCATGACATTAGATCCTTGATTTAGGGTTCGCACAACAGCTTTAGTGAGGTCATCTTGAGAATATACATTAGGAGTATGTGCTACACCAGAAAAAGACACCTAGAAAGACCAAACAATCATTAGAAATGGGAAAGGACCAATAGAATTGTAACAAGCAGCTGATATAAAGGCCATTTAGAAATTCATTGAAGCCATCAAGCGTGAAAAAACGAAAAAATATCCAAATCTTCCACACCTCATCAGATTGGCCAGTGCGGATACGCTTTATCAAATGCTCTGAATCAGCTGATTGATAATCCATCCCAGTCATACCTGTTGGCGTCCTTGGATGTTTCAAAAATGCAGCTGTATACATCCCAATAAAAATAAATAAACAAATTTTAGTAATTCAACCTAATATATTAAGCCTCAAATGGAAAAAAGCAAAGCAAACTACATAATAACAAACATCCTTACCAGCACTAGAAGACTGAACAAGACCCGGGGGGCCTGCTGCCACAGCAGGGTGAGTTAAGGAAGGACTGCTATTTGACATCCAGCCAGCGATTGCACCAGGAGATGGGGAAACAACAGTCTGAAATGGCTGCACCATAGGAATCATTATAATTGTTATTTGAGCATGAACCAATGTTGCATATGGCAGATAGATGCAAAATACTCACACCATGAGCACCAATAGGCGGAAATGCAGCCTTAGGAATTGCTCCCACAAGGGAGCTGTTTGTAGGAGGAGGACGAGCTCCGTTTGCCGTAGGGTTGCAAGAATGATCAGTGAAGAGAGTTTTAATATCAGGATTCAGACGAGGATTCTTGCAAAGTTGATGCTGCCAATTTAAACTGAAAAAATTTTAAAAGAAGTGAGTTTAAGAAGATAACTCACATTAAGAGCCATGAATATCATCTGCAAGTGTAAATGATATCAAGAACCTTGAAAATATAAGATCAAAAACGCAAGTCAAAAGTACAAATCAACTAATATATAATATACCAATAAACATGAATATTTTTAAAATGCATTATCTGGGTTTTGCTTTTACCAAAAACCCTCACTGCAGCACATAGGCACCAATAAAAAATTAACTGATATGAAAAGATTCAAGAATAACCTCTGGTTTATTAAAGTCCTCAGTCGTGAACTTTTGAAGGCTGGGAATGTAAGCTTATCACGGAACAGCGGGTTTGCTTCAATTAGCTTTTTAAGTTCTACAAGCATAATATTACGAGCTGATTTTGTGTCTCCGTACTTGGAAAGCTGCTCATTTTGCCTGATCACAAAATGCCAACAGAAAAAATCAACTAAAAAATTTCATGGCATAAGATACCAATTGAAAAGAATGGTTGCGTAGTCACCTAAAGTTATCCAGAGTGAGGAGCTGAGTAATCTCCTTGAAAAGTTCTTCATTGAAGGATGAAAAAACCTTAAGGTCCTTGACAAGAATCTCAACAGCCTTAGCTCGATCCTGCCTGATAACATGCAGGAAAAATTGGAACATTATCATACACACGTGGGCTAAACTCTACCTACAAAGACAAAATTACTTATGAATAATCATACCAGTAATTTTTAATATGTCATGATCACTTCAATTGGTTTAGGATATTGGCACAACAAATCAGAAGTATATTACTTTCCTTTTAAATCATAGGTGTTCACAAAATGCAAGACTAACAGCAATTTATTCGAAAACTCACCTGTCAAGAGCTTCCAAATACTTCTGCTTCCTGATTTCAAAGAAAATCTTCATGGAATACCTGTTGTCTTCAACCTTCGTGAACCCACAGAGATAACGTTCAACCTCATCCCATTCACCGGCCTGGACTTGATCTTCAAAATGTTTCATATTAAAGTAAAAACCAGACTCTTGCTCCAACCTAATTGTCAATACCCCAGCAAATACACATGAACATGGAAGATTGGCAATGTCTAATCAAATTAGTTAAACTCCATAAGGTGCCAAACAAAAAGCAAGAAACGGCAAAATCAACTATGGAAGTGCTAAGTCTCTTCGGAGATATCAACTAAAATTGGAACAAAACTATGGAATTGCTAAGCAAGCACAAATAGACTAGTTTTCTCACTTTGAAAAGCTAAATGCAGTGGTGCCTAGGATTCCAAACACAAGAAAAGTACTTCATAGAAGTTAAGCATGTTATTCCTAATTGTCCCCTAATTAAAACGCAACAATTCAACAATGTCCATTTGAGTTATCTTAATACAATAAATTAAGAAATTCAAATGAGATTTGCCTTTTGCTTATCAACCAGCCAAAACTGAGATTTTCATATTTCCCATGTTTTTCTAAGTTGACCAGAAGCCTAAAAAAAGCTTAAGATGCGATAAAATAACCATATAATAGAAATGAACTTACTTATGAACTGTTTCCTTGAACTTTTCCTCATCTAAGAACTGTAATATCAAGAACACCAGTTCCCTACTCAAAGACGACATCGTCCCCGTTACCCCTAACGACTCCAGTGCAAAGTTGTAATATTAAACAAGCCAACAGATATCAATCGTAGCCAACAAACTCTTCCCCGAAGGAAAATCTCACCACCTTAACATAACTCAACAATATAATGCACCAATAAGCTACTTCTCTCCCGGCTCACTTCTGCAACTAAATTCTCCTTCAAATAGACTGAATCTTAAACACATCAGTGAATCACAACAATATGATTAAACATAAATTATCCAGAAGCTATTTCTGCTTCACTTCTTCTTCAGTGTCATAAATTCCTTCAATCATCCCTCAAAAAAACAAACAGAGCACAAAGAATCCTTCAAACTGACTACAAAAAATTGCTTCACCAACAAAACAGAAATCCAGGTACATAAAGAAGCATACAAACAGCAATACCACCAAAAACTTCAAGCTGAGAAAAACCCCACTTCACATAAACCCTAAATTTCATATCATTGTACAAAGATCCATAACGTAAAGCTCAAACCACTCACCAAAAATGTGAACCACCTTGATTTCACCCTAAAATGTGAAACACGACTTCCTTCATCTGTCCACACAATACAATACCCACATAGGTTACAAACAAATAAACAACAAAACAAAGGGCTTACTCACAAAGCAGCACCAAACCTCAAACTAGGGTTAGGGTTTTTTTTCCTTTTTTTACCCCTTTTATCTTCTGTATCCCTTTGTTTCTTAACAACAATAGTAATAATAATAAAGATTTTGCAACAAGAAGTCCGCGTCACTTTCTCTCTCCAAAGCCTTGAAAAAGACTTAATAAACACAAAACAGTTATCAAATTTAGCTTACCTGTATTGTTTTCCTGTTTTTTGTTTTCTTTTCTCACCCTCTCTCTCTCTCTCTGTCCCCCTTTACTTATAAAAGCAAGACCTGCAAATCCCCATCTGATCTAATCTGATCTAAACAATCTTTTTATCTCTCTCTTTAGAGGACTTAGACAACAGTAAAAACCCAGAAAAGCTGTGTTGTGTTGTGATTCTGAACACTTTTTTCTCCCTTTATTATCTCTCTTCTCTCACTCCAAAGCCAGTATTTAAAGTGTCGCTTCCCTTTACTATAATAATATATTAATAAATAATTTACTAATAATAATAATAACAATAATCTTCACCGTTTATGACCATTACATGATTATAAAGAAATGAAAGATTTTTCTCTCTGCCATTTTCTTTCCTTTAAGCCTTTTCTCTATTATTGTTATTACTTTATTTCTATTTCGTAGAAACCTAAAAGGGGAAAATGATTTGGTATGAACTAAGATTATATTTAAAACGAATATATTTAGATTTGTTTTTAAATTTGATTTGAATAAGTTTAAACGAATTGTATTAGTCTAAACATGAATACGAATTTGAACTGTAATTTTAAAATTTAGCGAATACAAACCTGAATCTAAATTATACAAATCGAATATAAATACAAACTCAAACTTAAATTAAAATTTTTTTAATTATATTATATTAATTATAATTTTGAATAAATATAAATACAAATTATACGAACCGAATATAAATATGAATATAAATATGTATACAAATTGAATATGAACTGAATTATATGAACCGAACATGAAAACGAACTTTATTATTAAAATATTAGACAAATACGAATCCGAAACTAAACAGTATAAAACGAATCCGAATACAAATATGTGTTTGTTCGTGTTTGATTTGACTCAAATTTAACCCTAATGTGGACTTTGCCACTGTTCTTCTCTATGAAACTCCTCCTGCCTCGTACCAAACTGAATCTCATCACCTTATAATTCAAATAAAAAATAAAATAACTTAAATATAATACAAATAATTGAACAAAAGTTAAAAAATAACTCGACTTTGAATTAGTCATTAAGTTCATAGTTTAAAATTTAATTCAAATTTATAATTTAAATTTATATTTCAAACGTGTGATTTATTGATAAAAATATATTTTTTATCCAATAATACACAAATGTACTTGTTTTTTACAAATGCTTGACTTTTTCTAATCCAATCAAGAAACAAAATATAGCTTAATCAAGTAATTGCCCAAATTTATAAGTTAGATCAAACCGAAGCTTTTTCTCTCAAATGCTCGGTCTAATTTAAAAAATGAGTTAGTTTTTTTAATTCAGATTTAATCTAAATAAATTCATAATAAAAAACAAATATAGATTAATTATCGATTAACAAAACTCGTCCAAAATTATTATAAATTAAGGCTTAATTATAAGCTTACAGATATTGAATTGTTATTTAATAATTTCATTATTCATGTTTAAATACATAAATTTGGCACATGGATAAGTAAAAATATATAATATTACATTTTTTTCACTTCAATTATGTTCAATTTTTTTTTTTAAAGATTTTTATAATTTTACTTTTACCGAATTAGTTTCTAATAATTGACACACGTTTATTAAATATTATATTTTAATTAACATTAAAATTAATTTATTTTCTATATAATTTAATATTTAATATTTTAAAAAACTTGGTAATTATAATTATCACTTCTATTAAATTACAATTTTTGTAATTTATATAACAATGATTTATCTCGAGTTATTGTTATTTTATTAATTACGCTTTTAACCTTACACATATTTTCAAAATGAAAAACATTATCTTTTATACTCAAAATTTTACAAAACGTGGAGTTTATTTTTAACCAAAAAAAAAAAAAAAACTCTTACTTAAATTATACCCTCCTTCCTCGTATTTAATTGGAAACTATCTTTTTACTTAAACAACTTATATTGTTCATACCAAACTTGTATAGTTTGGGGTTTAATGAGAAAATCTATAACTATTAGAAATTAAGAGTTTTATCTCGATATTTTTCTCTTTTAGTGGGTATTCTCACGCTTGTTAAGAATTTTCAAAAATTGACTCATATTTAAATTCAAATTAATGTTTAAATTATATTATAATTGAGTTAAAATAGACTAAAATAATATTATTTTAATATGTATTAAATAAAACGATATTATTTTAGTCTATTTAAAATAAATTTTTTTAAACTTACAAGTTAGAAATTGTACGATCAAGTTATCAAGCGAGCTCGAGCAACTTGATTTTTCCACTCAAACTAGTGTGGGGTCTACTTTGTCTATAATGAGGATGCACACAGGGAAACGTTTCCCCAGAGAGGTGCTTTAACGCTTTCTTGGAGAAAGAGCCCACTAGGTCGGCAGTCAGTTCAGTCCCTCTGCCTCTGGACCATTATTTTGATTTCCACTTTTGCCCCTCCTTTACAATTTTCCTTTTCTTTTTTATTTAATTATGCTGTTAATCTTATTTTTGTAATAATTTTTCTTTGAACAAAGATAGTGTTTATTTAATATTTATTCACTAGAATTCATTAATTTTTTTTATTTCATAAATTTACAGAATTAAGGTCGCGTTGGCTTGTGATTAAAAATTATTTTAAAATATAAAAAATTCATTTTGACAATTCAAATTTTTTTACATTTTAATATTTAAAATCAATATTTATTTTCAGATTAAATTTTATGAGTTCAATTACTGAGCACAACAAATTTTGAACTATTATTAGAAATTTTTACACAATTTTCTCAATATCTATAACTATTCTTTTAGTTTAAATTACAGAATTAAGGTCGAATCACCATATCCCCACCCAATGTTCGATAAAATGATATATTGGAAAAAATATTTTCTCACCCATTTTAAAGATCAGTTATTAATTTAACAGTTAAACTATATTTGTTTTTGGTCAATATATTACAATATGGATAATATCATTTTACACCTTAATTGTATAAATAATTCACTAGGGTCTCAAATGTTACTTTTTTTTTCTTTTTACTCCCCTATTTTCACTAGAACTAATCCTAAGTAATCACTCAATTTCTTTTTCCTGTATCACAGAATCACAATTAATCTATATATAGATTTTTTTCGATCAGATATCATGCAAATCCTTTCTATATTAGTCTAACTTTACTTTATTTATTTTAGTATCTCATCAAATGAAATTGTTTTATAAATTCATCCGTTTCAATAAAAATTCACACCTATTTAGTATGATTTTTTTTTTTACTAGATAGAACTCCACCTTGTTTGCATTTGATAGATAAACCATCTGGGGCCTGTGTCAAGGACTCACTAGTTACAAGATCAAGTTTTATTCTAATGTTGGCTTGAGCTTGAGTTTTAGCTCATTCATTAGCAATTTTCCTGTTATTCAAAATGCTTTAATTTTTTTATTCGACGGTCCTTCAACTCGCTACTAGAATCATTTTTGCATTCGTACACTGATTAAAAATTTGGCTTCTCAAACTCCTACCTTTAACTTATGATATTTGACCTTTCACCACTTTGATCAACCCATAGGGGTCCAATTTAGTATGATTATGATTTAATTCAATTATTAATGCAATTATAATTAAGAATCACATCGATTTAGTATAATTTCAATATTTATGGCAACATGGAGCATAAAAACAAAAGAGAGGGACGAGGTTTCTCTCGTTTTTGGCATAGTGGGCCCCAATGGAAGGCTCACACGATTGCCTATTAGACCAATGGTAGAGCTCACAAATGTGATGCATATAAGAACGCATCATTATTGGTAGTTGTTATAAATATACATAATTCTATTGCAACAGCATAAATATGAGCCACTAATTTGTTAATCTAATTGATGAAATCTTTCTTTAATGTGAAAATTCACTTTGAAATTTAGTATTTCTCATGGCTCGACTTGATTATTGTTGAGTCGAACTCAAACTCAAATTTGTTATTGGTAAATTTAGAGAGCGTAATTGAAAAATTAATTTGGCAATAAATTTATAAAATTGTATTTATTGACTTTGAATAAATAGTTAATAAATAATGAGTTATGAGTTTAATTTTTTTTCGAATTGAACTCATGTAATTTTTTTTCTCGAACCACAAACTTCTAAGCTTGGTGAGTTCAAGCTTTGTGTAGATATAATCAAGTCGAGCGTGAGCCAATCGATACTTAATTCAATTGTATTCTTATGCTCAAACTTGATTTGAAAAATTCTAATGTTGCATTAGATCTAAATCAGCTTGAACTTGATGATTAAAATCAATTTAAACTCAACTTATTTTATGGAAACAAAGTCTGACTTTCGATTCAATTTTGGCTCATTCTTTCCTATCCTAATTATTACCCACAGGGTTATATATGCATTTATTTATATAAGATTGTTCAAATAAAATTGGAAAATGACTCGCAATAATTATATAATTTAATAGTTTCCTTGACTAAACCAATTCTGAATGTTATTATTATATAAATTATTCTTATTTACGAAAAATATGAAAAATATCATATTATATAAATTATCCCATAGTCAAGAATAAAAATATAATGAAGAAAGCATGTTGGGTTCATTGAATATTTAACAAAGTGGCTGGGATGGAAAAATATAACAAAATAATTCCATTTATTCCTTCCATATTTAATAGTGGTTGGATTAATTTATTTCCCAGCATAATTCATGTTTTATTCTTTTGGATTCCAATTGACATTGAATTGGGTCTTATTCATAATAGCCTATTATTGAATACAACCCTAATACAATATGTTTCCCAAGGATTAGACATGGACAAGTCTAATAAGATTTTGTTTTTTAATAATTTTTTATTTATTTTACTTTTATATGATCGGATCATAAGAGAAAACTTTATCTAAAATATCTATTTAGCTTTAAAATTAGATTTGAATTGGATCAAATTCAAACAAATTCTATCTTTAAATTAGTTTGAAATAAGAAGAAACGGTTCAAGAACAATTTATTTTTGACTCTGGTTTGAGCCAGTTCATACATAAATGTTTCAATCAGTTCGAACTCAATTTATTTTATGAAAACACACCCAATACTTGACTCAAACTTGACATATTCTATCTGTTCTTATATCAAATTCAACATTATTTTATTCTATCAATATTCTATTGGGTTTGATGTACCATAAAAAATTTGCTATTTTTATAAAAAAAAGACTTTAAAAGTTTGTTTGATACGAAGAATGATAAGATATTATTTTATTTATTTTTAATATATTAATTTAATAATTTGTTAATATTTAAATAAAAATATGATAATTTAATTTTTTTTATTACCTGTTACGTTAATTTGAGATTAAAAAATTAGAACAATTTTTATTATTTAACTAATCAAATAAACTAAAATCTATAATAAATGATATATCATCAAAGCAATTTTTTATCTCACAAATTTAAAAGTATCTGAAAAAAGTTTTTATTTCCAAATTTCCTGTAAAATGGCATATTTTTAAAATATTAATTTATAATTACAAAAAGTAAAAATATAACAAAAAACTGTTCGAGAGCTCAGCATCACCTTTTGATTTTGTGAAAGGCAAGGGCATTAACGTCATTTTATTAATCAAATACTGAATATTTAAATATTATATTTTAATAATTGAAGGGACCATCTGTCATTGTCCTTGGTTGTGCGCGGTTGCTGTCTGAAATGATCTGCATGAGCTGATAAGTTCAATAGCTTATCAGTTGAATTGTGACTTTTAAATTGATAAGCGCAGGGTTCAAATCCATTTAATATTATTTTAAGTCTAATCAAATTTTCGATTTAAAAAATTCATAAACCAAATTTAAATCAATTTAAAAATTAATCTGTTTTAAATCGAATTAAAACTATCAGACGATCAAATTGATTTTTTATATTAATTATTTGAATCGAATTTAAAATATTGTTTTCAAACTGATTCGGTTTGATTATCCAGTTTTAATAAATAGAAAAATTGGAAATTAAATTAAAAAAATAAATTTTTTATAATCTTAAATTCTTATTTAAATCAGAATTTTGAATAACTTCTTTTTTAATTTGATTTTTGTGTTGATTAACAATTTGATTTGGTAATCAAAAAATTTTGAACATTCTAATTTACGACAAAATAATTATTATATGTCTTGACTTGATTAATATCTAAATAAGTAATTAATTTGTGATTGATCCGTAATTTAAAAGGAAAAAAAGGAGCAAGACACAAGATAATAAAAATTATAAATCTAAAACTAAAATTGCATTCGATATAGTTATTTAAGTTTGAATTCGAACTTAAATTCGAAAAAATATTTAACTAAATTTAAGTTGACATAAACTGTCAAGTTTGAGTTATCTTTAATTAAATATAAATTTAAATCCATTTTTAATCAAATTTGACTACCGACTCGGCACTGTTAATTTGATTTCAAATGGACTCTTTTATTCAAGTCAATTTTGTGTTATATAATATTCGAATTTGATGTAAATTAAATCGATATCTTAAATACGGATGAAATAAAAATTTTAAATATTGGACATTGAAATTCTGAATAGCTTTAAAAAATATTAATTTTATTGATGGCAATAAATAACATTAACAAGAAAGTACTTGATTAAAATAATGGGTTTTATCAATTAAATTAAATTTTTAGTTTTAGTAAAATTTTATAGTTTTGATGCCACAAAATTGTTGAAAAAATAAGTTATTTGATTGTAATTTAAAAGTTTTAAAATTTTGATCATATTATATGATTTTTTAGAATATAAATCAATTAAAAATATTTTACTATGTTGTTAAAAATTAATTTAATACTCCATTATTTCAATTGTTACTGTGATTTTCTCTTAATTGTAAGGTCGTTGATATAATCTATAAATATTTTTAGGCCAAAGAATATATTTTCATTTAAGATTTTATATAAAGACAAAATTTTAATTAACTTTTAAAAATTCAAATATTTATTTATTGACCGAGATCAACGATTAAATTTAATAATCAATAGTTAATTATTAACAATAAAAAAAACTATTTTTGTCTTTTGTAATAAAAAAATTTAAAATAATAAAATAAAATTTATAAAAACAATAAAATATAAAATAATATTAAAATAAATTATAAAAATTTTTAAAAAGTATAAAAAATAAAAAAGCAACAAATGTCGACTACAACATCCTAATTCTATTACCGGCAACCACTATTGTTGACGACTGTGACTATTTTTTAATTTTAATTTTACATATTTTTAATTTTTATTTAAATAGAAAATTATTATATTATCAGTATATATATATTTTTTATGAGGGTAATTTAATCATTTTATCAAAAATATTTAAAAAATGGATGAAAAATAATAACGGATGAATGTTTAGATTTCTCAAAATTAGAAAGTAAAATTTTATCTTTTAAAAAAATCTTAAATGAAAATAAGTCTTTTGGTCATATTTTTAAGGTTAAATTCAAACGAATTAATATAATTCAGATTAATATTAACTCAATAGAAATTAAAATTTTAATTTGATAACTCAATTCATTTTTTTAATAATATTATTAATCATTTTAATACAATTATTTTGATTATAATAATACTTATAATCTTTGGTAATATTTTCAATTAATTTTAATAAATTCAAATTGAAATCTAACCCTGACAATCTTTGCGCCAACATTTGGAACTGTGGCACGTGTGACATTAGGCGGTGTAATGCGGGGCAGCTGTGTATGATGGCAAAGGAGATAAGTACAGGAACATATCATTAGGACTTATCAGATTGGTCTGATTTGTGCAGTCTCTGTTCTGACATGTTTAGTTTCTTTTTAGCACTGAAAGATTCTCCCATGTGATCTTCACATACTTAACTCTTTCACTACTTTACAGATTTTTTTGTACACGTGGCATTTTAATTATTCCCAATATCGTATCATCCTCTTCTTGTTCAACTTCACTGTGACCCACCCCTATTGTCGAAATGCTTTTAATAGATAATTTGGTTTTGAATCCAATTACAAGTTTGGAATTGTCAAGTTTGGCTCAACGAAACTCAAATTCAATTAGCTTGGAATGAATCGAATTTGAACTTGACTTATTTCTATTCAATTCGTTAAACACATTAAATATATAAAATGATGTTATTTTGATACATATTGGTTAAAACGATGTTATTTTAATTAATTTAAATTGAATAGCAAATTGAGCATATTATAAGCTCGTGCTCAAGTTTGTGAATATTATATTCGAACTCACTCCAACAATGCTTGTTTTTTACTTATTCAAAATGAGTTTAAATTTTAATATGAATTAACTTGATTCGAACCTAATTTTAATTTAATAGTTTATCTCATAATATGTGAACTCAATCACTATGTTTCAGGTTTTGCCTGTTTGAACTAATCACTTTAATCTCAAAGAAATGATTTAATTCGAGTAAGTATTCTTTGTTATAAAAGATTCAATTAAGATTGGTTTAGACACTAATCAATTCAATTAGTAACAAGTTAAATAAATATTAAAATAATATTTAATCAAATATAATTATGGCCTATTTATATGTGATATATATTTTTTATCATATAGATTTAGCTAAAATTTCAATATTTCACCTAAATTTGTATGAAATTAGTTAACGGTTTAACCAGATTAACTCAACAATTAAATTGTGATCGAATGCGGTTTGGTCTATATAATTTTAATTTGATTCAACAACTAAAATGCATATAAACAAAAGTACATGGAATATTTTTACTAAAGTGAGAAATTATTGAAATATAATAAAATTAAAATATTAATATTAAATTAATAATAAATAATTTATTGGTCGGAAGACTGGCAATATCAGTCGACGGCGCCGCCGCCGCCGCCGTTGACTTAAACAAGAAGAAATTGTTTAAGTTGCCACGTGTTGTTATATGGACCGTTGAAACTATTGGGGCACAGTTTTTTAGAGCACCTGTCATTTTGAGACGTGGCACGATAATAGATTAATAGGGGAACCGGAGGGAAACGATTCGCCGTTAATTAGTGTTTATTGGACGGTCAGTTTAACAAAACTCAATGCCAGTTAGTGCTAATTTTGCTTGATGGAGCGTTTTGATCTCCGAAGAAAACAGAGCCCATCAGCCATAACCAGTGGTGTCAACGGGCAAAGCTGGGCCGGGTCTGGTCTCATTGGATCCATTAAGCTTAGGGATTAAGTCAGTTTGAGGCCCACAAACTTACAAACTTTCTGATCGGATCGGTTTGAATTTTTTAAGGGATTAGGGAACAGTGAGGTCTTTAAAATTGCGCCTCCTACACCTTAAACGAATCGAATATTTTAAATATAATATATATTATAATGTCTATATTTTTAATTTTAAAAATAAAAAGTCAATATAATGCCGGCCAGACCCCCTTTGACAACTCGAGCAATGAGCAAACTCTAAAACCAATGGTTAAAAACTTAAAATAGAAGGATTTTCGTAGAAGACAATAAAAATTTCCACCCTTTTTGCATTTAACATTAACTTATATTTAAATTTAATCTTAAAAATTTTGAGTTTAAACTTGGAATAAATTTAATTCACAAGTTTAAAAAATTTGATTCAAATTAACTAAAACGATACCGTTTTAATTATGGTTTTGTCTAGAGCTAGATTCGAATCAAATTAAACACAAACATATGTATGTTTGTATTTGAACTCGTTTCATTTAGTTCGATTCAGATTCGTATTCATATTTTTATAGTAAAGTTTGAATTTATGTTCGATTCGTATAATTCAGTTTATATTTGGGTTGTATTTATATTCGGTTCATATAATTCGTATTTATATTTTATTAAAAATTATAATTAATACAAATAATTAATAAAACATAATTACAAAATTTTTAATTTAAGTTTGAGTTTATGTTCGTGTTTGATTCTTATAGTTTGTATTTGAACTCATATTTGTTGATTTTTAAAACTATAGTTTAAGTTCGTATTTATATTTAGGTTCTTATAATTCGTTTCGAATTAAACTTAAAAATGAATCTGAATATATTTGATTCGAAGTCAGTCTTAGTTTTGTTGCTTGACTTATTCCACAATAATAAATTTAGCTAAGTTTAAGTTAATTTAAATTTAATTTTGATTCGTTTTGAATTTACCACTACAAGTTTCAAAACAAACATCAGTTATAACTAAGTCCTCTTCTTTAAGCTACAAATTGATATATTATAGCTTGCTGGTCGAATTTTAGTTAAACGATTATCGTCCTAAAACAGTATTTCCAATTAAAAGGTTATCGAAACAGATACCAGAGCACGTTGACCCATTAAGAAAGCCAAACATGGTAACTTTCCGAACAAAATTTAAAGAATAAAAGGACAAGCAACAATATAATGAATACGAAAAAACAAAACGATTGAAGAAGATGACTTACAACAGAAGTCTTCGATGCGTGTTTCTTTGCTGCATTATACTCGTTGCAAAGGCAATCCTTGTAAGTAATGAGGTCATTGAGGCGGAGCCTCCAGAAATTGCAGACCTTCGAAGCTGCGAAAAGAAATGTGCGGCAGAGCGACCTCGCGGAACGAACTGCCGCGCGTTGTGTGTAACTGAATGTGCATTCGGCGATGGTAATTCTCACGAACCTTTCATTTCTTTACAATACTCGAGAGTTTCTTTCTGCGCTAATTTATACCGGTTGGAACAATGTTTTTTGACCGGATCGATTCAACCTAAGGTTTGAACTATGAATCAAGATGGTTTTAAAACCAAGATTCAAATTGAATTTATTTAATTTCAAGAGTCAACAGAGTTAGTTTGTTTTTTGATTGAATTAAACTCAAACTAAAAAAATATATGATTTATTAACAAACAATATTTGTTTTGCCAATTAATAAATAAAACAATATTATTTCATCAATTTTTGATATAATTTATATCAAGTTACAAACTATCCATTTAGTTTACAAACTAACTCTCTCTAAACAAACTTAATATGAACTAAACCAAATTTTTAGACTAAACCAACAAAATTTAGCTCCTACCATATTTGAACTGTTATAAATTTGCAATCCCCAATTTGTTAGGATTCCGTTGTTTTTCTTAGTTTAGGTTTTTCAAGTAAAGATCTATTTGATCTTATTTTTTTTTTAGTGTCTGTCATTTTATCTACCGAATTTCATAACGATATTTAAAGTTGAGTTTTGCATTTGATAATTATTGTTCTTTCTTCTGAAATTACACAGGGGAATGTTGAGACTCTGTTCCAAAATGGATCACAATCGAAGCAACTTACGATATGCCGTGTACCAAAAAACTTGAAGACTGAGAGCTACAGGAAGGTGGCGATCTAGCTACCAATAATGCAATTGATATACTTGTGTATGACCTATTAGAACTTGCTAATTATTCAATAAAACTCCACTGAGACAGACATCTTACATAACACGTGGCATAAATTTAGAGGTTCAACTATTCCTGGCAGATTGAGTGTTCAATTCATATACACACAATGCATACATATATATATATATATACTTTACAATCTATAGTTTCAAATTTCAATCACATTTCAGAAGAACCCTAGAATCACCATTAGTGATTCAGTGGAAAATTGTTAATAAAGAGGATAGGACTCGTATTATAATATCAGTTTGGTAATGGTGTCGTACCTGTTGCATCGCCAACTTTGCTGATGATGACCGAGGCATAATTGGCAATGGTGGATTCTGGGGATTGGCGAAGATGGCCGATCACCGGGAACAGCTCCGAAGAACGAAGGAAATGTCTGCAGGGTTGGTGCGCACACATTTTTGCTAATGAAAATAAAGCTATCTTCAGAGGAGACTCGTTTACTGCATCTCTCCTACTTGGGTTTAAGGCCAATCCTGAACAGTCTGCAACCAACTTCAACAAAGCCTGTACCATAACAATCAAAAGAAATCTTAGATTCATAAACATAAGTGTCAGGATTCTGTCCATGTCCAAATTTCTCACAGACCTTCAAAAGTTTCAAAAAGTTGATTAGAATCACCACTCATTCAATTGCTACAATGACGAATCCAACGCACTTTAGACAGATATTAGGAACAACATATATGAAAACTAAAATCAATGAAGTAAAGGAAATCTTGGTGACTAGTAATAGTATTTTGAAAGAGGTTTGCTTTCAGGTTTGAATCACTATGAAAATTGACATCCTTATATTAAAACTTGATGAAGCATGGTTACAAACCTGCATGGCTCCTTTCGACACAATGTCCTCACAGAGCTTGTTGGAATTACGAACGAGATTGCTTAGAGCACCTGCAGCATTTGCTTTGGTCTTGTCTTCCTCGGCTGAAAGCAGTATATTTGCTAATTGTGGTATGGATCTCCTGAGTTCTTCATACAACACGTCGTTATGGTAGGAAGCATTACCAATCTGGAATCAAATGAGGTTTATCATGTAATTGCGAATCCAGCAAACTGTGAATTTAATTTTTGAGAGGGTAATGGGAGAAAGGTACCATCTGTTTTACAGAAAATTGAAGTTAAGAAGTTAATGAAAACAACATTAAGAAAGAAGTGTACCGCAAAACACGCAAATTTCCGTGTTCGTTTGTCTGGATCAGCACATCGATCTATGAGGAGTCCAATAATCTGATGCTTTGCCTATACAGTGTCTCATTAAATTGCAGGAAATGTTAACAAAATCAAACTACAGGTTTATATGTTTAAAACATGCAACAAGAGATATACCAGTGAAGTATAAAAGTAGGAGCTGTGGCGACACATGTTGCCAAGAGCACTGCAAGTCTTGGCACGCACATTGGGATCTTCATGGGTGAGATATTCTTTAAGGAAATCCCACATGGAAGCTCCATTAATGTATTCATAGAAACCCTGCATGCTCATATATTTCAAATCTAATTAGGCGCGTCATCTAACATGAGTGCTAATAAATTAAGCAAAAATTAGAAGATGATGCAGGATAAGGGAGCACGTAAGTGATATAACAGAAATCACTAAATGATGAGTGAAAAGTGAGTAAAATTATGTGCAGAAAAACTGTTAATGGAAACAGAACCTAACCTTATCCATGCGAGCAAGATCAGAAACTATCATCAAAACATCCAGTGTGACCTCTCTTGGACATGAGCTATCAAGCAACCTTCTCACTCTGTTAGCATCCAACAAACCTTTGCCCACAAGCTGAATTGCAAGGGGCCGATGTCCAATCATTTTGGCAAGAAAAGCAACAGGCCTTCCCAAATCTTTAAAATCCATATGATCCAAGCAACGAAGTATAATGCCTGGTACTCCAACCTGAAATTTTCAGAAGCAATTGAATTAGTAATGTAGAGGTCTCTCAGCGCTAGGATGGTTCTATACTTAGCATCAAATTTGTAACACAGTAGTAAATCTGTGATAAAACATTTAATCTTCTTCTGCAAAGTCATTAACTGCCTTCCAATACATGAAATGCAGGTTATCCTCTGTCTCCTCTACTGAATACCATACAAGATGAATAAAGAAAAATAAAAATTGACATAGTTTCCAAATAGCCAATTCTCTGAATAACATGATAAAAAACTCGGAAGCAAGAAGCTTTCACCACT
Source organism: Anacardium occidentale (assembly GCA_026122585.1). Taxonomy (NCBI): domain Eukaryota; kingdom Viridiplantae; phylum Streptophyta; class Magnoliopsida; order Sapindales; family Anacardiaceae; genus Anacardium; species Anacardium occidentale. The sequence continues at coordinate 679,255 of JAJEJH010000180.1, forward strand.
CCATTCCCTAGCCTAAGATAGAAAGGAGGAGATCTGACCTCTAGAAGAGTCCTTATATATTTTCCCATGTCTTCCTCAATCGCCTTCACCGTGTCTTTGTCTTCCATGCATACTCGCCCCCCTGGGGAGCCCATATTAAGAATAAACCCACTGTTTACAGAAGCATTAGCAGAGGGCAAACTAGGAGCATTTTGTACAGCAACGAAGGGAAATGCTAAGGTATCAATTACTGCATTTATTAAATCCCTAACTCCATCCTTCCCTCCACCAGGCCCACCCCAGCACTTCACAAGCTTGAGATGAACATCAAATATCAAGTTAGAGATGAGCTTCATGTCTTCAGTCTTAAGCAAAATCTGACGAAAAGTTAAAACTCCACCCAGAAGGCAGTGACATATTGACGAAATTGCTGATACAACTCCAGTAGGAGATAACCCTACTCGATCTCTCGTGCTGTCAATATCTTGAGGAGTATGACCATTGGCAAGTAAATCAATAAGAAGAAGAGGTATGCCGCTGGCAATCATCTGTTGTACAGCTAATGGTCCTCCCCATTTCAGTCTGGATTCTATCAAGCCAACACATCCATCCCTAACACCATGCCAGTAAGAGAGGACACTATTTGAGCCACTAAAACCGACTTCATCTGAATTAGCTGCTGTGATCTTAAGGTGATCACAAAGTGTGGCAGCTCGCGGAATCAAAGGTACTGCAATTTCGGATATGGAAGACTCAACAGAAGCCCCGCTTTCAAGGGATAGAATGGATGCTAGAGCTAGCATAGCTGATGCACAATGTGGTTGAAAAGATGCCTTAATTTTGTCATCCGAAGCGAAGTGATGTGCAAGGATTGAAAGTCGAGAAAGCTGCTTCTTTGGGGTGGTTGTAAGCATAAATTGTGCTGAATTTCTTGAAGTTGACTTCAAACATTGAGCAACTATTGCTAGGAGAAGGCAGGAGTGCAGGACTAGAGCGCAAGGATTGCTCAGTTTGTACTTCCCATTATTTGTTTCACCCATTTGTTGATCTTTATTTAAAGACGAAGCACATAGAGATAATATAGAGAATATCTCCGCAACAACAGTGCCATCTGCTCCACCACTAACAACAGTGGTAACAGGGAGAGAACTGGGGAGGCCACAAAGTATATTTGGAACAATTCCACTACGGAGGCAGCACCTTGATAAAAGCTGAAAAATTGACAAAAAAGAGAGATTTATATGGAATGTGAATATTTACTATTTCAGAATGATGCGAACAAAAGAAAACAGAATCTACTTGAATATATTCAAATGACCAATATCTCCTGTTACTACACAGCAGAGCAGAAATTTCAAGAAAGTAGGAAGAAATACCTGAACAACAGCACACATTGTTTCCTCTGTCCGTTGATGCAGGCAGTGGCTAATAGCAAACTGCACAACTTTTGATCGGAGAAACGCTCTTGTAACTGCATCAACTATTCTCGCTGATTCCATCCCAACTGGTGATCCTCGGTCATGGTCCCTGATGTCAAGCCGAAGTAAAGAATGACTCCGGAAAGCATTGAGAGGAAATAGGCAAGCATTCTCCTTTGTAAAATGAATTTCCAGTGCATCTATCAGTGACCACAAAGCCATACATGCTTCACATGCAGCACGTAACATATTTGCAGAACCCGCACTAAGACTTGCACCCGATGTTGCTAAACAGAGACACAAATGGTCTACTAAACCAGACGTTTTAGCATGGTCTAATATCTGTTTCATTGTTTCATTGATAACAGGAGAAGAAACAGTCTCAGAAGCAGGAGTTCTGGGTGCTTTAAGATCCTGGGCTACTTTAGACAATATAATTGTGATGCAAGCAGTAGACTCATAAAGAACCTTTCCAGAGGTATCTTCATTGCAAGAAACAACCTATATATCAACAGGATGAGAGAACTGAAAGAAGGCACATAAATTATAGGTCATTTTGGATTATGGAAAGAATATGACCTGTGAAAAAATTTCCACTATGGCAACCCAGTGCGTGAAACATGAAGTTGCAATGCCACTTCCACTGTTGTCAACCAGCATTTTAATAATTGAGAAACTCTGCGAACGTTGAAGATCAGAGTCCAGCAATCAGTATTAGTCATCAGAGAAAAAAATATACAAATATATTAATTTAAGACTTCAAGAGATAATCATCAACCTGGAGCAAAATTAGTATGTAATGTCAGCGGTTATTCCATCAAGTCAAACGAAGAAAACAACATACTTACCAAGAGAGAACAGTTCAGGTGCTAATTATGATCATGATGATTTTATCAATTGAATTATGTTCATAGATAATCATTTTTCAAGTATTATGCAGAAGAGGCATGACACATACATAATTGAAGATTACAAATCAAATACATAAAGAGGGGGTAGATACCTTTACTATTAAGTCATTGAGTTCTGAAGATTTTAAGCTAACAATTGTGGCAGTGAAATCAAGAAGTTCAGACATCATTACATCCAGTAGCCCACTGGAATGAGTAGCACCCGCTGCAACTAGGTTTGAAAGAACTCTCAGTGACTGGTTTGAATTTAGAATGTCTTCTTCCCTGTGTGTTTGAAGAGAAGTTAAATCTTGCCAATAAAACATAGTAGGCATCTATCACAATGAATCAAGAACATGTGAACAGTTTAATAAGCCGCAAAAATAGTTTCCAGAAAAATATCTACAGAGGTAAGTCAAAGTAACATTATAAGGCATCTTTTTACCGAACTCCCAACAAATGATGCCTACATGTGCTATATATTCTTAAAACATCCCCTGTAAAAAGTACATGTTGGAATGAGCTTAGACTGCTGTTGTGGATAGTTTACAATTTTATTCTGATTTTTTAACCGTTTTATAGGATCTTAGTAAATCTTTGCCCATCACCAAAAGTGCAAATAAGTGATAATATGTTCTAATATATAATCCCTGAGAGAGAAACCATATTATTCTTGCAACTTTCCCTTTCCCTATTTATGTTTTTTATTCATATAGAAAAGTTGAGCTTGCTCATCACTTTTTAGAGATAAGACAGAAATAGAGTTTGAGTAAGCTGCTTACTAACAGCTTAATCAACTATGAAGCATGAGTTAAAGTTGTTCTAAAACTTCAAAGAATATTGATTGAAATCTAAATTTCCTGCTGTCACATCCAAAATAAACAAATAACAAGGTCTGAAGCATGATTTCACCTCATATTTTTGGGTCCTTTAGACCATCTTTTGAGTGGTTGCAATATAAGTGCCACTGCCTCATCATCTTGACCTATTGTTAGTGCACCTTTAACTGTGCGCGAGTTATTTTCCAACCTGTTCAATGCCTGGTTTCCTGAAGAGAAATAACACACGGATATGGTATGTAAAGATCAAAGCATTTATGAACAAAATAATGATAGTAATAATTTTGATTAATGGTAAAGCTAAACAGTATCTATTGTTAAACTGCAATCCTGTCACCTGATGGCTTAACTTCAGTAGGACTTGAAAATCCTGGGAATTCCTCATGAGGTGATGAGTTGCCTTGTGTTGTGTTAGAATTATTTAACTGAGCAGCACTTTGTGGGCTTGGTGCAATATTCTTTTGAAGAGCAACTGGAGAATTGCCTTTACCTTTAACATGACAATTTGGAGAGTTAAAAAAAAGGCAAAGCCTAAATATCTTAAGTAAACTCTATACTTGAGGAATTGGAAACAATCAAACCACTAGATGTTTTATTAGCATTTCCTTCACTCTTCCATGCTGCATCACACCCCCTGACTAGAACAGTTGAAGCACGCAACTCCTGGAGATCAATTGGTAAATAATTAAGTACTATTCATCATCAGGAATTAGTAAAAATAAAACCGAAAATTGGTCTGAGAGAAAAAAATGAATATAACATCAATATAAGCTAACATTACCCTAGCCTCCAATTCATCTGAGGTTTCTTTAACAAATGGATGTTCAAGAAGAGCAGGCCAAGTGAGTCGATTTTGTGGCACCTATTTCACATGATGACAGATCTCAGTTTAGAAAACATAAATCAAAATCAGTCACCAAATAAATTGCATATTTGGGTTACAAAACAACCTTATTAAGCAGTCCCTTCAAAAAGCTTCTGAAATTTGGACTCATATCATCTGGATACTTAACTGGATCCTGGTTTACAGCAAGTAACTTAGCTTGAAGGTTTACAAATATAAAGGTGAGCTTGAAAATGTGAAGTCATTAAATATTTGAGAAAATGTACCTTGACAATAAGCCTAATGAGTGCATATACTGAATTTGTATAAAACGGTGGCTGGCCAACAAATAATTCATACCTGGTAAAATGAAAATTTCCTCAGTTTAAGATGAACAACCGAATTTTCAAACTAATTACTGGAGGAATTTTAGGAATTTGAACTGTATTTCAACCATAGAACTGCCTTTAGAAGACACTGACGGCATAGCAATTCAGTGCCTCCATCCTTCTTCCTATCCTAGACACTTTAAAACATAAAGGAAAGAGATGTGGAAATAAAAAGATAAACTACCAAAGATAACTGGAATTTTGATCTGGCAAAAGTGCAAATCATAAAAGAGAAATTTATCAAACCTATGGACAATATTTTCATATCAGATTTCTATTTTACCCAAGTCAGACTAAAGATAAACAACAATGTAATTTTAATTGAAAAAGTTGATTGGTACAGAGAACTTAAATTTGTCATGTACAAATAAATTTAAAGACAAATGAATATAAGATTAAAATCCAATTACTTGAGGAATTAATATAGTATGAAGTAAGATCAGGGAAACTCCTTTTCTGTTAAAAACAAATATATTTAACCTACAATATAACTCCAAGGGACCACAAATCCGCAGTGTGGTTGTAGGGCTGTTCTCGTACCAGCTCTGGAGCCATGTATAGAGGAGTTCCTGAAATTCATTAATAAAAATAGTAGTAAAAATTCTCAGCATTCCTAGAATTTTTTGGAATTTTTTGGTTCACTTCCACCTCAGAAAGAAAACACACAAGAATTACTGAGATCATCCAAACCTTTTATGGATCTCAAAACTACAGTATTTGTAGACATTGCACGTGCAAACCCAAAATCACAAAGCTGACAAGGAAAAAGAGGATACACGTTAGAAACTAGCTAATGCAGAAAATTTGTAGGACATATCCTAAATGAGGCACATAATATGACCACAAGTAACAATATCATAATAAGCTATGTTAGTGACTGTGATTATGGTTCAGAGATCAAACTATGGAAACATTTCTTCCAAAAATCAATGTTTGAAATACAAATGAGCAGAGTAAAGAATGCACATGAACCTTTCTGCCAAGCAAAGTGAAGAGGAAGGTCTACTTGCTTGAGTTTGTGAAACCCTAGACTAGCCAAAGCAACACCTTAGTTGAGAAGTGAGAGCTATCTATAAGCAAAGTAGAAGGGATTTGAAAATAAGTAGGGAGTAGTATCCTTGCCATAAACCTAATATCAATATATCCGTTAAGATCTGTTCATTGCAAATTATGCTTCATATACTGACTAAACCAAAATTATGCTCTATTTCTTCAATGTCTTTCAACAGGATAGTCATGATATCTTGCAATTTTGTGCTTTTTTCTTATATTCCTCACTATAGATTCAGTGATCCTTTATTAGGATAGACTTTCTAACACCAATGGAAATTGAAATATTACTTTCCAATAGACGAGCACAAAACATGATTTTGAATTCCATCAGTAATTGATTGTTTAACTCATTTTAAACACCAACAGTAAGCAGACATTCAGCCAAAACCATGTATTTTTCTCCACAAAAATTGACACAAAGAATTAAATTAGCCTAAGATGAACTTATCTGGATTGCCTTCACACTGTTATTGTATACAATACCTAAACTGACAAAACAAAGAAGCAAGCATAGATTAATGCATCCTAGGCCAAAATGGCCATAACGTTAGGCTATTATTTATTTTTTGGGAAAATTAAATATGCTTATTGAGATCCTTAGCATTTAAAATGTTCTTTCTACTGATTTCAACTAGCAATCACAAAGTCAAGTTTGATTGTCCTTGGTCCCATAGGTTTTGAGCATTCCATAAAGATAAGTATTCTAAACATGATATATAGAGTTGAAATTATAGGATCAATGAATCATCTAACTCTCCATTTTAGTGCATAGAGCTGCTGCTTGGGCTCATAAGGACACTAGAACACTCAAACTATTAAAATAGAAAAAAAAACTTTTAACTGTAACTAGCAGCAGCCTTACAAGGCAGTAAATAGTTAAACTAATAAAATTGCACAAATGAAATATTCTTAAGCTAAATGGCAGAAAAAAAAAGGGATAAGAAAAATTTAAAACAGATGTATGTTATTAAATCGTTCAACCTTGACAACAGAGCCAGCGCCAATAAGAATGTTTTGTGGCTTCATGTCCCGATGGATGATGCGGTTTGAATGCAAGTAATGCAATGCTTGCACCTGCAGCGTGTTAAATAGATGGTTTAGATTAAGAGGCAAATTCAAAGCCAATAGAACAGAAACTTGAACCTTGTGTATTCAAAAGCTAACTATGGCCAATAAGTAGGCAATATTTAACAAGAGGGATGTACCAATTGCTTTGCAATCGCCTGTACTTGTTCTTCTGGGAGGCATTTATCATCTTCAAGAATCTCAAACAGTTCACCCTACATATCAAGACGCATCAACGATGTCGCAACGCTTAGAACACACTTCTAAAAAAACTTTATGGGCATATTAGTATTTTGACTGGAAAATAGAGAAAAGAGTATTGAAAATAGAGGCAACAAAGTAGACTAGATGTCTGCTGATGTAACAGCAACCTCACTGTGCATGCGGACAAATAACAATATAAAAGTTTACAGTGTGATAAAAAAACATTTCAAAGAAAATGCTCCAGTCTGGGCAGGTACATTGCATAAATCCATAGTTTACAACTGCACACAATAGAGAAAGATAGACGTTACTTGTGCAAATTCTGTAACAACACAGAACTCTTGTGGGCTTTCAAAGGAATCAAGCATTTCAATTATATTCTCATGCTTCAACTTTCTTAGAATCTGCAACAAATATCAAAGAAATTAATAACTTGTTATCACCATTAGACAAAGGATAGGAATTTCAAACCTGATAAATTTTCATGGACAAATGGTAAACGAAACTAGTTTGCTAACTATGGAAAGAACTTGAGTGGCACCCATATCTTCTATACAACTTTCTCTCCATGACTTTGTAGTACATCAGTATAAAGCACTTTCTATAGATCTATTTAAACAGTGCTTTTTAGGGGGCAAACTAATCAAATGCATCTCTGCAGAGCCTTTCAAGTACCTTTTGTACTAAAAAAAGTGGTCTCCAGAAAATAACTATAGAATGCTTCAAAGAGAACAATATTTTTATATGCAAAAATGTGTTTTATCTATATCAGCCAAGTAATATAAAATAAACATAAAAGGCATAGCTTTTGAATTTTTGAGAGCACTTTCAGGCATGTTAAATGCATTCCCATATTCACCATGAATTTTATTCTATCATAGATATCTTACTGATGTCTAGCTTTTTCAAATGATATATCACTACCCTTGATAAAGAATATAAACCTTTCTTCTTTTAAAAAAATTTTTGTTCATACAAGAAGAAAATAAGTTCAATACCTCAATTTCCTGCCGCAAATTGTGTATGTCTTTCTCACTTTTTCCATGCTTCATGATAAATTTCATTGCAACAGTCTGAAACCAACAAAGAAAACTGACACTCTTACACTAGAAAATAAACTACTGACAAGAGCATACAGAAATAGAAAAAGTACCTGGCCCGTGTACTTCCGCCTCCCCTTGTACACCTTCCCAAAGGACCCTTCACCTACAAGCTCAATTACATGGTAGTTTTCTACTCCCATCTTTAGCCAGCCAATCAACTAATCACCTAAGTGTCTGCACAAACTAACTATAGCTCAAAATTAGCTTTAGATTTCAACAAACTTTATAACCCAACTTTCATAAGTAGTCATATTCACTGAAATCCTTCACTAATAAGAACTTCTTTAAACAAAATATAGCTCAAAACAAAAAAAGTTAATTCCCACCAAATCTGAAACCCCATTTCCTTTAACTCCGTAGACCAGCGTATGCTCCTTCAAAACTCAAACTTTCTTCGTAACTTACGATTGCTTAGAATTTATCTATCTTTATCTGAACTCCAACAAAAACTAACCAGTTCCTTCAAAAATCAAATTCTCTTCGTAAACAAACAATTTATTAATACAAACTTCCACAGAATTAAATTTAACAGTAAATTCCCATAAACCATTCAAAATGGGTAAATTAAAACCTAAACCTACAAAATCACAACCGTAAAATAAAATAAACTCTTTCAAAAAAATGAATAAGATATATAAATAAATTGGACGAGCTTATTGTCGAAGAATCTGAAATCATGGAGACATATAAACATTCAAATTATCTCTTTCAACAAATGAAGAATCTGAAATCAAGAAAACTATACACATTCAAGACATCTCTTTCATAACAAGAAGTAGATCTAACCAGCTAAACCTTGAAAACCTCAAATAACCAAACCGGCTAATTACGAAGAGATACAAAAGATCAAGAGAGAGAGAGTACCCGAGATTATCAGCTACACATTCAGATTGCCTCTAACGGAGAATCTGAAATTAGCGAAACTATCTATATGCAGTCAGATTAGCAATTTGAAATATTAAAAAAAACAGAAATAAATGGAGCGAGCTTCAAAAGGGAAGAATCCAAAATCAGCGCGACTGAGAATCGTTTAATTATGAAGAAATGAAAGATCGAGAGAGATAAAGTACCTGAGTTCAATGGTTACAGAGAGGGAGAGTGAGTTAGATTTAGAGAGAAAGAGAATTTGAAATGAAAATGGCTGCGCTTCCCGCCCGTGTAATTTTGAAGGATGTTCAGCTTGGTTTTAGTTTCTCTACGGTACTGTCTGTACAGTTCGTGCTGATAGCACCACGTCAGCAGTAAAGTTTGCGCTGACGGTGCCACGTCACCAGTGAAAGACGGGTCACTGGACCCACGTTGGGTCTTTTAACAACCAAAATGAAAGTTGTTTCATAAGGTCCAATCAAATACAAGTAAGAATTAATTTAAATTCAAATCAAATTTAAAGTAATTGTCTCAAATAATAATCAGTAATATTCAAAAGAAAAAAAAGGTAATTGAAGAAAAAGAAAAATCAGGGAAGAGGAATACTTGTTAAATAAGAAAAACTCTTACGTGACAATATTAATGAATTTTTAAATTTAAGATAAATTGTTAAATTAAAGTTTTAATTCGATTTTAATAATTGGGAATGAAACATGAATTTTAATTTTAAATGACATAATAATAAATAAACTATGTATTTACGTGGTTTATATATAGAATTAGATTTGAATCAAACTTAAATAAATTTAAAATAAATTCAATTCAAATAAATTTAAGTTTGATATTTTTTATGTTTATTATATATATAAAAAATTCAATTCAGATTAATTGAACGATATTATTTTTATTAATATGTATAAAAAAATATTATTTTAGTAACTTATATCCAAATTGATATATAAACATAAAATCACTCTTAGCAATTTTTTTCTCCCTGTTTTTTTTTTTAAGTTTTAAAAGGGGGGGGGTTAGATGTATTTATTAAACCTTAGGGGGTCTAAATGTATCTTACCCTTTAGTTTTCAGTTTCACTCGTATGTTTTCTGGGTTCGTTCAGTGATCCAGTCCATATCTTCTCCAGGTCTTGAATTTATTTCCCATGAAATGGGTCGCATTGTAGTTCTCAAGTAGGACCAAACCCGACCCGATCCGGTCGCTTCTGTTCCAAATTATATTCAACCTTACTCCAGTCTTCAGGAAGCTTACATCTGCGCCACGAGACCGAGACTGTGAGAGGTTCGTAAAATGTTCTCTGTTTTTCCATTTCATCGGCTATGAAAGCACGCAAACTGTGTGAATTCGTCTTAGCTGACGGTTTCACGTTTCCTATGATTTTTAGTAATTTTAGGGTTTTTTCCCCGTGGCGGGAAGTGAATGGCTGTTTCTTTCTTGCTTGTTTGTTTAATGTTATTTCGGTGGGCCTTTTTGTACTGTCACTTATGGTGCCGAGCTTCTTAAGAACTACAGACCGTGACAGGAATGCTGCGAACCGTTGGTTGGGCGGTTGATATCGCTGGAAGAATACATAGTTGCCCAAATGTTGTTTATATGCGTTATTATATTAGGTATTAAATTGATGTTGGATGTCCGAATGGTAATAGTATGATTTTGTAGGTTGCTTAAATTTTTGATTCAGATAGTGGTACTAGGACTGCCGTTCTAATCCTTGGCTGCAATTTTCCCTGTTTTAATTGGTTTGAGTTCCTCAATTCTTAAAGTTTTTGTCAACTTAGCAGCCAGTTTGGATGGCGTCAAATGAAAGCACTCTGCAGTCAGTTGATGAACATCATCCAGTTGATCAGCAGCATCCAGTTGAGCAGGAGCATATGGTTGATCAGCGGCACTTACTCGATCAAGGGCATTCAGTTGATCAAGAGCATTCAATTGATAAAGAGCATTCAGTTGATCAAGAGCATTTAGTTGATCATAACCATGATAAGATGGATGCTGATGTCTTCAATCATGGGTACTTCTACTTTGTTTCATAGTGCTGCATTCAGAATACATCTTACTTTTTATTGTAAATAACTTAGTATATAAAGGGTGTTTTGGGACTTGTTTATGTTGAAAGCCTTTTTTAAAAGATTTTTACGGAAAGCACTTTCTGGGAGTACCTATGATATGCTTTCCAGAAAAAACTTCAAGTGTCTCTTATCTAAAATTTTCTTTCTTGAGAACACTTACCAAGTGTTCTACTTGATTTCAGAGTTTCGGAACCAAACCCTGATTTTAATGAAGAAGAAGTCAGATGCACACTGGAAGTCATTGCATCTATTGGGAAGTTTTGGTATGATTTATTCACTTATTTTGGTAATACATGGAGATTTGAGTGCTTGTGTATTGGTATTTTTTTTTTTTTACTATATTATATTGTATATGATGCATAAGCAAATAGTACCTCCATTTAGCCAAAAGAGAACAGTACAAGCACGTACTCATATTTTTGCTGTGTTGACTGTGATTGTCTACAGTACCATTGTCTTCCTGGAAATCCTTTTTACTCTGCTTTCATCTTGATCATCTATCAAATTGATATGATAGTAATTAGTATATGAATAAGGTGTATTTTGCTCAGCCAATAACTGTAAAGTTCTGCAGCAATTTATTGCTTTTGTAGAGTATTTTGTTTGAAAATTAAGACAATCCACATCAAGTCCTCATTCATCAGGATGGGGTGGGGTTTGATGAGATAATGAATGCTAAAGTTGTACTAAGGCTTATTTTGCTTGTTAAGGGATGATCTGTGATGATAGATGTAGGAATATACTGAAGGTTATTACAGAAATATGAGAAGAAGGACGGAACAGTAGATTATTTACAGCAATCTTTGAGAGAACCCAATGGGAACAAGTGAAACTCAAGTCCCTGTTAGTTATTTCTGCCATCCTCGTAATGGTATTATTCTTTTTAAGAAACCAATTAAGGTGTCATTACATAGTCCAATATTGGATACTGCAGTGCATGTAACGAACTTACTGTGATAATACAATCAGGTAGTTCATGTTGATAATGAATATTAATGGGTAATGAGCAGTATAAGAGTTTCCTGGTCATAGATAGGCCTCTGTTTATCCAGTCTATGGGGTGGGGCTGCAGCAATAATCCAGCTATAAGGATTAAAACTCTTTTTTGATGTTAAATCTTGATAAAGTATTGTACCACTGCTTTTTATTTATTGTATTGACTATGATTGAATTTGCCGAAATCTCGTGGTGTTTGCACAACTGCTGTCATGTTATAAATTTACAACCATTCTAAGAATTTGTTATTCCTTGATTCTCCTTTTAAAGTCTGAGCTGTGAGTATTTAACCATGTGCACCATATATTTAGTATATTGCTCTTCAGTCTCTTTGTGGCCATATACTTTGGAAGTTTGCTTGTTTTTGTCTTATTCTTATCTTCTCTGACTGAAATACACAAAAGCGTAAATGCGGTGGTAAATATGGATTCTGGCCGATTAATAGAGTGTATTCTACAGTAGGCATGATTGGGACAAATTGAAGAGCATGCTATCCTTTCAGCTGAAGCAGGTATGGGGAGGTATGCCAGTATGTGGGTCTCAAGTATCTTGACAATGGTCACATGCAGTTTTTAAAACACTTCCAATGGAAGTGCATATATCACTGTAAATGCAATCTTTTATTTTACAGTTGACCCTAATTTCTTCCTCTTGTGAATTCATCATGAAGGTCCTACTAGAATATCCTGAGTCAAAAATGACTACTGAGCAGCAGACTGCTTCTATAGGAGAAACTTTCCCTGAACTGTTGAAGCGACTCGATGAAGGTAATTTTCTAGTTATGCCATATCACTGCTTTCTTTCTTTTTTCTTTTTTGCCATACTGAGATGTGTCATACGCAAACTGTGAGAGTTATGTGTAGTGCAATGTGGGGACAATTAGATAAGCCAAGCTCCTTATGAGGCTTGTGTTTGATTGAAGTGAATTTCCAAAAGGCTTGAACGTGGGTGACTACCCTAAAACTAATGTGCAATGCTATATGCACACACTTTCCACTTGTGTAGTTAGATAGTATGTTATTATATGATTGAGTGTTAATTTATCTTTAATTTAAAAATTACTGTTAATCGCATGATGATTGATTATTTGAATACATAAGTGGATATTCAAAAGTGTGTGTACGTAGTTTTATTGATAACTAATTGATTGAGTTGGTATTTTTCACTTATCATCTTGTTTTTGTGGTAAAATAGAAGAGTTTGTGGAGAATGGAATGATTAGGTGGTCATTCCATTTTAAATACAAACAAGAGAGACCAAATATATGTGACATTGATTTCTTTTTCCCAGCTGAGTGTGTTGCGGGTTTTTTTTTTTTTTTTTTTGAGATTGTTCTTTCTTCTAATCTAAGGTACCTAAAGGCCAAGTTTTGGTGATAGGTAGCCCAATTGTTTATTCATAGTGAATGGACTTTGCAATTTGTAAGCATTTTACTTTTTATGATAAAACTATTTACATATGATTCTTCATGCTTTACAGCACTTCTAAGTTTTGATGAAGGTCCTCCATTTACCCTGCAGAGGCTTTGTGAGGTTACTACTTTTTGTCTTCATTTTCATTCATATTTATTGAGAATATGCGCATTTTACCAAATATTGAGAAAGTTGACTATGATGTCCACATTTCTTTACAGATTTAGTTGTTTATAGTTATCTTGAAGACTACATCTGATTTCTACCACTGGACAGCATTGTAATTTGTTTTTTGATCGGAATTTCCTTATCCATTTTCCTAATCATCGAGTTCCATTTCTGCATATTGTCAATTCCTGATTCTTTTTCATCTCATGGTTCTGAAACCATCTCCCATCTCTCAAGTATCCTTCTCCACCTTCCCAATCCCTTAATATTCTTTCCTTTTCATTGTCACCCTACTTGGACTTTTAAAAGAGATCAATAATATGGTCACAAGATTGATAGTATCATTTGTATTATGAAATTTGCAAATCAAACATTACCAAAAAAAAAAAAAAACACCCCATTAGCAGTAACAAGATATAGGGTTTGGTTGCTGTACTTTTTCTATCTCTGTTTTATATATTATCCAGCTATAACCTTTATTACTAATGGAGTCTATCTGACCTTCTAATTTGGGTTTTGTATTAAACAGATCCTTTTGGCTGCACAAAGTATCTATCCAAAGCTCTCAAAGCTTGCTTTGGCACTTGAAAAGGTATGTTGGTTGATAAGACTTAATTATATATTTATGTTCTTTATTCTGGCATGAGCTTTTGACACATTTAGTGCTACCAATTCAATGAAGTTAGGGGCATAAATGAGTTGAGCTCATGCTTGAGCCACTCAAGTTCGGCTTTAAAGTCGAGTTCAAGCTGCCCGTGTTTAGTGATTGAGTCAAGCTTGATATTTTCTAACTCAGTAAACTCACAAGTTCACTACTTGATTTGAGTAAAATATTAGTAAACCTCTAGAAGTTTTAAATTTTGCACTCCTAAAATCGTACTCTTGAGTTTGAACGAGGGGGATTGATTTATATATAAGTTATGATCCTTAAATATAATTTTTGAAATTAAGGGGTTTAAATATAATCTTACAAGCCTTGCTTGAGTCTGCTGTTCCTTTGGTGAGCTCAAGTCGAGAATTTTTCAACTTGAGAGGCTTGAGCTCAGCCTTGATGTTATCAAACCAATGTCGAGCCAGACACTACTTGGTCTCAGCTCAATTACACCCCTAAATGAAGTCATGGTGTACCTTACTTGACAGATAGAAGGAGCCAAAAAATTGGAGATTTTGAAAATATAAAGATTTCGTGAATTCCAAAATTCAAGAGACAGTTGTGCAATGCTATTTGGTTCACCTTTGTTCATTTTCTTGCTATATTTTTCAGGTTATTATTTTTACTTTGTTTGGCTTTCAGAATTTGTCAGTGACATCCACATTGACTGTTTGTACTGATCCATATCCACAAGCAATGACTCAAACTCCAAATGAGGCAGAAAAACCAAGTGAAGAACTCCAGTTGCAGTCTAATGCAACACAGAATGGGGTTGAACCTAGTGCTGAAGACAGGGACGAGGTGATGGCAGAGGTAGAGCAGGGTGACATTGACGATGAAATGGCCATCGATATGGAAGCTTTAGAGGAGATCGTTGGATCATCCGAAACAAATGCCACGCCAACAACAAATTCCTAGGCTTCTAGTAAGTCTTTCCAGTCGACTTCATACCTCATCTTTACCAATCTCATGATTCCATATATTTTCTCGTTGAGAGTGACATGGCTGAGGTTTCATATTTCTAAAATCTTCAACCGAGAAGCAGCAAGGAAAATGCTAGACTCGTGTCACATGAAATTGCCAGAAAATATTTCTATTCTTGTATTTCCTTGGACGCTATGCTTTTTGATGAGGGTTCCTGGCATGTCAAATCTAAAATGTTTTCGACAACTCAGAAAATTTATGAAAGGTAGAGCAGTTCTGGTTTTTTGTTTTTTGTTATATATATATATATGTGTATGTATGTATATATATATATATGTATGTATGTATGTAGTGATTGAAGTAGATGCCCGATGCAATAGATGAAACTGTTTTAGCTCAAGCTTGATTCATTTTAATTGAACAATAGGTTTAGCCCAAGATCCACCTCTCCACCTCAAATTAAGTGTCCAATTGACTTAATAAGTTGAAATTCTTGATTTTTTTTTTCGATGGGCTTGTTTTGAATAAGTCAAACTCAAATTTAGGTAACCCTAACTCAAATTTCCGTCAAACCGACTCAAATAAAGTGAATCGGTAGATTTATCTTTTTTGACAACATTTCTTATTTATGGACAATTCTTCTTCATCTTTAACACTTCTCAAGGACTTCTCTGATGAATTCAGCACAATTTCGAGTGAGTTTGAATTTTATTCTAGTCATGTTTGTGTTTGACCTCTATTTGACTCGAATCCACGCTAGTTAGTAAGGGGGATTTTTGTAAGAACAATAATATGAATGGAATTATTGTTTGAAATCCGACTAAGAATGACCCCAATCCAAAAGAATGGTGTAAAAGATAGCATAATTGGATACTACATAAATTCAAGTGTTCCAATCATGAGTTCCAAAGGGAACTATTGTTTGAAAGTATTAAACTGAAAGATCAACTAGAATATAGAATATCAACTAGTATTTTTTTTTTTTTTCACTATTTTTATATTTGCACTTAATATATGTGCAGAAGATAACATAACTGGATATTAGGTATTTAAGAATAAAAACCTTACATAATGGAAAATAAAGTTTAAAACATTTTATACCCTTTCAAACCTTGGAAATCAATTTAACCACAGTGAAATTCAGAAGCTATTAAGTTTACCCTTTTCATAATGAGTTAGTTAGATATGGGTTGATTGAGTTAAGATTTATGAGTGTAAACGAATCGAGTTAAGTTGAATAATGTTTAGCTCGATTACATATATATTGAATTGGTAAAATCTCAACCCAAAATAATTTATTTTAATCTCTTAATTTTTAAAAATTTAGTTAAATCTTATTACATGCATATTTATCAATTAAACCAAGCAAACTCAAAATTAAGAAACAATAATAATTTATTTGAACTAAACCGTAAGCTCGCAATTTGTCAAGCCAACCAATATGCGGTTAATGATATGTTACAGGGTGAGGTAGAACTCAACTTAGAAAACCGGTTTGTCAAAGTGAAGGTGCCTACACCCTTATAAACCACCCTCACTTGGCAAACCGGTTTTCTAAGTTGAGTTCTACCTCACCCTGTAACATATCATCTAGTATCAAAGCTTAGGGCTCCTAGCACTTTATCCATGTGAGATCTTTATCCATGTGGGAGCTTGGTGGACCACGTGGTGGTGACTCCATGGTGGTGGCCCACGTCCTACGGGAGTGGGGCCCTTTGCGAGGACGCAATGCCTGGATGGGGTGGAGTATGATGTGTGGTAAGTCTCACATTGCTTAAAAATGAGCCTTTGATGTGGTTTATAAGGGTGTAGGCACCCTCACTTGGCAAGCCGGTTTTCTAAGTTGAGTTCTATCTCACCCTGTAACATATCAGTTAAGTACATTATTATTGATATCTTTTAGAAATGCTCACTGTATCGTATGTCATACATTTTCAAGGATGAAGCCAAAAATTCTTTTAGGGGGATAAAAAGCAATATTCAATGAATAAAGTGGTTAGATTTGAAAAACTTACATATAGGGAGTCAAAGTGTGATGCTTAGAAACCTAGGTATGAATTGACGGGGGCAACATAAAATTTTGATAAAAAATCGGAAAAAAAATTTGTGAGGCTTAGAGTGTCGTGGGCCTTGAGTTATGACGTAGCAAAATATTTCATGCAAAATGACTTCAAAGTAATTTACAAAGGGATGATATATATATATAGGCCAAAGAACTATTTCCCACCCATAGTTTGAGGCGGAGAAAAAGTGCCACCCCCAAGGTTTCAAAAGCCCATCTTTCACCCTTGAAAAGATTTTTTTTTTCTATTAAAATGACTAAACTACCCTTTTAAAAAATAAAAATTTATAATAAATTTTTAAATATTTTTAAATATAAATAATTTTAAATATTTTAAAATATTAAAAATTGAAGCAGCCACTACCGCCGGTGTCGGCGGTGGTGGCTGCCTATAACAGAACTAGGTGGCCATTTTTGGCCACCTGGTTCACGGGGAGGCCAGTTTTGGCCTCCCCGTTCGGTGGAGGCGACCAGATCAGTCGCCTCCAGTTTTGAAGGAGACGGCCAAAATTAGGGGCCAGAAACGACCATAAAGGGTCGGCCTTGGCTCTATTGGTCGTTTTCGACCTTTATTTCTGGCGGAGGCGACCGATCTGGCCGTCTCCATCAAATGGGGAGGCCAGATCTGACCTCCTCTGGAACCGAGTGACCGAAAATAACCACCTAGTTTTATTATGGGCGGCCACCGCTGCCGGTACCGGTGCCGGTGACTGTTTCAATTTTTAATATTTTAAAAATATTTTTTAATTTTTTTTAAAATTTTTTGATATTTTATATTTATATAAAATTTATTTTATTAATTTATATTATGGGTGGGAAATAGTCCTTTGGCCATATATTTACTGTTAACTCTGAAGTATTTAAATCGATTCGATCTTGCTCTTTCTCTTTCACAGAACACCTTCCTCTTAGAGTGTCCTATGAAAACATTGCTAATGTGATAAGAAAATGCACCTTACATCTCAATTATAACACCCCTTACCTAAATGTAGCTTTGCCACTATCGAGGACTAGATTAAGAAACATGTATTCATAATTTATTTTGATTCTTTTAAATAATTTTTACAATGATAAAATATATAAGATATTGAATAAGTATAAATATTTTATATCATTTAAAAATAATAATAAAATATCGTTAAATAGTCACGAGTCAAATTATATATATAAAAGAGACAATTAAACACATGTTCATGTAAGAAATAATTTAATACAAAAATATTCATCCACAACTTTCTTTTATTTTCCATTTTGTCTTTAATAAAAGATGAATATTTTCCTATATATGGATTATAACCGCCACTGTAAATTAAATGCAACACTAAGTTCTTATTTACTCTCTTGAAATTTACCATTTACAGATTCATTGAATGCTTTTTCATTGCCTGCATGCATGCTTCCAAATGTCTTATAAAGGAAAATAAATAAAAAAATAACCTTTTCAATTAATTTCTGTGCTGTCATCTTTGAATGTTCTGTTGTGAGGAAGTGTAAAAATGAACATTATAATTGTCATCTTTAGAGCTTCAAAAAGAGGGAAATGGCAGACAAAGGCAAACAATAAGAGAAGAAAGAGTCTAGATATTGAAGAATTGTGGGCTTCCAATTAGACGCGAAAAAGATATTCCAATTCTACTCAAGTAAGAGTTAAAAAAAATTATATCTTGGTCAGATTTTTCTATCCTTTTCCCCCTTCTATACTTACATCTAAGTAATTACAATTTTTTTTTTCCTTCATGGTATAAGTTCATATCTGTTTATTTATTTCATAATTTCTAGATGGTACAATTTTCCAAATCTTTGTTTCATAATACAAGACTCTATATGATATCCCCATTTCAACGTTAAGAAACAAAATTTATATTTTGATCTATTACCAAGAAATAAGGAATCCAAATTCATTGATATCCTTCCATTTTCATTCTTCTAACTTATTCGGGGTTTTGAACCTGAGTTAGAATTCTAGTTTGGTGACTTGGTTCGTATTCAACTCATTCAACCTTTTAATCACATTGTTGACTTTGTTGATAAATTTTCAGTGATACTGTTTATTAACTCGAATTCAAATTTGAACTGATCATTGTTTAGACAGCTTAAATCCACCCACAGGTTTATTTATAGATATTAATAATCATAAGAATGCCAACATTTATTTGATTATAATAATTGCATAAAGTTGAATTATTTATGAATATTTTCTGTATTCATGTGTGGTTTAGTTGTTTAATGAAGATAAAACACTGGTATGTGTATTTAGATTTGGTATGGATCGACTTATATGACAACCAATGTGTCAAATGCCACCTTGTTGATCATCGATTATGTAATAATTGGGTGTTTTACAAATATTTGATTTAAAGTTGATTTATTTTTTAATGCTTTTTAAAGGGTAAATAACACTATGTTTACTATCGTTAATACGTTTTAAGTTGTTGTAGAAAAATAATTGACTTTTGATTTTGTTAGTCGTTGTGTTACTTTTTCCTTTTTTTTTAGGCAAAGCTATTTCAATAATGTAAAAACCAATTGAAAGTATTTAAAATAAGGTAAAACTATTTCGAGTTTAGTTTCTTATTTTATTTTTAAATGTCAAAATTTTTTTATTATAAATGTCTTTTTGATTAACTAAACAAGATCTTAACAGTTGAGAAAATAAAAAACACTATAACTATTATGGTTATTAATAAATAGCTGAATGACTATTATCTCTTTCAATAATATATTACTTGAGCATCATTTTGAAAATATAGGAAGATCAAGAGGAAGTTGTAACAGAGCTTGAAAGCACTAAAAAGGACAACATCAAAGACCATGTCAATTATAAGGGAAAAAAGGATAATGAATGATGAGAAGGAGGAATGGTGAGTAAACTTAAAACCTCTCTTTCTCTATATAATATTATTATATAATAAAATTATCTATAATTAATATCAATTTAGATACTAACTAATAAATATATCATATAAAAATAATTTAAATTAAAAGATAAAATAATACTTAATTATATAATGACACATCATTATTAATATTTAATATCTTTCTTGTTTTGTTAATGATTTGAAATTTATTCATATTCATTTTATTAATGCGTTAAACTATATTGGATATCTATAAATATTCAAAATCTCTCTTATACTTAATTCATATGAGATTTCCTCAACGGTTTTACAAATTATTAAAAGCTTTGGTCTTGATGTTCGAAACCAAAAACCTATTTATTATAAATCATTTTTATTCAATCAATTAGGCATCGTAAAAGGAATAAGTTTCAAGATGAAAGAAAAAAGTTCGTGGAGATTCTATCTTCCGGAGACAAGGTAAGATCACCATTACAGCTAGAGATCCTAAATCGGAGATTTCCCTTGGACCCAAGCAAGGTAAATTTTTTTATTGTAATTTCCGTTAAGTGTTTTAATTATAAATATGTTGAATTACTTTATATTATATATACTAATAATCAATAATAATTTAAGTATTAATGATAATATATTATTATATTATTAAATATTATTTTATTTTTATTTCAAAATCATCTAAAATATATAATCATACGTTATTATAAATTTAAAATCGCATAGATATTTGAAAGAAGACTTTCAATGGGTCAAATTTTTGTGCTTCGGAAATAGGATCTAATTAATATATATGAAATGATTAAACCCTTCAATCAAAGGTCCAATACCCCAATAACCCAGTATAAATCCATTGGGTCTCTTTGTTGGGTTCCGTATGTCAGATTGTCAACAATTAATAATACATATTACTTTGTATGAGAAGGGAATAACGAAGCCCAATAAATTTAATACAGTTCTAACGAAAGATTTCAAATAGAATGGTAACAATAAGGCCAAAGGGCTATTTCCCACCCATAATTTGAGGCGGGGCCAAAGTCCCACCCGCAAGTTTTCAAAAACCCAATCTCCCACCCCTTGAAAGAATTTAATATTAAATAAAATACTAAACAGTAACATTTCAGGGGCAATTTTGTCCTTTTATGATTAAAATTTTATAAAATAATAAAATAAATTTTAAAAAATTTAAAAAAAATAAACTGGCCACAGCCGTCGATGCCGATGGCGGTGGCCGTTGATAGCCTCACCAGGTGGCCGTCTCCGACCACCTGGTTCCAGGGGAGGCTAGATCGGGCCTCCTCGTTGGGTGGAGGTGGCCAGATCGATCGCCTCCTATTTTGGAGGAGGTGGCCAGATTTGGCCACCTCCATCAGATCTGGCCACCGAAAACGGTCGAAGACGACCGATATTGGTCCCAGCGGCCGTTCCGCCCACGTTTGTCGGGGGAGGAGGCCAAATCTGGCCTCCTCCTCCAAAACTGGAGGCGGCCAAATCTGGCCGCCTCCACCCAACGGGGAGGCCCGATTTGGCCTCCCCTGGAACCAGGTGGCCGGAGACGGCCACCTGATGCGACTATCAATGACCACCGCCGCCGGCATCGACGGCTGTGGCTAGTTTATTTTTTTAATTTTTTTAATTTTTTTTTAATTTTTAATATATTTTTTAATTTTTTTATATTTAAAAATTATTTTATAATTTTATTTTAAATTTTTATTTATTAAAGGGTATTTTAGTCATTTCATTTGAAATATTATAAAATAAGTTTGAATTTTGGTCCAAGGGTGGGAGACCAGATTTTTGAAAACTTGCGGGTGGGACTTTGCCCCCGCCTCAAACTATGGGTGGGAAATAGTCCTTTGGCTTAACAATAACCATCAAAATATGTTATCTTTCATATTTTTCTTTAATTATTTTGATTAGTCATTTTATTTGTATGTGCTATCACCTTTTGTCTGTGGTGAATTTGGGAAGTCAAAGTTAAATAAAAATAAAATATAAGGGTTCATAAAAAAATAATGAAATTTAATAAAGTCCATAAAAAATGCCTTTTCTATTAGTAAAATATTTTCATAAGGAATAATAATACTTAAAGGTATTGAATTATTATTATTTTTTCAATTAAAAAGACTAAACTTTGTTTATTATATTAAAAGAACTAAATTTTCAAATATTATGAAGTGACCAAACTTTCAAATTTTTTTATTTAATAGACTAAATTTTTAGCATTTTTATTGAAGATACCGAACTAAACATCTTGCTTTCAAAACAAAAAAACCAATAAGCAAACCTAATTGTGTTGATTTTGTACTTTCAATAGAATATGTTGAAAGTTTGGTCATTTTTATAAAAAAATCGGAAAGTTTATTCCTATCAATAAAAAATCTTAAAAAATTCAGTCATTTTAATAAAAACAATAACATTTAATTCATTTAATTAAAAAATGTAGTAATATGATACAAACAAGTATTGTTATTCCATTCTTATAACATGATTGTTATTTTTATACCACTAATTTACTTTTACTCGATCTAAAAATTTTAATTATCACACAATGTTTGAATGTGTATCATAGATGATGTTGTTGAAAGTCCCAAACGTGTTCGATATTGAGTCAAGACCATTTGATCCTAAGACATATGTTGAAGAAGAAGAACAAATGGTTGTTGCTGCCGCTGATGAGGATGCTAATCTGAAGAAACATTCTTTTTTCCCAAAGAATGTTGTTCGTTGGAGGGAAGTCAAGAATCAAGATGGCACAATCAGTGTTAGTTAAAAACTTTTCTGTATCTACATTTAATTTTATGACATATATAATGTGCAATACATTACATATATGATTTCTTATTGCAAAATTTCCAGGTGCAGCCTGAATTTCATAGTGTGGAGGAGATTTATGTTGTCTTGTGATTCTTTTGTGTTTGGATTGAGAGAAAGTAGGAGATACTGTGGGAAAATAATAAGGGAACCACCCTAGAGGTGATATTAAATGCCCAAACGAAAAACAATTTAATGTAACATCAAGTAATTGAGTTAGAGGTGAATATGAGTCAAATCGAACCCAAATAATGATAGACTCCAGCTCAATTTAAATAAAAAAATTTAACTTAAGCTAACAATGAGATTATTGTTGAAATCATGGGAAAACATCAGAAAAAAAGGATTTTTAAAGATTAAAAAGAAAAACCCTTGATAAAGTAGAAAAATCATCATACAAGATGAAATTTTTTTGGTAAGATAGAAGAATCTATTAATGTCTTTATGATGACTTGCTGGATTTGAGCTAGGGCTATCTAACTCAAGCTCAAATCATTCGATTTGAACATTAAGTCAAGCTTGATCTGGATCAAAATTGACTGTTACATTATCTCATTGAAAATCGCCTTTAATTACATCATAATGCGTCAATTTATTTGTACATGATTTCGCAAACCATAATATTTTTACTATCATTTTTTTTCTAGTCTTTCTTAAATTCAAAATCTCTAATTGAAAATTTGTAATTGATTTTGTAGAGAGAAAGTAATGCACGATTTATAAGGTGGTCTGACGGGAGTTTACAGCTACAGATTGGAGATGAAGCTTTTGATGTAACAAAGCAAGAAATACAAAATGAAAACAATCATCTCTTTGTGCAACATCATGAACAGGTCTCTTTCTTTATACATATAAATATATTTTAATCCAAATTTATTCTGACATAAATTAGTGTTTTGTTGTATATAGTATTTCTGTCATTTAACTCGCGCATTTAATATTAGTTTCCTGTGAGAAAATTCAATTTCATCCCTGAAGTTTGGCATTGAATTATAATATCTAGCAGAATTCTTTGACAACATATGATCCCTACAGTGGGTTGTGTCTAACCTAAACTTGCTTAAATCAAATAATTCAATTTTAACTTAGATCTCTAACTTGATATTTGACTCAATATTAACTAATTTACTATGATATAACTGATCTTATTGATGACATTATTTACCATTTATCATGATACTGTTTATACCATGAAAAACCCTTAGTAATCTTTTTCATTAGCTTAAATGTATTAAAGTTTAGTATTATACCTTGAATCTGAGCTCAAACCGACCTTAGACTAATCTTCGTTTTAATCAAATTTACTTTTATTTACAGTATCAACTGATACAATTTCATTGTTAATATTTATTTTTTACTAAAACAAACTTTTGAGATGAAATTGTGGTTTTCTATCAAGTTTGAGAAAAGTGTGTTAAGAATTTTAAGTTTCTTGTTTAGGTGTTCAATACTTTTAGGTTAATTTATTTGTTATTGTCATTAGATTAAGATTATAGTTGTTAATTCCTATATATATTTTATATTAATTTCTATTTTTATTAATTAATAATGCAGAGAATCCTGGAATCACAAGGTAAGATTCTAAAGAAGCTACTTGTATGGCCATCATCTTTATCTTCTTCTTCTTCTCATAGCTCATTGGCTTCTCATATCGACTCTCAACAATGCAAGACTCCCAAGGTTAAGAGCTGCCCAACGGAAATTGATCCAGAATGGGTGATAATGCAAGGGGCTAAAAAAGGTAATACAAAAATGAATTAATTATACTTGATTAAAGGGTTGGTCTATAGGTCGACTAATCGGATGGACTGATGACAGACTGTTGAACCTAACGGTTGAATTGCGACTCAACACAATTAATTTGATTCAACTTTTTAACCATGATCCGAATCAGATTTATCACTGATTCCTTGTCAAACTGGCCAACCACTCCAGGTTTTAAAACTCTGTACTTACGCTGATTATACAGTGGTAAAATTTTGCAGGCTGAGGAGAAGGTCCAAGAAAATGAAGAGCGTCTAAGAAAGAAGAAAACCAAAGCAACAACATCAAAAGAAGAAAAAAATAAAGAGGTCCTAAGCTCCAACTAGTTAGGTATTTCTTTCTACCTTGAATTAATCAGAAATTGTACCAGTAGCACTAATTATAATGTGCCCAACTTTTCTCCAGTTTTATTAATAGACCTTGGATATCAAACTTCATACATAGTTGTTTGGTTTTATCATTGTGATTGGCATAGCATTAATAGCAATAATACTTCATCCAATATCAAAATAACAAAATGGATAGTAATAGATATTAATAGTTGATGTGTCACTATTTGATGGGTTAATTTTGAATTAAAGATGAAATAAACAATTAAATCTCGTAATTACATGATAACAATAATATTATTACAAACAAATTGACGTATCATTATGCGATTAAGTAATTTTAAATTAGAAATCAAATAAACATTTAGATTATTCAATCACATGATAATATATCGGTTAATACCATCTTTTTGTACGTGAGGTGTGTGTACACACACACACTCAAGAAGTCTAGTGTAGAAAACGAGGTAAGTTTGATTCTTTCAGCCAATCATCTTATGCTTGAGATATCTAACAATTTTTTGTGTATATATAAAAAATTCATCTGAGCATAAATAACTACTAGAAAAATAAGTATGAAATCTGTGTATAAAGATTTTATAACTAGAAGACACGAACAGAAAATAACATACAAATTATAAGCATAAAGAGGTTATGATATAATAGAGATCTCTATTATTTTGACTTGGGCTGGTTTTACTTACTTGCAGCTCGTGCCAGTGACATCCACATTGACTGTAGCGATATCTCTGCAAACAACGATGCCAACTCCAAATGAGGCAGAAAAACAAAGTGAACAACTGCAGTTGCAACCAAATTCAGTATAGAGTGGAGTTGAACCTATTGATGGAGACGGGACGATGGAACAAAAATTGACTCCAATATTGGCGATGAAATGACCGCTGAGATGGAATAAAAATCTTAACAATAATAATAACAATAAAAATTGACAAAAATAAATCTTAACCATAAATGAATTATAATCAACAGCTAAGACAGCAAGTTTTTTTTATCAAACTCAGATTGTTGACTTCATACTCTCTATCAACGAGGCTTCTTCTGATGCCAGATTTGGCAGCAGTTTACAATGCCTCTGCCGACAGGATGGTCTGCATCCCTCAATTGAAAAACTTTTTGATGGAGTTTTGCTAGTATGACATTTAAATATACAGCTACTACTAAAAGTTGCTGTCCTTGACTGCTCCAAAGTTTGCCATAGAAGTCCCTTGACATACATGTATAATCTGGATGCAGAGCCTCGCGAGCTTCAATCAAGTTATGTTATATACCTTGAAACAATCAGATACTATGTACTTCGTTTAAATCATGATCTTGACGTTCTGAAACCCTGTTGCCTACACTAAGTCACTAACTGATTTGACTATGGAGTAGATTTACTTAAACCCTAACCTCAACTACATCACCATCTTTGAGCTCTGTACCAGGTAATACCAATTGACCGTTAACCAGAACTAGTTTCCCTTCAAACCCTACTCTCCTAGCTGCATCTGCTGCAGTGCTGCCTGATCTCAATCTCATTATCTCACCATGGGGCCAACATACAATTACCACTTCCCTGAGAACTACTGAATCCAGATTACCATAAGATTGTCCACCAATGTTTGATTCTCTCAGACCAGCATCAGATCGTAGTTGTTCTTCCCACTGAAGCATTGTCCTCAATAAACGGACCTAAATTTAAGTATAAATTAGTCATAGGTTTAGCTATTCACAAAAAAAAAATAAAAAAAAGATGTTTCGGTATTTGTTCTCTAATGCTAACATAAACATATAAACAAAATTAAGCATTAAAATTTAACATGAACACAAGCTGTCAGTTATATGTATAGGAAACAGTTTTGTAAAACAGAATTAATATTTCCTTTCAATATGGTTGTCAACCAGGTGAAGACACCTTTTTTCAAAGTAAACCAAATACATGATGTCAGCACAGACAGAACAAAAGCAATGGGAACTTGAAGATTAGCTTTGGGCCAAGGAAGAGTATATGTCTGCACGACAAAAGTCAGGTAAGGTAACCATTTTGACTTGTATGCTCCCATAGCAGATAATTTTACAAATATTAAGAAGAAAAAGTAAAGTATACAAACAAGCTTCGATAAATTAATGATGAACATGATGAACTTTAGTGCAGTAAGTTAATTTTCAGCAAACCTTGTTGTTGATGCTAGCTTCCATGGGAGTTGAAGCAACAGAATCTAAGCTTGGCCTAGATGTAACAGAATTAATTGGTTTGCCCTCAAAAACAGCAGAGACAACAGCCCAATATTCAGATTCTTCTTGTTCTGTTAAATGAGTGACCTGGATGAAGGTTGGCAGAAGGCGCTCAAACTGGTCTTGCTGCATAGGAAGAAATTTGTACAATAGAATTATTAGTGGATTCTCACATCATTATTTATCATTTAAATGCTAATGTAATCAGACAGAAATTCCACTATAATCATGACCAAAGTACAGACATATGCCAAAGGTAAAGTTTCACTTAATGCAGTGGCTTTCTATACTCAAATAGTAAGGCAAAAAAAATGACAAGTACTTTTACAGCTTCCAGATATTAAAATGATAAATTATCTAGATGTCATTACATAATGTATTGTTGCACCTAAGTATGCAATTTAGATGTTTAATTAAGTGGAGTTACAAATATATAGTATCGGTTTTTGAATCTCATGATTATTTTATCTCAATAAATAGTAAACATACCCTGTGGTACATGCCATCTCGACAAAGTGTATACTTCTCTAGGCAAGTACACCAATCACCATGTCCTGGTTCACACCACCACTCATCTGACACCTGTGAAGCCAAGTTGTAACAATAGATCACTGTGAGGAAATTTGAACAACAACTTTGATGTATTTACTAAATTCATGATAGACAACTATTACATAGTCAAATAATGCTAAATATATCTTAATGAACAAATTAATTGCTTAGCTATGTCAAATTAAAGTGAGCTTTAAGCAGTGCAAAGTAGTGTTAAAGCTATGCTTCAGTAATTGATCACAGCTTTGCTGTTGAATAACTGGATTCAATGGATATTACGTTGGCAACTCTGAGAGATAAGATCAGGGGAAAAATAAAAGCATTCTTAACAGCCATATGTGCTTGGTCATACCATAGTTCAAGCTAAAATCTTCATGTTGAACTTAATCTAAGACCCAAATTTTCTGGAGAGTAGTTTTATTTCCCAGACTGTATTTTCATTACCTGCCAATGGGAACTAATATCTGAACATTAATAAGGAGATTACTGTGACAAGTTCATCAAAACCCAATAGAACTATCCCTCCCCCAACCCCAATATAATTCAACTTACTTAATAGTCATTTTATTTTTGTTTAACCATACTGAAATGAACCGAAGTACAATATCAACACTAAACCTTTTGATCATCAAACTATAATTCTCTGGCAGTAGCTAGTGTAATAACTTAAAAGAGTAAGTGATTAAGATATATGAAGAAGCAAATCAACCTTTTTGAATAACCTTGCATAAGCTTCCCAACTTTTTATCTGTAAGGAAGATCTTCGATCAGCTACCACTTCAGAAGCTGCCAGTTCAAAGCTCACAGCAACAAGTAATTCTCTCCCACCCTTATCTACTCTGAAAATGCAACATTTAGGCTAAGGTTAGTAAATGAAGGTTA
>JAJEJH010000180.1:708218-966809 GCA_026122585.1 Anacardium occidentale
ACCAAAGTCCTCAAATATATGCAAATTTTCTACCCAAATCCAACACTAATTTATCACCAACAAACATAAATGAAAATATTGCAAGAAAAACCAACCTTAAGCATAAAGGATTCCTCCACCAACTTGAGGGTGAACCAAGGAAAAAGGAAATTCCACCACCAAATTCCTTCTTGCAAATGGAAATTTGGATAAAGGAAATAAAAACATTCACATGAGCCACCAAAGCATCATGGAATTGAAAGAAAGCCAAGGCTTTTCAAATATTCATTTCATCAAAAGCTCCCTTACAGTAAAGTTAAGTTGCTTTTTTATAGGCAAGTGTAAACCATGATTAAAAATCTAACTAACCCTAATTAACTTAAATACAATTTAAATAAAATAAAACATAAAAATACAAATTATATAAATTTTCTAAATTTAATTACAATGCATAATTTAAGATACAAACATATTTTAAAATATTATAATTTTGCATGCATGCATCTTCCCTTGATTAATTGGCCTTGGATTCGAATTTTCGAATCGAATATTTGATCCGAATTGATTGCTTGAACTCGATCCGGAGAGATGTTGGCACTCGAATCCGTATTAAAAGTCATTAGGAACTCAAAATCTTCAAGGAGAATGCATTGGAAAGGTTCTGGAAGCCCAAGCATGCAAAAAGACTTGAAAAGGCTGAAAACTAAAATTTTGTGGCAGAATGCAGCGGCCGCGGCATCATGCCGCGGCATGAGCATGCTGCGCGCGGACAGCATGCATGAGTGCTCCGCAGGCACTTGCTTGCGTCGCAAGGCAGCGCGCCAGGCCTGCTTCTTGCGCGCACAGGTGCGTCTTGCGGCCTTGCATGCCAGGGCCTTTTCTTTCTTTGTTAATTTTCAGCCCGATCCTTGTCCGATTTGATTTTTATTTTTTTTTTTCATTGGCTTTGTATGAAGCCATTGGATGAATTTTGACTCTTTCGTGTGCCGTTTCTGAATTTTGCAAGTCCCAAGCATGATTAGAAGGCCTTGGGAAAAAGTTATACGAACGGATCCAAAATTTCTTGCTTTGATGGCTCGAAGCGGCTTCAATTTGCTATAGAGGTAATTTGGAGGCACCAAGGCATGGATTGATGATAATGTTTCCGATATCACAATTAGACTCGGATTTGGATTCATATCAAATATACAGTATAGATTCATTTGTTAATTTGACATAAAAAATTTCAAATATTCAATATTCACAATTCCAAATCCATAGTCCCCAACTTCAATTGTGCAAAGGAGGTAGGCCACACACATGAACACAGAACTAAGGCAACAGAATAGATTATAGAAGACAGCATGCAGGAGTCACCACAACACCACAACCATCCAAGGGGTTAGTCAAACTTAGAAACAACAAACTAAACTTTGAATAACAAATTAATATCAAGTTTAGAATATAAATTCATTTTTAACATAGAATCATCAAAATACAATCTCACGTACAAACTCTACGACTATGACTATGGCATTACACGTCACGGCCATGATTTATTCTGACAAGCTCATCTCCTCAATTTCATATTCCTCCTGTATGAATGGAAGTAAACAACATAGTTAGTTGATTAACCCTTGAATATTGTGAAATTGAAATTATATGAAGTTAATCACCAAAAAAAAAAAAAACCACGGATTAAATAAATTTTAGATTAGATTAACCCTAATTATAGGCAAAAGATAATAATATTGTGTTTTTTTTATAACTATATAAGAATATTTAAAATTATATTTAAATGTAATTTAGTATTTTTTAAAATATTAAAAAAAGATAAATTTAAAAGAAAATGATTTATGAGATATATTTTAAATAATTACTACAAATTTTTTTCAAAATATTTTAAAATCATAAAATTAATAATAAACTAATAAAATCATTTAGCACCTAATAAAATTTTACAATAATTGGACCCAAAAATAAAATTAAAGTGAAAGTGTAGAAAAATAGTTTTTTATTCTTCTTTTGTCAAATTAGGGAAATTTATAAGACCCCTTAAGGTTTGTTATATAACAAAATCACTCTTTGCTTGACTAGCCCAAATCAGATCATGAACCATGTGTTGCATCAAATTGCATCATCACCCAATTCGAAAGTTAAAGCGAGCTGATGATCAATATCCAAGTAGCAATCATCTAGTTCAAGACAACCAAGGAAGACCAATCATGTTGTTGCAATGGCTGACTCGATACGAACCTGCTAAATTCGAAGAAATTGAGACACATGAAAGGAACAAGCATAAGTTCGAGTCATGTATTCCAATAGATCTCAAGCATCACCAACATTGTTTCTGGCAGTCTAAGGCCTCATTATTTATCAAGCGACTCCATACGAAGCCAATGAAAGAAAGGAAAGTCGAATCGGATAAGAATCGGGCCAGAAACGAGCAAAGAAAAAAAAAGGGCCCTGGCATGCACGGCCGCGCGCACACCTGTGCGCGCAAGAAGCAAGCGATGTGCGTTGCACACACTTGTGTGCAGTGCGCGCGCTCCTGCACAGCATGCTTACGCCGCGGCATAATGCCGCAGCGCGTGCATTCTTCCGCAAATTCAAGTTTTGGCCTTTTTCAAGCCACTTTTGCATGCTTTTGTCTCCAGAATTTCCTCAATACTCCAATCTTGATATTCTTGGATTTCTAATGATGTTCATCATGAATTCAAATGCCAACGACTCTTCAGATCGAATTCGGATCGAACACTCAAGTTAAAAATTCAAATCCAAGGCCAATTAATCAAAGGAAAATGCATGCATGTAAGAGTATGACATTTTTCTTTATGTTTATATTTAATTGAGCATTGTAATTAGTGTTTAGAGGACTTTAATTAGCTTTGAATTTTGTCTTTTTATTTTTATTTTATTTCATTTAAATTGTATTTAAGTTAACTAAGGTTAGTTAGATTTTAACCATGGTTTGTACATGCCTATAAAAAGCAGCATTTTCATTGTAAATGAAGTTTTTGTTGAAATGAAAAATTGAAAAGCTTTTGCTTTCTTGAGTTCCATAATGCTTGGTTGGTTCATGTGAATACTTATTTTCCTTTATCCAAATTTCCATTTGCAAGAAGGAAATTGGTGGTGGAAGAACCTTGGTGGTGGAAGAACCTTGGTGATGAAATCTTCTTTATCCTTGGTTCACCCTCAAGTTGGTGAAGGAATCCTTTATGTTTGAGGTTTGTTTTTCTTGCATCATTTTATTTTCATTTCCCTACTTTTCTTGTTGAAGAATTAGTGCTGGATTTGGGTGGAAAATTGCATATAGTTGAAGGCTTTAATGCTTGTTTGGGACTGAAATTTTAAGGGTAAAATTAGGAGGGTTTAGAATTAATTTTAGGATCATTACAAACCCTCCCATTATTGATCAGCTGAACTCACTCTAATTTAAGTTTAATTCAATTTCAAGTTCCAACGTGACAATTTTGGGTTAAGATATATATTTGAATAAGTAATTAAATAACTTATGACTCTTAAGTTATCAAGATGATTTTGGATGCTATGACAAATTGTGTATCCAAAGCGAATATTATTTTAATAAGGTACAAGATTGTTAGACCAGATATTACATTTATCAATTAGAATTTCGGTATAAGAGGTTGAGCCTCATGCTTTCTTCGTATACCTTGCTTCATCATGTCATTCATTTTAATCTCTTGTAGCATGCATTCTTTGCTTTTCATGTTTCTTTGTGTTCTTGCTTTTCTTGTAAAAGAAAAGATTGATCTTGAGAGAAAAGGCAAAGGATGGAATCATCATTATCAAAGATAAATTAAATATCTTTCTTCTTTAATTTGCTTTCTATATTCTGAATTTTGCTTCTCTTATACATTCTTCATTCTCAGTTTACATAATGATTTTTTGTTCCAGAAGACAAGAATATTTTTGCATCCATTTAGAATTCATGAAACAAAAGAAATGAACTTGTAATAAGGATGGAACCAAGCAGCCTTCAGATCAAAGGCAAAGGATGCAACCTTTATTCTGATATTAAACATCACTTCTCTTTCCTTCATATATTCCCTCTTTCCCTGTCCTTTAATTTTTTCCGTATCATTTCAAACAAAGGCAAAGGATGCAACCTTTATTCTGATATTAGACATCACTTCTCTTTCCTTCATATATTCCTTCTTTCCCTGTCCTTCAATTTTTTCCGTATCATTTCAAACACAACTCTGTCCTTATAGGCACTTATAGGCCACGTGTCAAGATCAGGTTAGGAGTCTGGATGATGTCAGCATGATGACGTCATCTAAAATCTATAAAAGATGGCATTCCTGTTTGGTGGACCACATGGAATAATATATAATAATATTAATAATAAATATCTAAATTATTCTTAATTCTGATGGAAAATATATTTTTAAATAAAATATATACAAAAGGACTATATTAACCCTGTATTCTTCATTCATAGCTTTTATATATTTGATAAAAATGTTATTTTGTAATTTGATACAATTATAAGAAAAATAAAACCACATAAAATAACACATATTTTAATAAATAAAAACAACGAAAAAACAAGCAATCGAATAAAACTAAAAGAAAGAAAGTGTTCTGCTCAACCTTTAACATTTTTTCCGTTATGAAGGTTTCCATTTAATTTTTTGTTTTTGATAGGTTACTTTATTGAAGGGTTTGGAAACTTTGTATTATAGGTGGGGGGCTCTTCTTTGATATATCGTTTTTTCTTTTTCATAAATTATATAAAAAAAATATTTTATACATTCATAATGAATAACAATTTCAATATTAATAATTATGTGTCATCATAAAGTTATATATTATTTTATTTTAAATTAAAAATACTCAATTATCATTTGACACATTATTATTAACGATTAAATAATATAAATTCACATAATTTTTTGATTTTTTTGTATAAAACATTATAAATAAAATTTTAGCTGAATTTATATATCAATATTTAATTACAAAAATTTTAGTACTTGTAGTAGAAATACAAATTAAAATTGTATAAAAATAAATAAATGAAAATGTCTACAAAAGAGAATGACCAAATAAACAGTCATTGAGGGTTCAACCAGACAAGAATAATTATAATCTGTTTCCACAAAATTGATTTGACCAATTAGGCTTTGATCACTGAACAAATCCATCATTCTTTTTATGTGGTTGTAAAACCACTAAGCATTAATTTATTGATGAGAAGCCTTCTTGCATAAGTTGATATTATTATTGGCATGCAGGGCAACAAGGCATTTCAAGATTACAGAATATCTAATATAACTTATAGCTAGGCACTCAGGTCTCCACAAAAATTCAAGACAATCTGATAAATGATCTTGCCTCCATCAAAGCTATACTGGCCAGAGAACTGCAAAAATGATAAACCTTATGAGCACCACACAACAAACCAATCAAACTAAGCAATAATTTTTCAATTTTAAAATCTTTTACTTGTTTAGAGGGAGCATGATGTTCCTTTATAGGGGTATCGATAACAGTAGAATTTGTCATCTGGGCCAAGATAAGTCCTTCGCGTGCAAGTGAGAGACATTGTTAACAAAATGTCATCTGTATGACGGCTAGTTTGTCATCTATATAGCTACATATGAATCATGACGGCTAAGATTAACTACAATCAAGCAAAATGTGTTTATGGTCAGAAAAAAGTAATTGTTGTTATTCATAAAATTGCTTTAATTTGAGTGAGAACAAAACAAACTGCTTAATCCAGTTTTATAAGATCTATCAGGTTTATGTTTATTTGTTAAGTTTATATGAAAATTTATAGCCAATGATGCAAATAATAGAACTGCACAACCTATTACCAAACTTGGTAACCATTTCGGCAAGTATATAATTTAAAATTGGTTTGTTCAAACATTAACGAATTTTCTAGATCATACTATGTTAAGATCTAACCCAAGTCACAAAATCGTAGTCTATGAAAATTATTCTACCCAGAATCTCTGCCTACCTATGAAGATTCTCATATTTTCCTCAGAAATTAAATTCAATGATATAAATCGCCAGATCATAAAAACAATTGATAATGTCAAAATGCAAGTAAGAAAATAGTGAAGCAATTAGCAGAATCCTTACCAGCTGATTGCACTACAGAATTTTCAATCTAGCATGTGAATGGGCCTCAAAGCTAACAAACTTTCTCCGTTGATCAAGAAGAACTGCTTTAGATGTGGCTCTTCAAGTAAAGTTTGATCAGTTTGAACTTCAAGAACTTTAGTGGAGGATTGACAGCTGATTCCACCCTTATGCACTCCAGTGACCTAATTTCTCGGCCTGTGCGAATTAGGGCTAGCTATCCACTCCTATGCATCATCCCATTTGGACAGTGCTGGTTTTGAGAAAGGAGCAATCGGTAGTCTTTGTTGAGATATTGATGACATGGAACATTGAGGCTCAGGAACTACACTCACCAAATCAACATTTTTACAATTATCATTATCAGATTCAATCTCTTTCTCCTCTTCTTTTCTTTTCTTTTCTTGTCCACTCCTATTCCTAAAAGCGTATACCTTAATTTCCCTGGGGATAATCCACCGCCGTTAACGCCTCCTCCTTGTACACAACAAATCAAAGTCACAATGTATCTAATTAGAAAATTAACCAAACAAACTGAAGACTGATTCATAAATCATATAAACGGCAACGGTAAAACACCTGAGGCTTTTCCATTCTTTCCTAATTTATTTTGATTTCAACCAAACATAAACATTCATGTCTCTAACCAAGTCCAATTCAAAGATTTATGAAATTTCTTTGTTAATACATTGCAACTCACCCTCGCATAGGAGTCGCTGGTTGGGGCTAGAACTGAGTGGGCAGCAGCTCCTTTGCGAGATTTCAGCAGCATTGACCACCTCCTCAGTTCGTGGATGCCAGCAATAACTCCAGCAAAGTCTGGCTGGAGCGGACTGGTTGGTGGGGTCAGCGGTCCTCCTCTCTCTCTTTCTTTTCTCCTTTCTTTACTTCTTCCTTTTCTCTTCTTTTTCTTGCATTTTCCTTTTTTTTTTCTGGTTCTCTCTTCTTTTTCTTCTATTTAGATTATTTATTTTTTTCAATGCAATTTAGCATCCAAAAAAAAAAAAAAAAACAATGCTAATTAGCATAAAAAAAATATCAGATTCTAATTAGAATGGAATTAATATCAGAAAATTTTTTTATAATGCTAATCCAATGCAAATCAAACAAAATATAGGGGCACATTTGTCAGTTTGAAATATGATGATTATAAAGCTTTAATTTTTCAAGAGTTAATCATTTACGTATAAACCCCTCAAAATACGGTAAGTAATGTTGTGTTATGGGACTCTTAGTCAAACTCACAAAAAAACTACATAGTAACTAGTTTATATAAGTTATACCCAACGGTTAGTCATGTCATTTATGCAAGTCCATTACACAATATGGACAAAAGATTCTATTCAAAAACAGGAAGAGGAACTTTTGACAGTTAAAATCTTTCTCCCATGATTTTCTCAACATACCTTTTTCATCTCTTACTACTATGGAAAAGGATTCCTATGAGTACAAGATTATCCACTTTCTTTACCAAGAATATGTCTAGATTCATTGTAGTAAAATTTAGCAGTCAACTATATAATTAGACAAGTAACCCTTCTCTTATCCTATATATAACAAATTGTACAAAGGTTTAGGGATAACAACTTTTTACATACAAATTATTACACTATCAAATTATAACTAAAAGTCCTATAAGCATAAATTGCAAGTCAAACTACCTTAAAAACGTTACTCTATTCATAACAATTTCAATCTTCTTAATTATTTGCAATGAATTGCACTTATAGTTTAGTATACATCCCATTAGTGTGATTTTTAGCATTAACCAGTAACACTATGCAACAAGTAATAATATAATCTATGATATATTCACTGTTTACTGTATCGTGTATGATGTATATCAAATTTTCAACGATCACCAAATCAAATCTGATACATGATAGACATTTCCAATATGAAAAAAAGAATTTTTTTAATAAATACATAAGTAAAATTATGTGCACTTATATTGAAAACCAATTTAAGAATAAGTAACTTCTGATCACATTTGATACCTAAATAAAAACTTTGATCACTGTAATATATCTTATGTATGATGATAAACTTTTAACATTCAATGTGTTAGACAAACATAACATATCTAATGTATGAGAGACTTCTTCAAGAATAAAAAAAAAGAATGGAAACCAATGTGCTTGGGAATGCTTTTGGCAGTTGCCACAATCAAAAGCATTTTCAAAAAGCAAAAAATTCAT
The DNA here is from genome assembly GCA_026122585.1 of Anacardium occidentale. Classification (NCBI taxonomy): domain Eukaryota; kingdom Viridiplantae; phylum Streptophyta; class Magnoliopsida; order Sapindales; family Anacardiaceae; genus Anacardium; species Anacardium occidentale. Next base: position 716,498 of record JAJEJH010000180.1, read on the forward strand.
TTGTATCTATTTTGTGTCATTTCTTTGAAATAGATAAAATTTTATTTTGTGAGAGAAAAAGCACTTGAGGGTGCTTCTAAGGTACTTTTGTGGGTGAAATTTTTGGTTACAAGAAATGCACTAAATTAACATATAAAACATTCAAATCAGAAAACCCAATTGAATAGATTCCAGCAACAATAAGAAAAGTCTTTTAATGGAAAAACTGAATCGACCAAAGTTAAAATTTAAATAAATTATTTTAAAATAAAGAATCTGAATAATTTGTACTAATTTGAGAACATAAAAAATATTTGAATCTGAAAACCAAATCATATCAAATAATAACTTTGTGTCAACTCTTCACATCAAAAAATTTTGAATCAAATTTTACTATACATTTATTATGTAATTCAATGCTAACGATTTGATACAAGACGTGAAAAAGTAGGTTGAAATTACATTTTTATATAATTAGCAAATAGTTCGGATTTGTGTCAATTTATATGCGAAACTACTAATTATATTGTCGAGACTTGTACTTAATTTTGTAGGATTTCTATTTAAAAAAAGGTTAACTTTTATTTAAAGGTTATATAAAATTATTTTTAAACATGTAAAATATTAATTACACAATTGTTTGGATTCAATTTTAAAGACTTTGGAGTATAAGGGTATTTTAGTCAATACAGGTAATTTTGTCTAGATTATATGCGAGGTTTAGGAGGATTTGAGAGTCATGACAACGGAAGCGAGGAGAGAAATATCGGATTATGTGAATTACAAGAATCACAATACCAAATTAACCTTGAGATGTTCCCTATGGAATGAAAAATCTTGGGGTAATATGGTCTTTCGGATGATCTTTCTTTTGCAGAAGTACATCACCCGCGTAAACTCTATCATGAGTTTGTTGTTATGGCTTTGAGTCGAGCTCAAATTAACACTCGTTCAATTTTAGCTTGAATCCACTCTTAAGGGAATATTCTATTACAATCTTTATATCATCAAACACCTTCTAATACAATTGTTTATGTATATCGATATTATATTTATTAGTATTGGGTTTTTGGGTCTCCCTTATTGGGAAACCCAAAATTGTTTACGTGAAAAGCTTGATTCACCATCTCCATGAAGTAAGGCAAAACAATATAAAAGAAGAAAAGTAAGAAAAAGAAAAAGGAGAATAAAAGGAGAAAAACGTTGTCTTGAATTTTCAGCATGCATCTGTGAGAGATTTTCACGTTCTCTTGATTTCATCGTTGGGTTGCTCTGATTCTTTAGACTGTTGGTAGAAAACTCATTTTTCTTTATTCTGAACGGTAAAAATTGTTTATTGCTTTTATACAACTCATTTGGGTGATGTCTCGTGATTTTACTATTCATATTAAAAAGGATTTTACGTGGTTTTACTATTAATATTAAAGAGATTTTTACATGAAATTGTGATGTTCTTTATTTTTATATTTCTTTTTAATTGTTTGATATCAAAGAGTCATGTTTTGATTGAATGAGAGTTTGATTTTGGTCGTATTAGTTTGATTACTTTCTTTCCAACCGTAACATGGCAAAAATAATTATTTTTTTAATCAATTTATTTTCTTAACACATCGATATTGACATTATATAAAATTGATATCTCAATTAATATGATCAATAATTTGCTATCGAGTTAGATTCAATTCTGATCGAGTTTAAACAAACTTAGTTTAAAATCGGTTTTAATAAAAAAAGTCAGTTCGAGATTGATTCAAGATCAACGAATTAAGATTTAAATTCAATTTGAAAATTATTTAATTTTATATTCAATTTGAACTCATTCATACTCAAACAATTAAACTTTGAATTAAAAATTGCAATTATCAAAACTCGAACCAAGTCTATTTAATAAATAGTGTGCATCACATAATGTTTATTTTGAAGTTGGCTTAGTTAAAGAATGAAAAAGTTTGTAATGTTTTGAGCTCAAATTGAGTTATCTGGCAAAAAATATGCATCACATATTATCAAACTATAATTCAATTTGATTTAATATTATTTTAATATTTATTTAATTTATTATCAATTTAACATCGACTAAACTAAATAAACCAATCCAGAACTAAACTTAGGATTAGACTCAGATCAAGATGATTAAGTCACAAAAGTCGGTTTGACTTAGTTCAAATTCATTTAGATCAAAGTTGATTCGAGAGAATCGACTAGTTTTTGAAACCGATTCAAGTTATGTTAAACATTTGTCAAAATAATATTATTTTGTCAATGAGCCACGAACTTGAGTCACAAATCTAATCACAAATTTAAGCCATAGATTCGAGTTGTGAATACAAACTGACTATGTTTTATTTCAGTCAAACTTGATCTATCCTTAATTTTGACTTGATGAATTTAAATTAAATTATTTTTTATTCAAATCAAACTCAAATGAAGAGAAGTTTGAATTTGGCTTGGTTTGTATCCAACTTGCCCGAGCCAATCAACCCTTTAATTAAGCTAATATCCTTCAATCTGAAGTCAAAAACATTGGTCACACTATGGACGAAGTGTGCATATCACAAGCCAATATGCAATTGAATTTTTATGGTTTTTCCTCAAAACTCCATACTGCTCCAAGACAAAATCATAACTTTTTATCACATGAGTTTATATTGAATGAGCCGAGTTAAGCTAAGGATTGAATTTATTTTCATAAAATAAGTTAAATTTTGAACCAATAAAAACATTCAAGTTCGAATTAGTTCAAATTGAATCTTAAGTTTCAATTTGAGGTGCTCAAATTCAAATTTAGATTGAATGAGTCAAATTCACCCTAAAAATTGGATTCGTCTTCATAAAATTAGTCCGATTTAAGACGATAAAAACATTTAAGTTCAAATTGGTTCAATTTAAACCTTAAATTATTTTAAAACGAAATTTAAGTATTAATTCATTGATCTTAAGTTAACTTTTTTCAGGTTTAGATAAATCTGTAATAGGGTCTTTAATGCACAAAAATTTAACAATAATTTGGAAATTAACAACTCACCCATATAACCTAGTATAATAAAAATTAAATCAAACGGAAAGTGTAGAAACAGGAACAAGCCCAAGAAAATTGACTTCAAAACAAAGTCTTTTATTCTTCTTTTGTCAAATTAGGGAAATTTATAAGAGCCCTTAAGGTTTGTTATTGAATTGAGTCATCACTCAGTTCATAAATTGGACTGAGCCAAACTCTTTTTAATTTGAGTTTGATTCAGTTACAAAAACAAATTGACTCTCTCAATTCAAACCACCGCAAAAACTTTAAATACGAGAATTTAAATGCTATGTAACCTCCTAGTCTGAAAATGAATTCATTTTACTAATGTAGTAATATATTATATAAATGAAAACCATGTTCATGTTCATGTGTTCCAAAATCAATTGTTCGTATTCGTGTTCACCTTATATTTGTTTGAATTATGTTCGCTTAGGTCAAACTCGAATACGAATTTGAACACATTCTTAAGTTATCAAGATGATTTTGGATGCTATGACAAATTGTATATCCAAAGCGGACAATATTTTGATATTATGCCAAATGTTATTTATCTATTGGAATTTTGGTATAAGAGGTTGAGCCTCATGCTTGAGAGCATAGGACTAGAATGGAATCACTTCTTCGTGTACCTTGCTTTATCATGTCATTCATTTTAATCTTTGGTAGTATGCATTCTTAGCTTTTCATATTTCTTGTGTTTGTGCTTTTCTTGTAAAAGAAAAGATTGATCTTGGGAGCAAAGGCAAAGGATGGAATCATCCTTATTCAAAGACAAATTAAATATCTTTCTTCTTTAATTTGCTTTATACATTCTGAAATTTGTTTCTCTGATACATCCTTCATTCTCAGTTTAGATATTGATTTCCTCTTCCTGAAGGCAATAATAGTTTTGCATCCATTTAGAATTCATTAAAGAAAAGAAATGAACTTGTAATAAGGATGGAACCAAGCAGCCTTGAGATCAAAGGCAAAGGATAGAATCATTATTTTGATATTCAACATCCCTTCTCTTTGCTTTATATCACTGCTTCATATTTACGTATTCTGATCATTTCAAACACAACTCTGTCCTTAACCACAAAAAAAGAAAAAAAAAAAAAAAAAGCTATGGAAATTGTTACTTACATTGCTGAGAAGATAGCTGACTATGTGTTTGCAGCTGCTGTCGATCAACTTGGTTGCTTGTTTCGCTACGATGACAACATTGAAAAATTGAAAAAGCAAGTTGGGGATCTGAGGGATTGGAGAGACATGGTGCAAAAGAAAATTGAATTTGCTGAAAGAAATGCAGAAACCATCTTTGCTGTTTTTCGAAACCGGTTAGCTGAAGCTGATGGCATTTTCGCAAAAGCTGAAAAGTTTTTGGAAGCTGAAGAGAAAGCCAACAAGAAGTGCCTCAAAGGGTGGTGCATTAATCTCAGACAACGTTATCGATTCAGTAAGGAGGCAAAAAAGCATACTCTGGCCATTTCTGATCAGCTTCAAGGAGGAAAGGTTGAGAGTTGGTCTTGTCCTGCTTCTCCAGCTGGAATTATATTTTATTCTGGGGTATTTAGTTCTGGCCAATTCGAATCTAGAAATTCAGTTAAGAAGCAAGTTATGAAGGCTCTAGTTGATGCGGATAATGTCAGCTTAATTGGAATATGCGGGATGGGGGGTGTCGGTAAAACCACACTGGTTAAAGATATCGGCCAACATGTTCAAGAAGCCAAATTGTATGATGCTGTAGCGATGGCAGTTGTCTCTCAAAGCCCCAGTATTATGAAGATTCAGGGCGAAATTGCCGCCATGTTAGGTTTAACATCTCTTCCAATTGATTCTGAAATAGCAAGAGCAAGTTTATTGTGGGAGAGAATCAAGAAAGAGAAGCGGCTGCTCATAATATTAGATGATCTTTGGGAAATAATTAAACCAAGAGACATCGGTATTCCTTTTGGGAATGACCACAGAGGTTGTAAAATATTAATAACCTCTCGAAGCAAAGATGTATGTAATGGAATGTGTTGCCAAGAGACATATACGGTTGAAACTTTATCAAAACAAGAATCTTGGAAACTTTTTAGCGAGATTGCTGGTTCGATTGTTGAAAATTCTGATATTAACTCAATTGCAAGAGAGGTGGTTACTGAATGTGGGGGATTGCCACTTGCAATTGTGACAATAGCGGGAGCTTTAAAAGGTAAGAACAAGCATGTCTGGAGCAACGCAGCACGACAACTTAAAATGTCTACCCCTTCAGGCATCCCAGGAATGGAGAGAATTGTTTTTTCGTCTCTGGAACTAAGCTTCAATTTCCTAGAAAATATGGAGACAAAATCACTTTTTTTGTTTTGTAGCTTATTTCCAGAGGATTACAAAATTCCCATTCAAGACTTGGTCAGATATTGGATAGGTTTGAGGTGGTTTGGAGATTCTCAAGAGACAATTGAAGACGTCAGAAACAAAGTTCATGCTCTTGTAAGTACCATAACCTCTTCTTTTCTCTTAATTGAAGAAGATGAAAAGCACGTTAAAATGCATGATGTCGTCCATGATTTTGCAATATCTATAGCTCCAAGATACAACCATAAATTCATGGTAAAGGCTGGAATTGGTCTAAAAGAGTGGCCAGATAGAGATACATTAGAAGATTTCACGTGTATCTCATTGATGGCAAATTATATTGGAGAGGTACCTAATGGGTTGGAATACCCAAATTTGCAGGCTTTATTGCTGCAAGATAATAAGAATTTGGTTGTCCCTAGTGGTTTCTTTGAGAAAATGATAAATCTCAAAGTTTTAAACTTGGGATCAACGTACTTCAAGGCATTGCCTGATTCATTTTTTTATCTTAAAAATCTTAGAACATTAGATCTTTGTGATTCCAAGTTGGTTGAGCTGTCAATAATTGAAAAACTAAGTAAACTTGAGATTCTTAACCTTTCTGGTTCTAAATTTATTGAGGAAATCCCTTCATCCTTTAGTCAATTAACTAATCTGAGGTTGTTGGATTTGAATAATATGAATTCAAAACTAATTATACCTCATGGTGTTATATCTTCTCTTCAAAAGTTGGAGGAGTTGTATATTAACCATTTTGTTAAATGGGAATCTGGAAGTGGTGGTAATGCCAACCTCGTTGAGTTAGAAGCCTTGTCCAGGTTGACTAGCTTCCATATTTTTATTCCAAATAAGCTTGATTTCTCACCAATACTATTGCCATTCCAAAAACTATCAAACTTTATCTTAATAACAGATGACAGTCCATTTACCTACTTTCATTCTCGTTTTGATAAATATCATTTTTATCAATATTCAAGTGAGGTGTTGTATTCAAGAAATATGGAGATACAAGGGACTAACATTTCAATGATATATGACAAGCTTAAATGTTTGGTCAAAAGAACCGAGAGTTTATGTTTAAAAAATATTGCTAATTTAGAGAATATTAGTAATATGCTAGTTGAAGAAGTGTTCAATGAATTGAAGTATCTCAATATTAAAAGTTGTGATGAGATCACGTATCTCTTCAATACCGTGGAATGGATACCAAACTCAACTTTACACAATCTTCGGACTCTTGAAGTAAGTTTGTGTAGATCATTAGTGTATATATTTGATTTTGAAAAGATAAAGATTGCAAAGGACGAAACCAAGTTACTCTCGTCATTAGAGAATCTAGATTTGGAATTTTTGGATGAGTTGTCACATATATGGAAGGGTGACCATCAATCCATAAGCCTTCGTAACTTGAAGAGAGTAAAACTGTGGGGATGCCGGAAGTTAATAAACCTATTTTCACCAACTCTATTCCAAAGCCTTATTTGTTTGGAAGCAATTAAAATACATTCTTGCTTGAATTTAAAGGAGATCTTTGAGAAGAAAGAAGCAGAGGATCTGGAGTTAGATCACAACATAACCTCCCCATGCTTGGGAAACCTGACTTCTATAATCATAAGAGATTGTTATAACTTAGAAATCCTCTTCACTCCCTCAATTGCCAAATGCTTGGCGAAGCTCAAAACAATTCAACTATGGAGCTGCTCAAGAATACAAGAAATAATCACAAATAAGAAAGGAGAACAAGAAGAGCCAGCAGAGAGCATTGTGTTTCCTAGTTTGTACAAGTTGTATCTGTTTCATCTAAAAAGCCTCACTTGTTTTTGCTCTAGGCCATATACAATTGAATTCCCCAATTTGGAAATCTTAAAGATATCTGGATGTGAAAAAATAAGAACCTTTGGTTATGGAGAGCAAGTGACACCCAAGCTTAGCAAAGTGGTTGTAGGAAGAGGCATTGAACGTTGGAATGGCAACCTGAATAGCACTGTGGAAGAGATCTTCAAAGAATACCAGGTATGCATAGTTGATGATCAAAGAGCTACATCCTCTAATCAATTTTCCCAACTTTCACCATTTTCATTCATGTACAATATTATTTTCAATTAGTAGTCCATAAAAACAGGGGTGGTGGTGGCAGGGGTGCCTCCACTGGCTTTAGCCTAGGAGAAAATCCCGGAGAAGAATTAACTTATAATTATACAATTAAATTCTTAATTATATGCTAGGTAGTTTTTTTTTCTTCATTTTTTAAATCTCTTAACCCTAATAAACAATTTTTTTTTTCTATTTTATTAATGAAATGATATTTTTAAATAATACATCTCGTGAATAACCATAAAATTTTGGGATTTTAGTCTAAAATTGAAGGATGTTAAAGTATGAAAACTTATATGTCATCATATGATTAGGTATTACATATATAATTTATATTTGTGTCTATTGTTAATACATAAATCATTTTTGTTGTTAATAATCTTATTGCTTTTGTAGGGAAATGAGGCTGGTACAAGTGGACCAGCAGCTTAAAGTAGATCGAGAAAATGGTATGAATCATGTTTTATCATATTGTTGCGTATATATTCATTACTCACATTCATTCAATAGATGCTAGCTTGCTTTGGTGGTTGTTGGTGGTCTCTGCAGCTCATCCTCCGACATCAATGCTTTCCCCTGTAATAGTCTAACGTATGAATTATGCTTTACTAAGACTTGCGTCTATCTAGATTTATCATAATTATACATATTATTCTTATAGATTCTTCTTATACATGTGTTTGTTCATAATCCGACTTTGTTAATAACCTTCAGACGATGACGAAGACGAAGAAGAAGAAGAAGTAGAAGAAGAAGAAGAAGTAGAAGAAGAAGAATTAGTTACTTGTTAGGATGTTGATACATCTTTTACATTTGTAGGATCGAATATCTACTCATTACTAGCAATAATAGTGTGTGTATATATTTTTATACTGTTTTGTTGTATTTCATATATAATCTTTTAAATTGTATTTAGTCTTATTTGAGAGGTAAGGCTCATTACGTCCCCCTCTGTCTAGGTGTCATTTTTTGTTAATTAATAAAATTTTCCTCGTACCGTCGAGGTTTGCCAAAAAAATTAATAGTTATAAATTCTTATTTATGATGTAAGTGAAATTTATTTATTATAAATTAAGTGTATAAGTAGCATTGGATTTGATTTGAATCGAACCTGAACAAAACCCAATTTGACACTGACGAGTTAAGATTCAGATGTGGCTTGAAAAATTTTAACTTTGTATTTGATCTGAATTGTCTCAAACTTGACTTATTGATGTGTGGGAAGTCCCACATTGTCTGGGAATGGGCATTTGGTGTGGTTTATAAGAGTGTAGGCACCCTCACTTGGCAAGCCGGTTTTTCAAATTGAGTTTTACCTCACCCTGTAATATATCATCTAGTATCAGAGCTCAGGGCTCTTGGCACTTTATCCATGTGGGAGCTTGGTGGACCCCATGGTGGTGGCCCATGTCCTGTAGGAGTGGGGCCCTTTGTGAGTACGCAAAGCCTGGATGGGATGGAGTATAATGTGTGGTAAGTCCCACATCGCCTAGGAATAGGCCTTTGGTGTGATTTGAATTGAATTTCATCCTTATACATGAGATGTCAACTTTATTATCGAAAAGATGAATAAATTCAAATGTGTTTTTATAATTGGTTCAAATGAGATTATTTTTCAATATACTCAATCTCACATGAAAAATATATATGACTTTATAAAGTTGTTTATTCATGTAAATGAACATGGGGATGGTATATGGAGTGGTGTCATATATGGGACGATGTTAAGCGGTCTCTTTTTCATTGAGAGCAAAGAAAAATTGAACCATTCAAAATATTTTAAACATGAATTACATGCTTTCCTTCTTCATTTAATTCACTTTTCTCTGCTCCTACTTCTCTTTCTTTTGCATATATTCTTTCTTTATTTTGTGCTTTTCTTATTCTGATAATTTCTAGACACACTACAATTAGTTCTTTCATTATATTGAGCTCTTGTAGCGTTGGTTCTCTTCATTAAAAGCCCCCAAAATTTCTCCCAAACACCCATACTTGAGTCATATAGTTCACTTAAAAAAATTTTAATAAGAGGAAAAAATGATCGTTAAAAGTCTATTTCTTGTTATTAAAGAGTTTTAACAACATAAAAAATCTCATCATCAGCCGTTGCTACAGCTGCTTCTATTAAAAGTATTAATGATGGAAATAAAACTCTTGTCATTAATATAATAACAAAAAGTGTAAATCCTATTATTACAAATAGTAATCTAAAACCATATTTTTAGTCGTTAAAAATAATAACAATGAATATTTTGTTACCAAACATAATGTTAATATTAACAATGACCATGTCACTATAACTTTATTTACTAATATTGTAACAACGATAATATTCTTCTTGTTGTAGTTATAGTCATTATAGTTACATTTACTTGTCTTTAAAACAGTTGATCAACAATGAAAGGCTGATAATGCTCCCAAAATTGATTCTAATCTCCCACAATCTCACCCCTAAAGTTCTAGCCCAAACAAACCTTTAACATACAATTTTAATGCATTATTTCTCTCAAAAGAAAGGTAGGAAAATGAAGTTCCAATACAACACAACTTGAAAAATACTTTATAAGTAATTGAATTCAAACCTAAAGGTCTAACCACCAATTTGAATACAATCCAACTTACTTGACGAGAGTTGCAAGCTAAATATCATCGAGCCTAAAGGATGACTATCCACCACCTTGAGGTTGAACCAAAGATAAAGGAGGCTTGAATCAAGTTTAAAGGAAGATTCTCCACCCACTTGAATCTCACTTCCACCACTTTGATTCTCCACCACCAACCTTCGCTTGCTAGAAAGATTGGATAAAGGAAATATGAATTCACATGAGCCACCAAAGCATCATGGAATTCAAAGGAAAAGCACGAGGCTTGTTCAAGTTTTTAATTCAACCAAAACTGCATTTACAATGAAAATATTATCTTTTTATAGGTAAGTACAAACCATGGTTAAAGACCAACTCAAGTTAGGTTACAAGTGCTTGAATAAAATAAAAATAAAAAAGACAAAATTCAAAACCAATTAAAGTCACCTAAAAACTAATTACAAAGGTCAATTAAATATAAACATAACTAAAATGTCATAATCTTGCATGCATGCATTTTCCCTTGATTAATTGGCTTTGGATTTGAATTTTTGATTTGAGTGTTCAATCTGAATTGATTGCTCGAATTTGATCCAAAGAGTCATTGGCATGCGAATTCATGATGAACATCATTAGAAATCCAAGAATATCAAGACTAGAGCATTTAGGAAATTCTGGAGACAAAAGCATGCAAAACTGGCTGAAAAACAAGAGAAGGACAAAAAGAAGGCAGAATGTCGGTGTCGTGGCATGCAGCCAGCGTGCGCACATCGCCCAGATGCATGCGTGCAGGGCGCTTGCTTGCGCTGCAAGGCAGCGTGCGTGCGCACCCATTTGTGCGATAGGGTGCGACATGGCGCGCATGGGCGTGCGCTGGGCCGTAAATGCCAGGCCATTTCCTCACTTGTGCGTTTCCTATCCGATTCGACTCTCGTTCCTTTCATTGGCTTCATATGAAGCCATTTGATGAATTCACACTCCTTGATGTGCAACCTTTGATTGTTGTCGAGCTCGAGCATGATTCGAAGGCTTCGACGGAAATTGTGTGAGATTGTTTGGAATTCCTCTTAAATGTTTTGATCGAAGTCAAATAAATTCATTTTTCTTGCATTATTGGCTTGAAAAGGCTTCGATAGGCTTGAGAGACAATTTGGAGTCATCAATGCATGAATCAGTGCTGATATTTCTGAATTTGCACTTGGATTCGAGTTTGGATATATATCAACAGTAGTTTAAGTTTCATCATTATGATAAGAGAGATACTAACAATGAAAATAGATTCTCAATAAATTTAGTAAAAATAAAATATATGCAAAATATGATCATTAACATTAATCATTTACTATTACAATCATCTTAAGGATTTCTATTGATCCACAATCATAAAAAATACACACGCACAAACAAATTTTCAACGACGTCCATCAACTGGTGGTCCCTTAAGACAACAAAAAGATGATTATAATAAAGAGAGAACTCCATTTATGTCACTGGTGGTCCAATTGCCTTCCATGAACCCACTTCCCATAACCATAATTCTGTTAGTCGTTTTTTTTTATATATTTAATACAAATTATGACTCACCTTATCCAAAATCATAAGTTAAGCATGTTATTGGAAGAGATTCCACTGATATCTGTAAGAGGATGAGTCAGCCACAAACACAAGACCCTCAATGTAAGAAGCCAGGCTTATTTCCTTTTTCCCGTATGTACCTTGAGTGTTTGGCTACCTTCCATATGCAAATGACTTTATCTTGAGATGATTTTACAAGAACATTAGCTTACAGGTGAAGAGAATTTCAAACTTCGAATCCAATCTGTATGCCTTTTTTAACTTGCAAGCTTGAACAATCAGATGGTAGTACATATAATTTGAAGTTAAGATAACTTTCCAGTTCTTTCCCAAAATAAAGATGAACCTTGTTATCCGAAACCCTATCGCCAGGAATAAATGCCGATCGTTTTCTAACAATTCTGCTAATAAGAGTGATACAGAGCCTTTGAACCAATAAAAAGTGAATCCAAACATGATAATTTACAGTCACCTGAAAGGAACAGAGGAGAACGAGTGGTTCAGTACGCAATGCACAGATTCCAATACCCTTAATAGAACACAAAAATAATAGCTATCAAATAATATTACATACTCATCATATTTATGGAGCTCAACAATGTAATGATTCGATGATTCAAGTAATGGTAGAAGGAATTAGGGACTACCACATATAAACAATTGAAATCACCAAATGACAAAGCAACTAAAAAAAAAAAACCCACATAATGCATACTGAAAAAACTTAAACTAAACATTAAACAAGATTTTTTTTTTTTAAAATCAACCAAACAACCAACATAATGTTTGGTCAAACCCAAATCTAATGAATTCACTAAGTCTACTTTGTTGAATTCAATTCATCCAAGAGGATCTTATTATGTTTACATCAAATTATGCATCTAAATCTAGAATCATTCATCTATTGAGATAAACTAGTTACGAGTGGAAAATGAAGAAACTTTTCAGTAAATTTTCATTGGAAGAGAAAAGACTTCTTGATCAAGATTGACAGCCCTTAAACCTTTTAAATTGATGTCAAATGGCACTCCAAAAAAACCCAGCAAAGACTAAGGCCAAGCTACACAAAAATAAGCAAATTTTCAAGCAAAACAACTCCAAATTTCAAGCTTATTCAACTCCAAGATTAGTCACAACTTCATTCAACTTCCAACACATCAATGTTCAACATCAAACTCCACACATTCAACAACAAGAAAGGGAGGGATTCATGAGCAATTCATCACCAAACATGAATTTAAATTAGTAAGAAAACAAACCTCAAGTATAAAGAAAATTTCCACCAACTTGAGGGTGATCCAAGCATAAAGAATTCTTGACTCGAGCCTAAAGGATGCTTCCACCAACTTGAATTCAAGACTCACCAACTTGAATCTCCACCACCAACTTCCTTCTTGCAATGGAAATTGGATAAAAGATGCAACTTGGTTCCCAAGAACACCAAGTTCTAAGAACACAAGGAAGGAAAGCCAAAGCTCTCAAATTTTCATAATTTCATCAAAAGCTTTTTTACAATGAAGTTGAGGTGCCTTTTTATAGGCAAGTACAAACTATGGTTAAAATTAACTCTAGTTATCTAAACTAGGGTACAAGTGGCTTGAATAAAAATAAGATGAAAAAGACAAGATTCAAGACTAATTAAAGTCACTTAAAATCTAATTACAATGTAAATTTGAAATCTACAAAATTTCTAAAATATTATATCTTGCATGCTTGCATTTTTCCCTGATTAATTTGTCTTGGATTCAAATTTTCAAATCGAATGTTTGATCTGAATTGATTGCTAGAACTCGATCTGAAGAGTTGTTGGCACTCAAATCCATATTGAAAGTCATTAGAAACTCAAAATCTTCAAGGAGAATGCATTGGATAGATCTTGGAATCAAAATGCATGCAAATTGGCTTGAAAGGCTAAAAAAATGGGAAATTGCGACAGAATGCACGTGCTGCGACATTATGTCGCGACATAAGCATGTTGCGTGCAGGAGTGTGCGCACTGCACACAAGTGCGCGCAACACACGCTTGCTTGCATTGCAAGGCAGCGCACTGCAGCGTGCAGTGCTGCTAGTTGTGCGCATAGTGTCACAAGGTGACGGTCTAAGGTGCGGGAGTGGCGAGGAAGCAGTCCAACACACGCAGACTAACGGGAGGGCAGTCTACCGCACGCAGAGCCGCGAGCAGGCAGACAGAGTCACAGGCAGGCAGACTGCGTGCGGGAGGTCGCGTGGAAAAGCGGCATTTCAATCCGGGAGGAGTTTGGCCTTGAAACTTTTTGTACAATGTAAATGTAATATGAGTAATATGATTGTAATGTCAGAATTGTAGAAACTTCATGTAAAGATTTATTTTGAAGGGGGTGTGATTCCTCAAACTAGTCATGTGTTTGGGGCCGCCATTTTGACAAAGCCTCATAAGCCTCTTTAGGGGGGAGTGGCTAGTCTCACCCAGTCCGGGTCGAATGACTCCAGGCTAGGAGGGATGACAGTTGCTTGCCTTTGGAAGACACTGGGCTTTGTTGCTTGGCGGATGCCCCCCTGTCCGTTCTCAACGTTGTATTTATTCGTGCTATCAATAAAAGAAGTAGCCCGGTTCTTTCGAATCGAATGTGATGCTTTCATGTTTGCGTGTGCCTCTTGTGTGTTGTTTGCGTTTGCGTGTGCCCACGTGAACGTGGGATATTACGATGATTTATGTTGCCTACGTGTTTATTCTAATGCCCCGTTGAAGGGAACTAACCATCGGTTATCCTTCCCTTGCAGACTAACGAGTTGAGTTAAGGCTAACTTGTTTGAGAGAGCTCAAGACAAGTGCCGCACGGTGCCCGCTTGACGAGCAAAAGTTGTGCCCCGTGACAGTTGGTATCAGAGCATTCACACAAACAATATTTGAGAGGACATTACACAGAGAAGCTTGTAATGTCGAAAATTTCAAAATCCTTGAGGATGAAGAGATTCGAGAATAGATTGGTTGCACTTGAAGAGAAAGTCGCATCCTTTCTACCTCATGGAGATGGGCCAAGAGAGCATGAGGCCCCCCAAGAGGAAACACGGGAAAAGGACCACGGTGACCTTTCTTCCCGTATCGAACAATTGGAGATAAAGCTAGTGGAGTTCGAAGCACACTCCGGAGAAAGCACAGCAACAATGGATGAGCTCGCAAGGAGATTCCGCGAGGCCATCGATGCCCTTCGAGAGGAAGTGAAAGAACTAGGGGATTCACGAGAGACCATGTCTGCCCTTCAAATTGAGGTGCAGGAGTTGAAGAACATTGTGAATTCACTGACGAGACACACGGGACCCCAAGGTAGTCAATACGGTGACTTAGGTAGAGTGAAAATACCTGAGCCCCAACCGTTCAATGGACTACGTGATGCCAAGTTGGTGGATAATTTCTTATTTGACCTGGATGAATACTTCGAATTGATCGGAATGGAATCAGAGGATTCCAAAGTTAGATTGGCAACCTTCTACCTCGTTGGAGACGCGAAATTGTGGTGGCGATCCAAGGCCAACAAGATGCGAGCTGAGAATTGGAGGATCGAATCCTGGGAGACCCTTAAGCGAGAAATTAAGGCCCAATTCTATCCTGAAAATGTAAGTTATAATGCACGATGCAAACTATTTGAATTGACCCAGACAGGATCTGTTCGTGACTACGTGCGGGAATTTTCCACCCTTATGCTGGACATTCCCCGGATGGAAGAAATGGACAAGGTCTTTGCATTCTTACGTGGGCTAAAACCTTGGGCCAGAAATGAGCTTATACGACAAAACCTTAATGAAGACTTGTCTGAGCACATCACTGCTGCAGAACGACTACAGGATTATTCAGATGGGGCCTTGAAAAGGAAAACCTCCTCCTCTGTAGTGGAATCCTCAAGACCCCAGAAACTAAGTAGACCAGCGAGTGGGGGAGGGGAAAAGAAGCCTACCTGGGGGAATGGAGATGGTCGTTCTACAAAACCCGGGGCATCAAAAATGGGGAGGCCCAATCCCATTGCGTGTTTTCTATGTGATGGTCCCCATAGACTATCAGAATGCCGGAAGAAGAAAGCATTAAATGCCATAGCTGCGGTGGAGGAAAGACCTGAGATTACACAACCCCCAGAAGAGGAAGCGTCACAAGCAGTAGGTGCTCTTCGTTTTCTCGGGGCCCTTGGGAAACAATCGAAGCAACCCCAAAAGGGACTGATGTACGTAGACGTGAGAATTGGGGGAAGCATGGTTCGAGCCATGGTGGACACAGGGGCCACCCATAACTTTATGGCCACAACTCAAGCCTCCAAGTTAAAGTTAGAAGTGGAGCGGGATGTGGGCAAGATTAAGGCTGTGAACTCAAAGGCACTGGCAACCGTGGGGGAAGCACGGGGGGTCCCTTGTAGTTTAGGTCCATGGAGTGGGACGGTGGATTTCACAGTGGCACCCCTTGATGACTTTGATATTGTATTGGGGATGGAATTCCTTAATAAGTCAAGGGTGATCCCAGTACCGGCTGCAAGTTGTTTATTAATAATGGGAGAGAAACCATGTATTGTATCAGCCTCCTTCCAAGCGACAAGGGAAGTCAAGCTGATTTCGGCGTTGCAATTCAAAAAGGGGCTCAAACGCCAAGAACCCTCATTCTTGGATTTTCCATTGCTCCGAGAAGAAGAAGAAAGCCTACCCTTGTGTGCCCCGACAATCAAGATAGTTTTGGAAGAATTTAAAGATCGACTCCCTGAACAACTCCCAAAAGTCTTGCCGCCACGACGGAGTATTGACCACCAGATCGAGCTGTTGGCAGGAGCAAAGCCACCTGCTAGAGCCCCTTATCGAATGTCACCTCCGGAGTTAAAGGAGTTACAAAAGCAACTTCACGAGCTCCTTGAAGCAGGGTTTATCCGTCCATCGAAGGCTCCTTATGGGGCCCCTGTCCTCTTCCAGAAGAAACAGGATGGGAGTTTGCGACTGTGTGTGGATTATAGAGCCCTCAACAAAATCACAGTTCGTAACAGCTACCCAATTCCCTTGATCGCCGACTTGTTTGACCAGTTGAGTTCTGCCAAATATTTCACCAAGTTGGATTTACGATCAGGCTATCACCAGGTGAGGATCGCAGAAGGGGACGAACCTAAGACATCCTGTGTTACGAGATACGGGGCGTACGAGTTTTTAGTGATGCCCTTTGGGTTAACCAACGCACCGGCCACATTTTGTACTCTGATGAACCAGGTATTCAAAGAGTACTTGGACAAGTTCGTGGTCGTCTACTTGGATGACATCGTGGTTTATAGCACTTCGTTGGAGGAACACTGTGAGCATTTGAAGCAAGTATTGACAAAGCTTAGGGAAAATCAGCTCTTCTTGAACAAGGAGAAGTGCGCATTTGGGCAAACCCGCATCAAATTCTTGGGCCATATTGTAGAGCAGGGAAAAATTGGGATGGATCAGGAGAAAATCGAGGCAATAAAAAATTGGAAGACTCCTTCTGGAATTAGAGAATTGCGATCTTTCTTGGGATTGGCAAATTATTATCGGCGTTTTATAGAAGGATACTCGCGAAAGACTGTCGCTTTGACAGACCTCTTGAAGAAGAACAAGAAATGGTGTTGGGACATCAAATGCGAGCAGGCGTTTCAGAGCCTTAAACAAGCAATCACTCAAGCCCCTGTATTAGCCCTTCCTAAGGTGGCGGAACCCTTTGAGATCCAAACTGATGCTTCAGATTATGCCTTAGGAGGGGTCCTACTGCAAAATGGTCATCCGATAGCTTTTGAGAGTCGAAAACTTAACGATGCCGAGCGAAGGTATACTGCCCAAGAAAAAGAATTATTGGCAGTAGTCCATTGTCTACGTACTTGGAGGCATTATGTGTTGGGGTCAAGATTTGTTGTGAAGACGGATAATACTGCAGTTAGCCATTTCCTCTCCCAACCTCGACTAACTCCGAAGCAGGCTCGATGGCAGGAGTTCTTGGCAGAATTCGACTTCTACTTTGAATATAAGACAGGGAAAAGCAACTCGGTGGCAGATGCCTTAAGCCGCAAAGGGGAACTTGCTGCGTTATCCCTTGAGTCTCATCGTAAGAGGAGCCAGACCTCCACCTCATTGAGACAGCTAATCAAAGAAAGTTTAGAGAAAGATCCACAAGCGGTGTCCCTCATGAATTTGATTAAAGAGGGACGAACAAGGAAGTTTTGGATGGACAGTGGGCTAATAATGACAACAAGAGGGCGGGTATATGTGCCTAAGGCCGAGAACTTGAGAAGGCAGGTGTTGAAAGAATGTCATGATACCCCGTGGGCAGGCCATCCAGGGTGGGAGCGCACCCTCGCACTTATTCAACATGGGTATTTTTGGCCTCACATGGAGGAAGATGTGCGAGACTATACTCGCACGTGTCTGATTTGCCAGCAAGATAAAGTGGAGAGACGGAAGCCTGCAGGGTTGTTGGAACCCCTAGCTGTACCTCGTCGACCTTGGGAGAGTGTTTCTCTAGATTTCATCACGGGACTTCCTAAAGTACGAGATATGGACACTATCTTAGTGGTGATTGATCGATTTTCTAAGTATGCCACATTTGTCCCAACGTCAAAGAAGTGCTCCGCCAAAGAGACTGCCAGCTTATTCTTCAAGAATGTAGTAAAACTATGGGGAATTCCCAAAAATTTGGTCAGCGATCGAGATGCTAGATTCACGGGGAATTTCTGGACGGAATTATTTCGAATCATGGGATCGAGCTTAAGTTTTGCTACCAGTTATCACCCTCAGTCTGATGGACAGACGGAGCGTTATAATGGGATGTTAGAGGAATATCTGAGACATTTCGTCAGTGCCAGCCAAAAGGAATGGGTGGACATGCTCGATGTGGCTCAATTCTGCCTCAATTGCCAAAAGAGTTCATCCACCGATCGAAGCGCCTTTGAAATTATGATTGGACAGCAGCCATTAATGCCTCACACTCTTGATAGTCAGTACCATGGGAGGAACCCAAAGGCCCAATCTTTTGGGAGAGAATGGAAATTGCGCTTGGAGCTAGCCAAAGCTTGTTTGGAGAAAGCAGCAAGGCGTATGAAAAAATGGGCTGATTTAGGGCGAAGGCCACTCCAATTCCAACCTGGGGACATGGTCTTAGTCAAGCTACTCCCTGAGCAGATCAGATGCATCCGAAAACGGGACAAACGGCTTATTCGAAAATATGAAGGGCCACTCAGAGTCATCAAACGAGTGGGTCCTGTGGCATACAAGGTAGAGACACCTTCTTGGATGCAGGTCCATCCGGTATTCCATGTCAGCAAGTTGAAGCCATTCTATGCTGATCCAGGAGATCCCAGTCGACAGCAGATTCAGCGACCAGCCATCAGCCTTCGACCACCACCAGAGAAAGAAGTGGAGCAGATCTTAGAAGACCGCATTGTCAGATCCAGCAACCGCAGCATCCGCAGGGAGTACCTCATCAAGTGGAGAAATTTGGGAGAGGAAGAGAACAGTTGGGAGAAGGCTACAGACTTGAGAGCGTTTGCACCGATGATCAAAGAGTTCCTAGCAGCCAAGTCGACGAGGACGTCGACAAATGGAGTGGGGGAGAATGTCACAAGGTGACGGTCTAAGGTGCGGGAGTGGC
Source organism: Anacardium occidentale (assembly GCA_026122585.1). Classification (NCBI taxonomy): domain Eukaryota; kingdom Viridiplantae; phylum Streptophyta; class Magnoliopsida; order Sapindales; family Anacardiaceae; genus Anacardium; species Anacardium occidentale. The sequence goes on from JAJEJH010000180.1 coordinate 735,675, forward strand.
GAGGAAGCAGTCCAACACACGCAGACTAGCGGGAGGGCAGTCTACCGCACGCAGAGCCGCGAGCAGGCAGACAGAGTCACAGGCAGGCAGACTGCGTGCGGGAGGCCGCGTGGAAAAGCGGCATTTCAATCCGGGAGGAGTTTGGCCTTGAAACTTTTTGTACAATGTAAATGTAATATGAGTAATATGATTGTAATGTCAGAATTGTAGAAACTTCATGTAAAGATTTATTTTGAAGGGGGTGTGATTCCTCAAACTAGTCATGTGTTTGGGGCCGCCATTTTGACAAAGCCTCATAAGCCTCTTTAGGGGGGAGTGGCTAGTCTCACCCAGTCCGGGTCGAATGACTCCAGGCTAGGAGGGATGACAGTTGCTTGCCTTTGGAAGACACTGGGCTTTGTTGCTTGGCGGATGCCCCCCTGTCCGTTCTCAACGTTGTATTTATTCGTGCTATCAATAAAAGAAGTAGCCCGGTTCTTTCGAATCGAATGTGATGCTTTCATGTTTGCGTGTGCCTCTTGTGTGTTGTTTGCGTTTGCGTGTGCCCACGTGAACGTGGGATATTACGATGATTTATGTTGCCTACGTGTTTATTCTAATGCCCCGTTGAAGGGAACTAACCATCGGTTATCCTTCCCTTGCAGACTAACGAGTTGAGTTAAGGCTAACTTGTTTGAGAGAGCTCAAGACAAGTGCCGCACGATGCCCGCTTGACGAGCAAAAGCTGTGCCCCGTGACACATAGCGCGGGTCTTCTAGCAGCCCTTCTTTCTTCACTTGTTTTCGGCCCGATTCACATCCAAATTGAGTTCTGTTTTTTTCATGGGCTTCGTATGTAGTCGCTTGATAAATAATGATATTTGCAATTGCCAAAAATGATGTTTGTGATGTTGGAGATTCATTCGAATGCATGACTCAAACCAACGTTTTATCGTCTCATTTGACAAGATATTTTTGAAATTGACGTGTTTGGTTCGAGTCCTCCATTTTAAAAGCATGATTGGTCTTCCTTGGTTGTCTTGAACTAAATGAGTGCTACTTGGATATTGATCACTTCTGATTCTGAGGGTGACAATGCAAAAAATAGACAATGCATTTCCATAGGGTTAATAAATTACCAGGCTTCCAGCAAACTGTTCACTCATCAAAGACTTAATGTGCACACTGCAATTCTAGACACAATTCATTTATGAAACCTTTTCAGAACAATATAATCTTTTTTTCAAAGCAATAAATCCACAATCCACCATCTAATATCAAGAATACATGTGATCATAACTACAATTTAATTTTAAAGACAAAGTATTTCATAATTCCAGCTAAATTTCCATTTGGTCCACCAAAAAAAACCTAAAATAGTAAGATAATGATAACTTACAATTAGTTGTGCTATGCGTGGAATTTTAATTTGCTATGTGGAATATTTATGGAGTGATCCCTACACGAATAAACAATTTAACAAATACTATGTGGAATTTTAATTTTCTATTTATCAGATATGAAGCTAAGAAAAAGCAAGGAAGAAAATATACACATTGAAATGTAAAGGCAGGCGTGCTATTAATTTCAAGCTACAATCTGTCATGTGGCGAAGATGCGTTAGTTTTTGTCAGATTAATTATCTACCTACTTTAACAATTTAACAAATAGTCTGTGGAAATCTGAAAGTTTTATTAGAGGAACTATTATGAAAGTTCAATTATTTTAATGAAAAATTGGAAAAGTTTAATAATTAAATCTAAACAATCCACATGAAACCAAATGAAATTGGATCATGCTATCGCTAACAAAACAAAAACATAGTATAATAATACTGACGATTAAGAAAGGTATATCTAATAATATATACCTTTGTGTATATATTATTTTATGACTTAGTAAATCATGTAAAATTTATAGAAGAGCATTTTCTTGTTTATAGACTTAGCGTTTTTAGACATATTCATATTTATAAACTTAAGTTTTTAGTAAGTAAAAATGCATAATAAGTAAATAAATTATAGATCGGTTTTTAGTTGACTATTGCGATAAGAGTAAATTATAGATCGGTTTTCAGTAGACTATTGCGATAAGGAACTTATGAGTACCCTTACATACATGTTGCCACTAGTGAGTGACTTTAGATTCAAATATATTGTATTGTTTGTTCAATGTACATGTAAGATAAAGATTGTACATAGACAGTTATGTTATTCATTTGACCAAAGTTTTGAATTCATGTCTCAATCTAGTTTAATTGGCAAACAGAAACAATTTTTAGAATAAAATGAAAAGTTCAGAAGTAAATGTTTGAAAAGTATACATGCATACAATAAAATTTATTAGATATACATTGTGTTTTGCATGCCATATACCATTACTATATATTATATTATGTGTAGGAATTTGTAATGATTGAGTAAGATTTAACAGGGGTAAAAGCATAGGATTTATTTATTGAGCCATTAGCGCTCACACTATTAAATTTTATTTATGTTGTAGGTTCTCGATAAGCATTAGTTGAGAGACTCATCATATGGGCATTTGGCATGGTACATCTCTTTTTTTTGTGGGGAGCTATAGGAGTTTTCTTTTGATTTTTGGATACTTTATATATTTTTCATAGTGATGTATATGAGTTTATGTCTTTTGAGGTTGTAAGTAAAAGTACCTTATCCAAAAAACATCCTTACAATTTCTATTGGAGTATCATAGTAGTAAATTATCATATTTTGTTATGGATTATGATGTGTTGTTGTTAAGTTATAAAAATTTAGACGTTTGATAGGACTAATACTTTTTGGTTATGTTATTAGAAGTGTTTATTATGATTTTTATAAATAGGATTAAAGAAATATCTCTCTTGAGTTGTGTTATTGCTAAGGAAACTTTTGCTATTTTTCTTTATAAATAACTCAACTAGGGAGGGTTTACATTTTGGTATCAGAGGAAGATTAATGTTAGATGTTTTCTGGTAAAGAATTAGAAAAAAGATTTTAGTTAGTAAGTGTTATAGCGTGTTGCTTTGCCATGTTGATAACCTCCTTGAGATTAGTTGTTGTAAGTTTTTAGTTTCCTGAGTTGTATTAGTAGTAACTTCAAAAAGTTCACTAATCATGTTTTCGATGAGTGGTTGTAGATGTATCGGGTAACTAGATCTTGTGGGTAGGGTCAACCTTTAGTGGCAAGACTTGGACCCACTGAGAGCAGCAAGTTCAGGTTTGGACGAGATGGGTGTTTGCAATTTAATTAAGCAAGTGTTGCAAGAAAGGCATGAAAGACCTATACCCAAGAGTATTGCGAGACCAATACTAGAGGTTCCAGTAGTTGTACTAGTCTTGAAAGGGATTGATCAGGATGAAAATATTGATGTTGATGTACCATCCCCCCTAATATTTTAGAGGAGGATTGAGTTAATTAATGGGTTACCAAGTTAGCATCAACCTTTAGAGTTTTGGGGTACGACATATCCTTTAGTAGCTGATGAGAGTGGATTCGGACAATAGAGGGAATAATGGAGATCTTTTCCAGATGGATCAAGAAAAGATCCGTTATGCCAGTTTTCTGTTAAAATGATGCTTGCATCCGGAAGGAGTCGATTAAACAGACTCATGACATAGCCACCATGACCTGAGGAGATTTCAACGAGTGTTTGAAGTTGAATTCAGAGCAGCAGACATGATAGTAGTGAAGACCGAAAAGTTCATTATATTATAACAGGGTGTCAGAACAGTTAAAGAGTATTCTTCTCGGTTTAGAGAAAATTTTGATGTTTTTGGTGTTTTGAAGACTCTTGTTATTAAGCCACAAATTGGAAAGAACTGCAAAATAAAGTGAGTGATGAAAAGTGACCATGGAAAAGAGTTTGCAAATGTTGATTTCTCTAAATTTCGTATTGAACACAGAATATAACATGAGTATGCAACCCCCAAAACCTCCCAGGCAATTAGTAGTGCTTTATCAACAATTAACTTATTACAATGTAAATTGCAAACCTCTTATGAACTATGGAAAGGTAAGAAGATCAATTTTTCATATTTTCATGTATTTTTTTTTATAAATGCTGTGTAAATGACTGAGAAAATCTTAGGAGATTTGATTTTAAGAGTAATGAAGGTGTGCTCCTTCGATATTTCTCCACAATCGTGCTTATAGAATCTATAACATGCGTTCTGACCACATTATAGAATCTATACATATTGTTTTTTTGTGATGATAAGGACTTAATTTGCAAAATGTTTTTATGAAGGAAGATTTCGAAGGGTTTGTGCCCAAAATGAATCAGTATGTGAGCATACCTAGAGCTCAAACCGTAGATGCAGGTAGATTCTGATCAATTTATACAAGAAATAGTTCTTAAATTTCTTCTGGCCTTTATTTTTGTTATCAAGGTTACTTGGTTCTTTCATAACTATCATGAGTTAAAATCTCTTAAAAATTCTTAATTATATTGTAATGACCACTCCCACTATCAAGATATTGTAATTTTATGCGCATCCATCTTAATTCAAACATGAGATTTCATCCCGGAAAAAGGACACACATAAATACGTAATATCATGATAATGAGCCAATTTGTTATAGATTTGACCAAATAAACTATGTAACTGGTTACCTTGTAATAGCTAGATTGCTACAACTTGACGTATTCCTTACTTGTCCAGTTAATTTTGCTTTTTCATAGTTACCTTGTATTAGAATCTGTTAAATATTACGACAATGTGAGCAAACAAATTACGCAATTGATCGTCATAGGTGCTTTTTTTCTTTTCTTTTCTTTTTCTTTTTTTCATTTTGAGATGTTTAAGATAAAAGAAAAACGAAATATATACGTCAGTGCTGATTAACAGATGTTTAAACTGCAAAAGAGAACATTTTAAGCTATTTTTCACACAAACCGATTTACTGTCAAATCTGTAAATCCACAAACACGTAAATAAGGTTAAGAAGACAATCAAATATGTCTGCACATATCTATTTGTGAAGAAAATAATAAAATTAAGTATTTATATTACTGTAAATTATTGAATACATCATTCCATGAATATGTAAATGTGATGAAAGGTCTAGAATAATGTAGTCCATAAACATTTGAAATGAAATTAAGCTTTGCTACTGCATGCAGGCGGGTTCATCACACCAGAAATCATGGGTTTGACGTTTTCACATTCAGATTTTGCTGGTCCTTCCCCTAAGTATTTAAGTTGAATATCAGCAACCTCCACGCCTTGACAGGGCATACCACTACTGCAAACAAGCTTCATGGCAACAGGAGTCGAAGAAGTGCCACGAATTTTCTTGAAGCTAATGTTGCTAAGCTTAACACGTGATGGAACCTGAGCAAAAGAAGAGAAACATCAAGAGATCACAAGATTATTAACATCATGATCGTTTCAATAAAAATTCTTATATGTAGCCTATGAACTATTTATTGAGTCAGTACCTTTGCATTGCATTGATTCCACGGACAATATAGTTGATCTATAAGGATAGGATTGCTGACATTATTCATGTTAATGTTTTCAAAATGAATCATAGATGCAGAGCTAACGGTAGAAGCTGGCCAAGTTTTGATTCTAACACCGTTGTCAGTGTTAGTTAAAGTGCAGTTCTTGACAGTAACTCCAAACACTGGTTCCTCTTTCTCAAACTTTCCTAAGCTTCCTATACTGATACCATGACCCGGTCCGCATTCAACATTTGTGACTGTTATATTTCTGCTACCATCGCCAATGGAGACACAATCATCACCTGTTCTAATGTTTGAGTCTATTATGTTAATTCCACTAGATCTCCCAATATGTATTCCGTCAGTGTTGTGGCTATCAGCTGGTGCAATAATGTTAACGCGTTGAAAAGTTAAGTCGTTGCAACCCAGCACATTAATATGAAATTGTTTGCTGTTCAATGATTTTATATTATGGACAAACCCATTGATGATGAAGTCGAACCTTATATTCTATCAAATGATATAGAAAAAAAAAGTTCAGTTAGTTTCACATACACCACACTTATTAATTATTTAATTGACTTAAAAACTTACTATGGGAAGTTGTTTGCAAAAATTATTGCCACAAGTACCCCAAGCTTTGGCTCCTTGCCCATCAAAACTTCCACCACCTGACAATGTGAGGTGTTCGATGCGTTGGAAAGTGATCCAACTACCATCCTTGGTGACTTTGTTATTTGTTAGAGCTTTAAGAGTGCCTTGAACCTCAACATCAATAGCAGCCTTGCATGGACCTTCTAAAGTCACTGGACTTAATAAGAATATCCCTTTTGGAACAAACACTTTACTTGGAATATTTGATGCACATGCTTTGTTCCACGAACTGACTAAAGCCTAAGACAATTGAAAACAACATTTCGATGATCTGATTAATCCTTATAATCCATACATATTTTGGATTGCATTAAATATGTAATTACCTGGTTGATATCGGCTCCAATCTTTCCACCTTCTTTTGTCACGTCAAAAATCGATTTTGCTCTAGCTGCTGACATAAGCAATACCAAGACAAACTTTACCAGTACGAATTTTGCCATGTTTTCCAACATAGTTCTTTTATTCTTGTCTTTTTTTTTTTTTTTTTTCCACACTTATTGTTGAATTAAAAAAAATGTAATTGTTATATGACATCTTACTTATTTATGAGCCATTTTATAGAGCAATGCAAAAGCTTGAGGCATTAATCTCTAACAAAATATTTAGCTAATTTCTTTATTTGTGGCAGATTTTAACATAATCTTGTTTTATTTTCTATTTTTAATTAACTTCGTTTTATATCTTCAATCTAGACCAAAGAGTAAGGCATGGGAGTTGAGAAAAAATGTGAGCAAGTCATGCCTCGAATTCGTAAAAATTTGTTAACAACAATATTGTCTAGTTAGAGCAAACACTTGTAATGCATAACAAATTTAATGTCCTTGTCGTCAATATGTAATATATAAATTTAGTTTTGTGATGCTGACATCATCGATTCTCGTGATTGGTCAAATCCATCAAGCCATGAACCGACTATTTGACCAGGTCATTTTAACAAGTGCTTTCCGTATAATCACTACCACCACAGGCACCTTTGAATCACAATCACCATTGTCAAGTATTGATTTCGTAATTGCTTGCAATGTACATATTTTTCAAGAAAATTTATATTTTGATTTTGAAACCTCAGTTGAGAATCACTTGCGACAATGGGGACGGCCTATTCCACAAAGGTACATACTGAAATCCTGGGATATCTATTGGAGTATATGTTTTCAATTTCTTACACAGAAGAACTTATGTATAAAGACAAATTAAAGCTGAAATAATAAAGGAAAAATGACATTGATGAATTGGACTACTGCACTTATGCCATAAGTAATAGCCTTTATATAGGCATTACATCTGAAATGGGAGTGGACCTCACCTAAGTTAGTTTGATTCAAATAGAAGTGTTGAGATTTCAGGCTTGGTAACAAACAAAGTTATCTCAGAACTGGATTTGCAGACCCTCTTTACTCTCCTCTTCTCTAGATTTTCTTTAGACAAAACAACAGTATTATGAAAAAATTTTAAATGAACAAGCAGCAAATATCCATAGGCATCAAAATGAAAAAGAAAGAAAAACTGCAGACATAAAAGAACAAAGAGGACACAATCATGTATAGTGGTTTGACACTCAAAGCCTACATCCACTCTCCCAAGGTAAGGTAGAAATTCATTATATCAGAAAATATCCTCAAATTTACAGAGCTTATTAACCTCTAATAAACCCCAAAAAATAAAGGAAAGAACACACATGATATAAACCCTAGCCTCTTCCATTTGATACAGTCTACTCTCTCTCTCACTCCTTGATACACAAAGGGTGGATATATATACAATTACAGACGTTAGCATCAGCCACCACTTGGAACCAACAGAATTCTTTCCAGCCATAGGATGAAGCTCGACCAGAATCTTCAAGAGAGTGAAGAAACACAAAAAAAAGGCTGAGCATCGCACCTTGACGGCAGTAGCAAAGTTTGTTGTAACCAAATGCCATATCATCACAGAAGTAACAAGGAAACCTTTCAATCACCCCCCTGCCCAAAATGACGTCACATTATATGTATGGATTATTTGACTCTTCAAAATTTAATTAAGAAGCTGAGTTGGCTGAACACATGGCAAAGAAGTGCCAAATCATCACAAGAAGGAACTACTGCTTGCACCGTTCGAGCCCCAACCAGTGACTCTGATGTCGACCACCATCTACACTCCCTTCACTATTGCCAAAAGCATGAGTTCTGGCTATCCTTGCCCTTGATCAACCGTGGTGATTTGGCAAGTAGGTGGTCGTTACTTCTTGGCCTCGATCTGACCAAATTGGATGGAATTTGAGCGAGTGACCATAACTATTGGACTCACCTTGATGATTACTACGTCACGCCATCTTTCATTTCACTCTAACAACATTTCAATGATGGCTACAACATCGCTTTGGCGAGTACCTGAGACAGTGACTTCTCCTTGGTGCTCCAAAATTTTTTTTTTTACTTTGATTTTAAACACATTAAGAGCTGAGGCCTAGGAGCTCAGGTAAACTAGTTAAAAGTTGCAACAAGTGATTAAAAGTTCAAAGGTTAGTTGATTTTCTTTTCTGCCCAATTTATATATTGTTGATTTCTCTTTCTTGCTTTTAATTAGTTTACTTTGGATGGGCATCACTTGTATCATGCATGTTACCTGTTTTGTAAATCTTCTCTATTGTAATTTCGTTATTTAATTTGAGATGTTTGTAATGACTTATCAACTGGCTGTATTTTCTTTTGTGGGAATTGTGGAAGTAAGCATGCATGATGTATGTGTAAGATCTATCTGAACTTTGATTAAATTAATATTCAGATATCTGTTCACCTTTTAGTTGCAGCATAGTTCAGTAGTTGTGAAAGTTGTAATTTAAGTTAATTATATTTTATTATGTCTTGATTTTGTTTTGGCCAAGATTGATGGTAAATACGCATAAATAAGGGTTTAGGAGAACTATGATACGTAATATCTTAGTAAATATCAGGTAAAAATCTTATCAAGAGGATAACGATATATAATGTCCTTATATGTGAGGTTATAGGAGGATGATGATACATAAAGCCCCTAGTAGATATCAGGTGCATTCATTTTAGGTAATGTGGATGACCAAAATGTAACACCCCTAACAATGGGATTCTAAGAGGATGTTGTCACGAAACACATTTAAAATCAAAGTGATTATGAATAAATATGAAAAAAATAATTTTATTTGGCCATTACCTCAAGGATGACGATATGTAATGCCCAAGGAAGAAATCTCTAAGTTTAATAGAAATGAAATAATTTTGATTTGTTACTTATTATGGGATGACAATTTATACTCTTTAGCCTTTATGTTAGTGTTGACAGGGTAGTTGGTATCCATTCCAGTTTTATCTCTTAGTATTTGTTTTTAATGGCAGTGTTAGTGTTGAATTCTTTTGGGCTCTGAATTTTGTTCGTTGTAGTTTGTGTGTTAGTGTACCAATATCATGATAGTGTTTATCTGAACAAATCGAGTAATGGGATTGTCTTGAAATTTTTGAGTAAAAAAGGTGAAATATTGGAGAATGCTATTGGGCTATTGGGTTTGATGTTGGGTAGGGGGTTTATACCACATTATGCAACTTCAAATGATTTGCTGGTTCGCCTCTGGAAAGCTGCAATGGTATATTGTGCAGTTATGGCATTGTTTGGATTAGTAGAAATGAGATTCAAACCGGAGCCTGATACATGGGCTGTTATGATTGAATTGATTTGCAGAGGAAGAAAACTTTTTATTCGCATTCGAATTGTTGGATGATTTGATCATAAAAGAGTCAGCATATTTGCAACCTTGTTCTTAATTGAAGGGACAAGTTTTTAAAGGGAAAATATTTTGGCATCGCTTTATTGTAAAAGGACGCTGATAAATATTACAAGAACTTAGTGTAATGATTGAGAAGAGGAAGCTGGAAAAGTTGTAATTATGTTTGAGTATTATTATGTTTTAGAAATTAAATTTGTTTTTAAGGATCTGCTTGATCAGTATTTTCAATATCTCGACACGAAGATGCTCCCAGCCTTCGATTATTTGATATGCTGTAAAAATCTATTTCTTTTGTAGGTAAAATTTATTATTAAGCTAGGTTAATTCTGTATTGATTTTTCACATCTGCAAAAATATGCATTTAGTAGCTAGTTTTGTTGTAGCGACAGGTGTCTTGACTTCGAATTTATATTTATAGGTAATGAAAATAAAGTTTGGGTAAAACTTCCAATTGATTTTATTGATCTCAGAACGTATATTAATACAATCGGTGTAGTAAAACAGAAAAGGAAAAAAATAATCCTAACAAACTAAGAAAAACAAAAGGATAAAGTTGTTTTATAACAGGAAGAAGTTATGAGCTAAAAAGGGTACACAATAATTTGTACAGTAAATACAAAATAATTGTTACTGTAAGGGTGGCATGATACCCTGGATGATTTCCAACATTTCTAACATCCCCCTCTCAAGTTGGAGCATGGATTTTGCTAATGCCCAACTTGCCAAGGAGACGATGGAAAGTTGAATGCCTAAGTGTAGCATCCCGGGTTTTTGTAGAAAAGCCCTTAGGGATAGAGTTCTGGGGTTAGATTTATAACTGCGATTAGGGTGGGGGTCCTGAGAAGTTCAGGGGTGAGATGGTAGTTTTCCAGAGCCGAGTGGCCTTCGTATGATGCCTTTAGGGAGGTTTTAATCATGCGAAGCGCGGGAAATGGATGTTTATTCATTTTCCCTGGTGCACTCCCGTGCACAGTGCCCTGCACGCCCGTGCAGGTGGGTAGCAGGAGAGAGAGACGGGAGATTTATTAGTTTCTCACCCAGCAGCCTCCCATTTTCAGCTCAGTTTCTCTTGTTCTCAGCAGCTCCCAGCCCTAGATCAGATTTCCAGCTTCCAGCAGCTCCTAGTTCAGCTAGAGAGACCAGAGATCAGCTTGAGTTAGAGTTCCCAGCAGCCATGGCGAGAGGTAAGTGTTTCTTACTCTCTCCTTCAGTTTCCCAGCTTGTTTGATGATGCTAGAAACGGTGTTTCCGTTTCCAGTTTGCTGTGTTATGTTTATATGTTGATATATGATGTTGAGATGATGATTATATGCTGATTATGTGATGATTTTCCACCCAGAAACATGCATGCTCTGTTTGTGTGTGTGTTAGTGAGAGAATTAGTTGATTTGCATGGTGGAATCAGCAGGAATAGATGAATGATGAAATTGATGATGTGTATGGGTTTATTGAAGTGCCTTGGATGTGTGATTATGTTTAATTTCAGTTTGGATGAGAAATGGATGTGTTTTGGATGGCCTTCTGCTTGTTCCAGGTGGGTGCTCGAGTTGCAGAGCCGCAGACACACGCCCGTGTGCCCTGGATTCTGCAAGGGCACGCCCGTGTGCACGAAGTGCACACAGCCAGGTTTGCCGGGGGCACGACCGTGTGTCCTGAGGGACACGGCCGTGTGCCTGCTTTTTAGTTGAATTGCGCAGCAATTCCAGAGGAGAGCACGGCCAGACACACGACCGGGGCACGGTCCCGTGTGTCTGGGCACACGCCCGTGTGCTTTGCTTGGCACGGCCGTGTGTCTCTCCTGCACGACCGTGTGCTTGGCCCACACGCCCGTGCGTCCAGTGAATTTTTCCCAGAAAAGCCAGAAATTGATGTATAAAAGGTTTGGTAATCCATCCAAAGGCTAAATGACTTCAGATAATCCAGAAATCAGATATGAATGCAGCATATGCATAGCATGACACAGCATATAGCCTGAATGAGGATCCAGGGATCCGAATTCAGTAGATTTCAGCAGTTAGAACCCAATGTATGGGTTGCAGTTTGTGGTGAACTCGAGGGGGCATCTGTGGGACCCAGCATTCTGACACCAGTCAGTCTGCTCAGCAGCAGCATAGCAGATCAGTTTCAGCAGATTCTAGCCAGTAGCTAGAATGTTCAGCCCACTTGGCCAGGATGCCGAATCTCTGTGTTCATCAGCCTGATCAGCAGCAGGTACCTTCGGGTACAGTTATAGATTCAGATGCATGCATCATCAGTCATTTTCAGTTTCCAGCTTAGCATGTCATTACATATACATATTGACATGACTAATCAGATAAGCGGGTAATCAGTAATCAGATAACAGCAATCCAGATAATCAGTTGCAGCGCCAGCAAGCGACTAGATGTATGGGTAGGGCCGAGGCCAAGTTTCAGTGTTAGTCTTGTGTGTGCTTGTCGCTTGTTTGGGCGGGGGAAGTAAGGAATGCTTACTGGGTGATCTTTATCACTCACTCCCTTCCTTCTTCCTTCCTTTTCAGGTTGTGGCTGCTGCTGGCGAGGAGCGGGTGGACCGAGGCTTACGAGAGGGGATCCCACACACTAGAGATCAGTTGTATTTTCAGCTTGGACCTGTGAGGTCATGTATTTGATGTATATTTTCAGAACAGTGTATGAATAGTTGTATATCTATGAATAGCCAGTTTGGGCTCATTGTATATTTATTTCAGTTTATTTTTCAGCTTCCGCTTGTACACAGATTGTACAGTAGCAGTAGTAGGGTTTTCTTTTCCGTAGGATTCCCGTCTCGGGTACCCAATTTCCAGTTTATTTAATGAAAGAATTTTATCGTTCAGCAGCAGGGGTACTCGGAGCGGCGGGTCCTACACTAAGAGCCTTTGTGAATAAGTCTACAACTTGATCAGAGGAGCGAACATGAGAAGTGCATAATTCATTTTGAAGAATTCCATCATGCAAAAAACAACAATCTATCTTGATGTGCTTAGTGCGTTCACGAAAAACTGGGTTAGCAGCAATGTGCAAAAGCTACCTAATTGTCACAATACAGAGTCATTGGTTTAGATAAGGCCACTCATAAATCCTATAGAAGTGAACGGACGTATAATAACTCACTGGTTGCATTTGCAATTGCTCAGTATTCAACTTCAGCAAATGATCGACAAATAGTTAGTTGTTTTTTTGTCTTCCAAGAAATGAGACTATCCCTAAGGTAAACAATATAATCAATAGTGGACATTCTAGCAATTGGACAATTTGCCCAATCTGAATCACTGTAGGCAATTAAGTCAAGGCTGCTAAAAGAGGAAAGAAAGATACCTTGTCATGGTAAAGCCACTAAATAGTGTAGTAGATGGAATGCAACATTAAGATAAGGAATTCTAGGGTCTTACATAAATTGGCTAAGGACTTGGATCGAGAAAGTGATATTTGGTCGTGTAATTGTCAAGTAAAGAAGGTGACTTACAAGACGTCAATATTGACTTGGATCAGAGACCTTGTCACCTGAGGTTGCCTGTAAACCATGTTTGGTATCTATAGGGAAGGAAACATGTTTTACACCCAACAACCCAGCTTCATCAAAGAGGTCTAATGTATACTTTCGTTAACTTAATACGATGCCATCTTTGTTACAAGCAACTTCAATCCTTATGAAGTACTTGAGGCTGCCAAGGTCCTTTATACTAAAAGTGATATCAAGATGTTGTTTAACATATTCAATGACTATGAATGTATTACTTGCAATAATGACATCATCTATGTACACAAGGATAACTGTGAAGTTGTTCCCATGAGTATGTGTAAAAAGATAATTATCTACTACTAATTGCTTGAAGCTAAGACTTTGAAGACAAGCAACAAATTTGTTACACCAACTACATGAGGCTTGCTTAAGGCCATATAGAGATTTGCACAACCTGCATACTCTGTTATCTCCTAGCTTGGCAAAACTTTGGGGAATTTTCATGTAAACTTCTTTAAACAAATCTCTATGTAAGAAGGCATTATGACATCCAATTGATTAAGATGCCAATGTTGTATCGTGGCCACGAATAAAAGGCAACAAATGGTGGTGATCTTGGCCACTAAAGCAAAACTATCATAATAGTTAATACCTTCCACTTGAGTAAAACCTTTGGCTAATAGACATGCCTTGAAACGTTCTATTGTACTATTAGATTTATATTTGATTTTATAGACCTATTTTGAGTCAATGACATGTTGACTTTCAGGTAGATCTTCCAAGGTCTAGGTATTATTTTTCTACAAGGCATTGATTTCTTGTTACATTGCTACTTGCCACTTGGGTTCTATATAGCTTGATAAAAATTTTGGGCTCGGTATAGGAAGTTATAGAAGCAAGAAAAGCTTTATAATTTTGGGATAAGTTGTCAAAATGTAAAAATTGAATGATTAGATTAGCCTTATCAAAGTTTACCATGGATGAAACATCTTGAGATAGGATCAAGGATGATGGGAGAGTATAGTTGAAACATGCCAATTTGTGTGACACATGTCTAATATGCCTTTGAAGGGCGATGGCATGTTTGTGGTGTGCTATGGCTTATTTTCATACGGCTCTTGTAAAGGTTGAGTTGATGTAACAATGGCATTATGCCAAGATGAGTTTTCTAATTATGGTTCATTGCCAGGTATGATGCCTTGATTGGGTGAAATAATGTTTGTAGGCTATGATAGTAAGGAAACAAGTTGTGGTTTAATAGATAATTCATATGAGGCATGATTTGGGTTATTAGGCTCAGTTTTGATCATCGACTCGAAAAGAAAAATCTTCTCATAAAATATGACATCTCTTGAGATAAAAGAAACCTTTTTTTCTAAGTTAAAAACTTTGTATCCCTTTTTATTATGTGGATATCCAAGGAATACGCAACAGTGTGCCCTAAATGAAAATTTTTGTCTTGACTTATCATAGCTATAGGCATAACAAAATCAGCCAAAAACTATCAGTCTCTTATAATTAATAGCCTTTTTGAAAAGGACTTCGTAAGGAATTTTATTTTTAAGGATTTGTGTAGGCATGAGTTTGATAAGATATACGATAGTAAAGACATATTCCCTACAAAACTCTATAGGCAAATAGGCTTGAAACTATAAGGCTCAGGCTACTTCAAGAATATGATAGTATTTACGCTTGACTTTGTTGTTTTGTTGGGGTGTTCCTACATAACTGATTTGGTGGCTAATTCTATGTGTAAGCAAAAAATCCATTAGGGTGAGAAATTCAGTTCCATTGTCACTTTTTATGGATTTTAGACTAATCTGAAATTGTGTTTTACTATAATGATAGAACTTGACAACAAGTTCGCAAGTTTGAATTTGTCTTGCATGAGAAAAGCCTATATACACTTAGAGGGATCATCCATAATAGTTAAAAAATAATATGCTCCACTCATAGAAAAGATTGAGGCCAAACATCCACATGTATAATTGAACCACATTGTACATTATTAATAAAGAAGGGAGAACTAGTTTGTTTTGCTTTATGACAAGTATCACAAGCATCAAAAAAATTGTTTAAAGGTAAAATGCTAGAAACAAATTGAAACTTATTGATAGGTAGATGACCAAGGCATATGTGCAATAAAAGTTGCATCAGTTTTATTAATACTCTACCCTACTACTGCAACATCAATCTCTAATTGGTACACCCTACCTCCAAGCCTACCTTGTCCAATTGGCATCCTCATACAAAGGTCTTGAAAAACACATAAATCAAGAAAAAAAAAAGTTATTGAGCAACCCAGGTCCCGCATGGCTTTTGCAACAGATAATAAATTACATTTGAACTGAGGGACAACCATGACATTTTTAAGTTCTATGAAGGGGGAGATTTCCTTTTCACCAATATAAGATAAATGTAGCATTGTACCATAGGGTATTTTGACAAGTTTGCAAGGTTTATTAATTTCAATTTGGTTTAGAGATTCACTACTATTTGTCATGTGGTCTAAGGTCTCACTGTCAATAGCCCAAGTCTCACGAGTGTAAAAGAATTACTTACAAAATTTGCTATTAAATCAATGGCCTGTATGGGTTTTTGTCCCATTTTTATATCCAGTAACTTAAGGAGTTTGTATACTATTTACTATCCAGGACTACGGTTTGAGATTTTCCCTTGTCCTGAACACGTGTTATGTCTCTATGTTACACATTTTCTAAATTTCCATGGCCAAGTTGCCCTCTAGTCTATCCAAAAACTTGTCCTTTAGTTTGATTGATTTTGCCCCCAGTTTGGGGGGTAACAAATAACCTCAAAGCACTCTTCTTTAATATGTCTCAATTTGCCATAATGTTCACATTTTTTGTGTGTTTGATTGTCACCAACCTACTGTTGTATGTCACGTCCCCTACATGATCCTTTGTGTTCAAAATTGACAAAAGAGGCAACTCCTTCCACTATTAAGTCACCTATAACCTTTTGGAGTAAGAGATGTTGCTCTTCTTGAAGTGCAAGAGATAAGGGTCTACTGAGTAATGGTGTCAATTCTAGGGAGAGGATATGTGACCTTAACCTGTCAAAAAAGTCGCTCAACCCAAGGAGAAACTAATGGCTCTTCTTGGTCTCTCTTAGTCTTTGATATCCCTTGGTGGTTTCACACTTGTGATATGTGTCAATTGCATGCATAACTTTGTGGTCAATTTATAGAATTTTAGGGGGTGATTTGACCATTTTACCCTTATTATGTGCATATGGGATCACAGGTTTTTATATTTGGTTTTGTAGGAAATGTTGGTCTCGATGTGATTTCAATGGAACTCAAGCCAAAAAGACACTTATGAAAGACTAGCTGATGGTTCAAATTTAGTCCAAGCAAGAATGAGCGACCGAAGCATAAAAAAGAAAAGATAGCATTGTGCACCATAATAGAAAAATAAGGATTTTTAATACGTTTGAACTCTATACTGAAAAAGTAGTCTTCAGTAAAGTTGTGGTGGACATCTCAAGCTTTTTAGAAAGCTATTATGAAAAAAAAATCCAAGTTTGTTTGGGCCCTTAACCATTGTCGTAAATTTAGGTCTTCTTGGTAAAATTTTGTGTTTGACCACCGATGACTAAAATAGCCATAACTTGAGATTATGAAATCCAAATAAGGTGATTCAAAAGCCAAAATAAACTAGACATCTAGAACTACAACTTTTATGAAGACAAAAATTTAAATTCCAAAATCTCGGTGCCATAGCATGGCACCCCAACACCAAAGCATGCTAAAAGGGCAAAAACTCGACATTACAGCATGGCGACACGACACCGATGGCATGCACAAGAGTTTCAGTTTTTTGAAAATTTTTCCTACCCCTAGTTATGTATATTTATTGCACTGCCAGAGCTGTGGCGTCGGTTTTTGCCGCGCCAAGCGAGGACAGACTTACCACTCTTGTTTAACCACCCTAGACGTGGTCAAGAGGAGCGCATAACGGGTTTTTGGCCCGCTACGGAGTCTATGGAGTCGCCACCTGGGAGAAACCCCAGGAAAATACACATCGGTGAGGATGGGCAATTTATGGATCCCTTGCAAAGGACCCAACTACCCCTCACCTGCCCAATGGGTCAGGTTCGGAGAGTCAGGTACGGCAATGGGAAGGTGTTAGGCACCCATGCCGCCCGGCATGAAAGCCGACCTCCACTATTGTGGTTCGTTCGTTAAACGCGTTACCGAGTTTAATTAAGTTCTGTATTACCACACGATGCATTTTAATAATCATACATATACATTCATCCACGAATATAATGAAATATGAAAAAGAAAATAATTAAAAAATTACAACCTTTTTCATACACACTTATACATTTTCTCTAGCCCTAAACAAGTCTATGAAATAATAAATAAACCCTGCAAAACAAATTAGGTTAGTCATACAATATAAAATCAAACCAACATAAATTGAAAATTAAAAATTACAACTATTTTTCCATACACCCCTATAGATTTTTTCTAACCCTAAACAAGCCTAATAAATAAATAAATCCTGCAAAAACAATTTTGTTAATTAATCTAATAAAATAAACAAATATATTAAATAAATAAATCAGCCCAAGTAAAAACAGCCCACTTAATAGTAATAACCAAAGTGCAGCCCAACCAGTGGAAATTGACAGCATGCAGCCCAACCAGGAAGCCCAATATATACACACACACAGTAGGCCCAATGGTATTACGCACACGCACAGTAGAAATAATAATAATAATAATCATATTCCACCCCCAGCCGAGACTCGAACCCAATGCGCTCAATAGTATAAAACTTACCACCCTTCGCTTTTCGCCACCAGGGCAACAGCCACCTTCATTTATTGAATTGGAATGCAATGATAATATATATAATACACATGAATACACCATTTTTCCTCAAACAAATACAAAATATATAGTAATACAAACATTCAAAGTGTATGTTATACACTATTTTATAATTACAAAATACATATAACATATGCACAAAAACATTTATTTATAAAACAAAAATCTTGGCACGTCACATGTAATTAGATATTACATAGAAATGTAATATGATGATAACAAATTTTTAATTAACTCATGCATGGACACTATTTCAGCAAACTATCAACCAAAAAAATACATAAACTTCATTGCATATACATATTTATTTAAGCTAAAATCACAATTATGAGCCACATAAAATATATGTACAGTAAAAATAATACACCACACAAAATTATATAGTATAATATATAATAAATATATATATATATATATGCATTGTAAAATAACTTTAAATACATACAGTAATATACAAAATAAATATATATGTATTATATTAATATACAGTAATAATAAAAAAATAAAAATAAAAAGGAGCTTTGCCCCGGCGTGGCTTGAACCTGGGAGGGGGGAATAACATGACCGCCTGCTAGGGCGACCAGTCTCATCCGACAGAAATATTTACGCAATATATTATATAGAATATATACCAATACACAGGACATACAATATAATATATAGTATATATATACACAATATAAATAAATATATACAATAAATATAACAAAAATGAATATATACAGTACATATACAATAAATATAATAAAAATAGATATATACGGAATATTAACATATATATACACATAAAATATTAATACAAAATATTAATATAAATTATAAAATATAACCTATATGTAAGAAAAATAAAATAAAATAATAAAATAAAAAAATTATTTATAAAAATTCTCCTCAGGGACTAACCTGAATTCGATTAAAAATCTTTTGATGTTGAGCTGGAGATGATCTCTTGTCATACAAATTAGCTTTCAAAATATTTTAATTTTTTAAAACTTTTTTTTTTCTTTGAAGTTTTTCCATCGGAAATTTGTTTTCCTCCTCCCGAAAAATTTTTCTCTCCTTCCCCTAAAAAAAACCTCCCATCCAGCTCCCTTTTTAATGTGCCCACCTTTCTCTTTTATAGGTAGTTTGGACGAAAAATGCACCAGTTGTCCACCCACCCAGCGTGCGACACGTAGCCTGGCAGCAGCAGGAGAGAGACAGGGAGGCATGCGCTGAAAAACAGAAAAAGAAACAGAATGCAGGCGGGTTACCCAACGGGCGCGTGCGTGACATGCGCGAGCTGGAGCGCAGCCCTGGCCACTTCATTGAGCGTGTGACGCAAGCGCGCGCTACAGGCTCATCCTTGGGCCTTCCTCTCCAGCCGGGCCAGTGTGCTGCTGAAGTCTGGGCTGCGCACTGGGCCTCCTTATTCTTTCCTCTTTTGGGTTAACTACTTGGGTCCTCTTTTGGGGTTTTCATGATTTTATGATTTTTTTTAAATAAAATAAAATAAACACTTTTTTTTTCTTTTTAATAAAATAAACACCCTTTTTTTTTTCTTTTTAACTCATCCATCCTTGGCTCAACATCTTAAAAAATCTAAATCAACATCCAGGTTTTTCATCATCGGGGGTGACCCTGTTGGGTCCAAAATGGGATGTCTACAGAGGAGAGCTACCTTAGGACAACTTTTGGGAGGTTTTTCATACAATTTTGAGTGATTCTTAATTTTCAAAACACATGCATCTAAGATATTCTATGTTGTCTAAATTATTGATATATTTTGATGATGATGTTTATACTATGTGGATGTAGCCATTCTTACTTTGGGTTCTTAATTTTATATTACTTGGGAATTTGCAAGGTTGTCAAATAGAGATATACATCATATATGCATACTTTTGATGAGAAAGGATTCAACCTAGCTTGAGTTTTTATATAGTAAAATTTTTTTGGTCTTTTATTATAATATGTCATATTATGTAAATGTAAGGTTGAAGGCAGCTTAAATTCAAAATGGTCACAATTGTATTTTACTTTAATTAAATATTGAGTGGTTGTAAAGAAGTGTAAGAAAAAATAATTGCATTACATAGTAACTTATGAGGCCAAGGTGCCTAATTCATGTATTTTACCAGTTTGAGTAGCACAATAATAGCTTCAGCCTATGGTTGTTGTGGTTTTAGAGATGATTTTCAATTTCAGCTTTAACTAATGAGATTGTAAAGTTTAGATTATCATGTGTTATATTCACTTATCATAACATGGTTTTTAGTATTTCAAATATGTGATTTTCAGAAGGCCTACGACCTAAGATATAATTATCAATGCATGTCTTTATATATTATTTGGAACATTAGTATTACATGCATATTATACCATACAAAGCATCCATGAAAGTTCTCTTAAAATTTAGTTATCTTTTGAGTTGAGTATGATCTTATAAGATGATCTCAGGGAATCAAGAGAGTTGTGTATTTTGTTTACTGAGTAAATTATCACTTATTTCCCTTTACCTATTTTCCCTTGTAAGTATTCTACCTCAATGAGCATGGCTAAATAGGGAGGCAAGTATTGTGTTGTAAGATGGGGTCTAGTATTGTTGTCTTGAAATATAGATTTTTATGTTATTTACTAAGATATGAAGATTTCAGATGCTATATATATTAAAATATTCCATAATTAACATTGATTTAGTCACAACATTTTTAATTTTGAGTTGAGCATTATTATAATCTTTTTATAAAGACCCATTTCCATAAAGATTTACAAGTATGGATTAAGAATAGTAGATAGTTAATAAATTTTAAATCGTGGTCCCTTGACCAGTTTATGGCTTGGACACTTGGTAACTAGTTAGGTACAGTTTCTAAGGGTAAGCTAGGTCAAGGCACTACATAGGGTGTGTTTTATTTGAGGAATCTTTTATTACTAAAACTGAAAAATTGTCATAAGATAGATTACCTTGGTGAGTTTGGTTAGAGGTAATAAGAAATTATTTTTGTAGTTTATCTTTTATTATTGATATTTCCTTATTTAATTCATTAGGTGATAAAATATTATCATAATTTGTAATTACCAAGCCAATATGACAGGTAATATAGAAAATAATTTGATTGTCTTATTCTCCTCAGGTATTAAAATATCAGCTTAGTAATCTTTTTATTTTGCATTTTCGCCACTTGTAATAAATTTTGTTTAAGATATTAAGAATATTTAAGTAAAATAATATCATAGTACTCTTTTATTGCGAACAACCAAACACAATAATTATGTATACTTACTAACTTATCTAAATACATTATTCTTTTATACTCATAAATTTTTAAGGTAATATTTCAACTTAATAATAAAAGATTCCTTTAACCAAAAACACCCTAAAAATTGGTGGATAATCTATTTTTGTTGTATTCTTCCAACTTTAATAACAAAAGATTCTTTTAACCAAATGCACTCTAAAGATTAGTGGATAATCTATCTTTATAGTAATCTTTTAGCTTTAGTAATAAAATATTCTCACACCAAACTCACCGTAAATATTAATGGGTATAAAAGATTAATGGGTTTAAAAGAATAATATCTTAGTCAAATTAGTATTATATGAATAATTATTATATTTTATTGATGGTAATAAAAAAATATTATGATATTATTTTATTTAAATGTCTTTAATATATTAAATTAAATTTATTACATAAGATTAAAATTGTAATAAAATTAAAATTACCAAAGTAATCTTTTAATTTTTAAGGAGAATTAGATAATTAGATTACCTCGTATATTACCTGTGAAATTAGGTTAGTAATAAAATATTATAATAATCTTTTATCATCCAATAAACCAAACATGGTAATACCAATAATAAAAGATAGATTATTATAGTACTTATTTATTTCTCGAATTACATACAACCTTGTGGAATTTGTCCAATAACAAATGTAATGATATCTATAAAAACTTTCAAAAGAGATTTGTAATGCCAGAAAATACAAACAATGTAAAGGAACCATCCACCTCAAAAGTTAGAAGATTCTTCTTCTACGTCACGTAATAGATATCAAACACATACTTTTATATGTTCTTATTTTCAATAAGCAATCTGCATACTTGTTTCCTTTCTTTCAACAATGAAAATTGCTTATAGTAATAACTTTAACCAATTATTTGTTTAGCTCCACTTGGAAGTTAAGGCAAAACTGATGAAGCTATACATAAGAAGATTGAGCAATCGTAGAAACACTGATGTAGAACGTGCAATATGATCTTCACAATCATTTTAAGAAGTTCAAAACACTTGAGAATGCAAAAGAAAAAAAAAAATTGCCAAAAGAAAATTTTGAATCAAGATAATTGGAATTTACTTTGCAAATATTGGTCTGATCCTAATGTCAAGGTATAAAATCTTATAAATTTATTAGACAAATGATTAGTATAAGGATTTTATGATATCACTATTTTACTAGTGTTGTCGAACTTAGGCATGTGAGAAAAATGTCGAGACCTAACTATGCCATACAACCAAGGATCTGTGGCTTTTATGGTGGTTCGCAATGAGATTGTGAGTACTGTGAATGAGTTTTTTTTTTGTTTGTCTTCATTTGTTTGACATAAACATAAATATAAATCAAATTTGATTAGTATAAATTTAGTTATATAGAATTTGAAATCATATTGTGACCAATTAGGATGTGCATCAATACTAGTGGAACACATAATTATTCTCCTTATACCATAGATAATAAACTGTGGCAGAAAAGGATAACTACGAGAAAAGATGCCTAAAGTCTCTTTTACGTCACAGGTGCATAGAAGCCCACTGAATCAATGAGAACCATGAGAAGTTTGGCCAAGCCATAAGAGTCTTAGCTTTGATTTCCCTCTACACTAAAGAAGAAAAATTGTAGTTGAAAAGGATATGGCCATGAGTCTCAAAAGTTGAGTCATAGAAGACACAATCTGAAGTCTGAAGTACCCCCTTTGACATTAGAAAGTAGCCAGCCAGAAATGAAAGAATGGCATAAAATATGTCATAGGAACTAGAGCAATGATGAGTGTAAGTAACCTCTCTTTGTGCTCATAACATATTCCAGGTTGAATCAACTATAAACTTGCCCGAAAAGTTGCCTTTCCAAACAAGATAATCACAAACACCAAGTTGTCAAAGTACTATGACTGCATCCCAGCCTTATAGCAAAAATCTATGCTACTCAGGGGAAAAAGCCCATACTTCATCCTAAATGATATCAACGACTTTGGCATTCCATGGCAGACCCGTAGAAGAAAGAACCTTAAAAAAGAAAGAGTCACAAAGAGGACCCTACAGCAACCAATAATCCATTCGAAGAGAAGTATCTTGACCATCACCAATACAGCTAACAAAGAGGCCTCTACACCATTACAAGCTAAGTAAGATCTTCTTTTATGACCAAGAGGCCCAAGAGAGAATTCTTATATACGAGAAAAAGACCATGACTAGATCAAAATTCTATTCGTAAATAGCCTCCAAACAAGTTATAAAATTGCAGCTTTATTCCCTATCTGAAGCATTTTGATCCTTAAACCTCCCTCATGCAAGGTACCTTAGTTTCAAAAGAGGATAGAGATGTACCCTTTCATAAAAACTCTTTAATATACTTTTTATCTTTTACACAGTAGTTGAAGAGAAAATAAAAATAAAAGACGAATAAACCTGGATGGAAAATAACACTAACTTGATTAATTGAAGCCGACTTGTATAAGTCAAAGAGGTTGATGTCCAAAGCCTAATTCTGGCCAGTATCCTTTTAATCAAAGGCTAGCAATTAGAATGGCATAGCCGACTAGTAATCAAAGAAACCCCTAGATAACAAACAGGTAAAACCCCTATTTGATATCTTAAGATAGCCTGAATTTGCATCTGAACATCCCAGTAACCCCTAAAAGGAAAAGGTGACTCTTCTTTACATTCGTAACTAGACCTGAAACCCGAGCAAACTCATCCTGATATGAATCCAAATAGCATTCATCTAATCCAAGATAGCCAAGGAAGACCAATCATGCTTTTGCACTAGAAGACTCAAGCCAAGCACATCAATTTCGAAAATATCTTAACAAATAAGACAATTAAGCGTAAATTTGAGTTACACCTCCAAATGAATCTCTAACATTACAACCATCATTTTTGGCAATCCAATGCATTCTTATTTATCAATCGACTTCATACGAAGCCAATGAAAAAAACAAAAATTAAATCGGATGAGAATCGAACCAAAAGCAAGCGAAGAAAAAAGAGCTCTGATGTGCACACAAGAAGCCCCACGGAAGAAGCACCTACGCGCGCAAGTGGACCAACTCTGCACGCTATAGCATGCTGCCTTGTGCAGCAAGCAAGCGTGCAGTGCGTGCACAATGCGCACGCTTCTTGCGCACTACGACATGGCGCCACAGCACCAGGTCTTTGTCCTGCACACAAATTTTATACATGCCCGTATGTGCTCAATTTTTAAGCTCTCGCCATAGCATGGCGTCGCAGTGCCTGGATTCTGCCATTTTGCAATTTTTTGGCCGTTCTAAGTCAATTTGCATGCTTTTTTATTCTAGAATTTTTCTCAATGCTTCAGTCTTGATATTTTAAAATTCAAATGACTTCCAATGTAGATTCGAATACCAACAATTCTTCGAATTAAATTCAACAATTAATTCAGATCGAATACTCAAGTCAAAGATTTAAATTCAAGACAAATTAATTTAGGGGAAATGCATGCATGTAAGATTATGATATTTTAATCAGGTTTATATTTAATTGAGCATTGTAATTAGTTTTTAGATAACTTTAATTAGCTTTGAATTTTGTTTTTTTTATTTTTATTTTATTCAAGCACTTGTATCCTAGTTTAAGTAACTTGAGTTGGTTTTTAACCATGGTTTGTAATTTGCCTATAAAAGGCAACTTAAACTCATTGTAAATGAGCTTTTTGATGAAATGAAATATTGAACAAGTCTTGTGCTTTTCTTTAAGTTTCAGATGCTCGGTTGGCTCATGTGAATTTGTATTTCCTTTATCCAATTTTCTAGCAAGAGGATGTTGGTGGTGGAAAAACCTTAGTGGTGGAATTCTTCCTTTATCTTTGGTTTACCCTCAAATTGGTGGAGTAATCCTTTATGTTTGAGGTTTTACAATCTTACAAAGAATTTCCAAGTACGTTAGTCTATTTTCTATTGTGACTTGAGCTTCATTTTCCTACCTTTATTTGGTTGTTGTTTGATGATTTTGGGAGGTTAGTTGTTGGAGATTTAAACTTGCTTTTAGCTGAAATTGAAATGGATAGAATTTAGGATAAATGTGGCATGGAATATTTGTGAAATTGCATAAGTTTGGGGTTTGTTTTGGTGCTGAAATTTTGAGGTGATTATTATGAAATTCTCATCACTAAAATTACAAGATTAGGGTTGTGAATCTTGATAACATCCAAAAAAGACGTAATTATACCCACAAAGGCAAGATCAGCATGAAAAAACCATGAGATCATCTACAAAACAAAGATGGGTAATACTTGTTTGCACACTCTTCAATGAAACTTAAAATCAGGAACCTAAGTAGCCTCTTGTAAGATGCCACTCAACCCCTCCATGGCAGAAACAAACAAATATGGAAATAAAAATCTCCTTGTCGAACTCCTTGTGAGGATGGAAAAAATGCATAAAGCTCCTTATTTAATGCAACAATGAGATGTAATCATCCAAGTTTTATTCCACTAAACCATATGATCTGGACCCTCTGTTAGTAAGCCTAATATAATGAAATCTCAACTCACAATATCAAAAGCCTTACAAATGTCAACCTTGAGAGCACATCGAGAAGGAATGGTCCCAAGATGGTAGTTATATAACAACTCCTGCATCAAAAGAATATTATCAAATATCTGATTCCTAAGAATAAAAGCTAACTGAGAACTCCCTATAATAAAAGACAGAATCTCCTTAATATGATTCACAATCACTTTTGAGATACACTTATAAACCATATTGCAATAAGATATCGGTCTGAAGTTGCTTATTGTCTTAGGGCATTCCACTTTAGGAACCAAAGCAATTCTTGTGGCATTAACACATCTAGGAAGTTGGCTAGTAGCAAAAAAAAACCTTACAACAACTCTAAATTCAACTCCAATAATATCCCAAGACTTCTTCTAGACATATAAGTGATATGGCAATGGCACATATTTGACATCTAAATAACGAAGAAAGTGACAAATATTTTGGTATCCAATTAACAAAAAAAGTACATTTACTTTACCACTAATGCGTGACACATTTTTTTTTATTATTATAAGTTATTTATAATTAGATATGTTTATTAATACAATATATTGCTATAACTCAGTAATTAGTTGATTCATAGAAGTAATAATTTCCTATTAATTAATCTATTTTTACTTAGTTGAAAAGATGTTTCATATGAATTATTAGAGTTGGAGGATCAATATAATTATTAAGTTTTATTTAAGATCGAAATTCTCATCTCAAATTCATCACACAAACAAGAAAGATAATTTGTGTCTCTAATTCACCATAATTAAGGGTGAAAATTTTTGTCCCTAATTCATTATATACACAATCAAAGACGAAAAATTTGGTCAACAGCTTACTATACAATCAACAATAAAAAAATTTGTCTCAAATTCACCGTACAAACCTTGACAAAATCATTTGTCCATAATTCATTATACAATCAAGGGCAAAAAATAGTCTCTAATTTACCACACATTCAAGAACCAAAAAAAAATGACCCTCAATTCATTATACAAAGATGAAGAATTTTGTCTTTGATTCACCATACAGTCAAAGATGACAATTTTGTTTCCAATTCACCACACAAACCAGTGCGAAAATTTTTGTCCCCAAATGTGTTCTTTTTAAAATAAAATAAGGTTAATTGGGACGGAATCCATTTTGTTTATGGACAAAAAAAATTCAAAACGTTTATCTTTTTATGACGAAACACCATCTCATCCACAATGACTAATTATTAAGAATAATTTCTTTTTTCGTAAGCTTCATCCTTTGATAACATGCTTTCTATGACGATTTGATCTTTTGTTCCGTGTAAATTTTTTGGACAAAATTTTCACTTTATGGGACAAAAATTTGTGTTGCCTTTCATGAAATTTGTCGTAGTGATCCATACTTAATCAAAGAATAACATTTATGAGACGAACAAATTTTCTAACATAGAAGCAATTGAAAGAATAATAGAACTCCATAGAATTCACCTTATTACAAGAAATTTTGCCAACAAATACCCATAAAATTACAAAACAAGACAATGAGAAAGGAAAAAGCAGGAACAAAACATAGAAAAGATGAAGAAGATGAGTATAATGATAACGTGAAAAGAAAATGTAACTAGGGCAAAGAAGAAGGTGGAGAGGCCAATCTGGCTCTTAGATCTTTTCTCAAAATCTTTCCAGAAGGAGACTTTGGAATCGCATGAACAAAGTACACCTTGTGCAGTCTCTTGTAGAACACCACCTGTAATTTTCACACACATTTTTATTATTAGCTTGTAGTTTTTCTGCAATTGCTTTCATGGAAAAAATTATATTTATTGATAATCTATACCTGATTTGCTATGTATTCCTTTACTGCTTCTTCAGTGAGTTCAAAGCCATTTGTTCTAACTACAAATGCCACTGGAACTTCTCCTGCTACTTCATCTTTTTGCCTGTTAACAGTCTCCATATTTTCAAAAATGGTTTTCATAATAAAAACATATTCGAATCAGAAATCATGCTATAATTTGTACTTACGGGACAACAGCTGCATCTGCGATACATGAATGATTAATAAGGAGAGCCTCAAGCTCAGCTGGGGGCACCTACACGAATTGTTTAGGCTTAGTACTCATTACAAGTATATATAGTTTTATTGATTCTTCAATAAAGTCTATAAAATATACCTGGAAGCCTTTGAATTTGATAATTTCTTTCACTCGATCAACAATGAAAACTTCATCATCATCGTCAACATATCCTATATCTCCGGTATGAAGCCAGCCCTTGATGTCTATAGTGGTTGCCGTGGCCTCAGCATCATTCAAATATCCTGTATTTTATTTTATTTTATTTTTTTTGTTAAGATGGCTCATCAGCACAAGATGATGAAATGTAAAAAATAAAAAATAAAAAATTTTGAGCTGAACATGGATTCAAATCTGAGTCGATTCGGTTTGAATATCAACTCCTAATTAAGTCTCGATACCTTTCATAATTTGAGAACCCCGGATGCAAATTTCGCCTGGTTGATTCCGGGGAAGAGAGCAACCAGTTTCAGGATCAATGACCTTGAGCTCAGCATTTCTAACAACAGTCCCACATGACCCTGACTTTGTTGGGAATGGTTGTTTTGCAAACGCTAGGCACATTGATAACACTGGCCCTGCCTCTGTCATTCCATAACCCTGCTTACAATCACCAGAAAAATGTTATTCCATCGGTCTTAATTATTGGCTGGCTTACGAAATTTAATCTATTGTCCACCAAGCTT
This sequence comes from Anacardium occidentale, assembly GCA_026122585.1. Lineage (NCBI taxonomy): Eukaryota > Viridiplantae > Streptophyta > Magnoliopsida > Sapindales > Anacardiaceae > Anacardium > Anacardium occidentale. The sequence continues at coordinate 764,324 of JAJEJH010000180.1, forward strand.
TCTTGGATTCTTCAAACCATCAAAAATTAATTTTTTATATTTTTAAAATTTTTACAATTTATGTTAAATCGATCTACAAGCTTTCTCATGGGCCAAAGCACGTATTTACACCCAAAGTTTCACACAAAGACAAATTCTCACTTCTTAACTTTTAAAAAACCAAACACTCACTTATTAACAAAAGTCAAGAATTAAATTTAACAATCAACATTTAAATTTGAATACTCAAAAGGCATTTTAGTCATTTTATAATAAAAAATAATAAAATAATAAAATAATTTAATAAAAATATAAAAATTAAAAGCAGCCACCTCTACCGCTGTTAGTGGTGATGGCAACTGATAATGGAATCAAGTGGCTAGATTTGGTCGTCTTGTTTGGTAGAATCGATTAGATCGGTCACATTTTTATTTTGGAGGAGAAAGCTAACAAAAGCTGTTGAAAATGGTTGAAAATATTTTTGGCCATTATTACTAACAGAAGTGGTTAGATGTAGTTACTTCAACCAATCAAGACAACTATATCTGGTCACCCTTAGAATCAGATAGTCGTTGTTTGCCACTTGATTCAATTATCGACAGTCATTGCCACTAGTGATGCTATCACTAGTTGTGGCTACCTTTTTTATTTTTAAATGTTTTTTAAAATTTTATAATATTTTCTAAATATTTTAAAATTTTTTTAATATATTTATATTCAGATATTACTTTATAATTTTATCTAAATTTTTGTTTTTTAATAAGGGTATTTTAGTAATTTAGAAAAAAGTTAGAAAAATTAGATGAAAAATGATAAAAGAAAAAAATAGGTGTTTGAGATTTAAAAAATTAAAGCGTGGGACTTTGTATTTTAGTGAAACCTTGGGTGGTAACAAAAATCTTGGCCCTTTCTCGTGAGACTTCAACACAATATATATATATATATATATATATATATATATATATATAAGTAAAATATCAAAACAAAATTTTATTATTTTACATTGATCTCTTCATATTTTGTCTATTTATTAAATGAAATCCATGAGCAACTGAAATTGCAGCCACTAAGTGGCCTCAAAATTAGCTTCCCTCGGTTTCTTCTTCTAATTAATGATCTCTAAATGAGTTGGCTGTCACTTGTCCACCACTCCTTAATTTCTTTAATTTTTTTGGCCACCCAAGATTTGGCCTAAAAACACTTTTCTATCCTTAGTTGGCATAAATAACATTTCCATCCCAAATCAAACTTTATTTTAACAAACTAATGACACAAGGCCAAAAGAATAATCAATCATTCATTAATATTGCAAAAAAAAAAAACAAAAACAACTTTTTTATCAAATCCAAATATTTTAAATACGATAATTTAACCCGTAAAAATTTTTAAATATTCACAAATTTAAATCTTCACATATTTTGTAACTACTATATAATCTCAATAATTGTAATATGATATTTATATCTATAATTGATTACGTTATATTCAATTTTTTAGAGGGTATGATTGTTATTTTTTCAAACTATCAAGAGTGGGCAAATATTTCAAAACTTTCCAAAAGACTCCTAAAATTTTTTTCAAATTTTTAATAACCCCTAAAATTTTAAAAGACTATTAATACTTTAAAAAAATTACAATTTATCTCCTATATATAGCTATATGGCAAAGACACTTCTATTTATAGAAAAAAAAAATGGATGAGGGTGAAAGGAAAGGTAAATAAAAGCCTTCTTATATAATTTGGACATTTGAAAGATTATTTTTAATTTTTATTTAGGATTATATAATAATTTTAAAAAATAAAATAGTGGGAATAAAATGGTATCTCACTTTCTAATATTGTTTTTTTTTAATAGAGTTTAATTTTAAATGGAAAAGTACGTATTTACACTTGATTTTGGTTGGAAAAATGTTATTTATAACGACTAGAGTAGAAATTTATTTTAAAGTCAAACCTTCGGTGAGAAAATATAATTCAGGATTATTTATAATTCTATACAGTGACTTTTATTGTTGTTTTGTTAAATATTTTATTTTTTATTTATATTATTTTTTAAAATTGTATTAATTTTTTGAGGAAAAAAATTGGGTTGACCCAACCACCGTGCTTACCAAATTCACATGTCACACCTACCACCAGGTACAAAAACAAGTCCATTCTTATGATTAGTCCTTAAAATATCTACCTTAAATATTATTCAATAATCTTAATTAGTTATTATTAATTTTTCAAATAATTTATAAATAATAAATTATCTTTAAATTTTTAAATTATTATAAATATATTATGACTATTATATACATCTAACCTAAATCGATTTAGCTCATATTTGCTAATTACTTGTTTTAAATTATTGATAACAGATTTTTTTTTATTTTTATATGATTTTAGGCAAATTATCATATCTAGAAAGACCCTCTAACTTTACAAAAATAACATAGACATCCCCGGAACTGTTTGTTGTGTTTCATCACTCTCTTATTGCATGAGATTCAGTTTAAAACTGCCAAAACAAACACTAACCTGTCCCAGAATTGCCTGCGGAACTCTGCTCCGGAGCGCTGCTTCCAGCTCCTTCCCCAGCGGCGCAGCCCCCGAAAGCACCACCCTTATGGAGCTCAGGTCGAACTCCGCCACAGTCGGATTCTTGGCCAGCGCTAGCACCAACGGTGGCACCACCGCCGCCACCGAAACCTTGTGCTTTTGTATCAACTCCAACAGTGCTCTTATTTCAAACTTTTGCATTAACAAAACCGCGGCGCCGGCTCTCAGAGAACACAAAAGGACACTGTTTAACGAATAAATATGAAACAGTGGCAACACACAGAGCACCACATCGTCGTGTTTCAGGAATAAATTCGGGTTCTCGCCGTCCACTTGTTGCGCGACGCTTGTGATCAAACTCTTGTGCGTTAAAACGACGCCTTTGGGGAGTCCAGTTGTGCCGGAAGAGAATGGTAAAGCTACAGCATCATCAGGGTCGATTGAAACTTGAGGGATTTGGTCCTCATTCGCCTCCGATAATGCACTGAAATGTAGGCAATTTTCCGGAGGTTCATCCACTGTGATTACTGTAAGATCTTCACCTATTTTTGGAAACTTTTCGTTCGAGTCTCGCAGCTTGTCAACGTATTGCGATTGTGTGATGATGACTTTTGCTTGAGAAACCTTGAATTGTTTAAAAATTTCAGCAGAAGTATAAAAGGGGTTCGCCGTGGTGGTCACAGCGCCGATCATGGAAGCTCCTATGAATGAGAAGACGAATTCGGCACTGTTTTGGAGAATAATCATGATGACATCGCCTTTTTGGATGCCTAACCCAGCTAAACCGGCTGCAGTTCTTCGACAAATAAGGTGGGTTTCAGCAAAAGAGTAAGATTTGCCGGTGGAACCGACGATCAAACAAGGGTTATCCGCGAAAGCGGAGAGGTTTTCAAAGCAATAAGTGTGGAGAGGGAGATGGTTATTGATGGGAATGTCAGGAAGCTTAGACTTGAAAACATGCTCAGTGGAAGTCGGAGGAGGAGAAATATTAGAAGGAGAAAGCTCAGGTTTTTGAACTTGCTCAAGAGAATTAGCTATGGAGATCATATTGTGGAATCAGAAATTGATGCTGAGAGGAAGAGACTGGAAAGAAAAATAAATATGGAGAGAGGTGGTCATTGGTGGTAGGTGAAGCTAATGGTTGAGAGGTAAGTGGGGTAGATTATATGGGAGAAGCGAAAGCATGCTCTATCTCACTTTCAAAGTGCAACTTCAACTTCCATTGAAAGCTGACTGAAAAAATCGCAGCCCACACGCAACATACCATCTGCAAAATTGCAAGGCGTAGGTTTCAGCTATCAAAAACTTACGTCGGTATCAAATTCTTGTTTTTATTTAATAAAATAGACCCAAAATGATTTTTTTAATCTAAGATTTATTGATTCAGCATAATTAAAATCTTAAAGACTAAGTAATTATCTCTTGACGAAACCAAAAAACAAAAGGAGTCAAACCAAAGGCACTTACTTCAACTAAATTCAACTAAAAGCACTCGTATCCACCAAAGCACTTTTTCTTCGTTCAAGCTTTTGGAGCTACCTAACTCTCTACTTTTCTATCTTAGAACCAAGAATATTTAACTAGTCAAAGTGTAAGAAACTAACAAACACACCCCAAAATTGAAAATTTAAACATAAAAAGAACATAATATCATGTGTCTAATTATATATTTCTTTTTAATTATTCGTTTCATCCATTTGTATTTTAACTGTATGCACATGGATTACAAGAAAGATACATTATTTGGAGGATTACTAAATATAAATTAGTGTTGAGTTTGGTTAAGTTGACATGAATGGGTAATTATTATGTTTGGTTAATGATAATAACAAAAAACTTGCATATTATTTTACTTAATTCTCTTAGTAAGTTAAACTAAAACATACATGTGGGAGATAGGGAAAATTACAACAAATCAAAAACGGGGGACTAGATGAGAAATGACAGGGGAAAATTATAATAAATCAAGTAGGTTAGGGGTAAATTTTTTTATTCAAGCCCATCCAACAAACTTACCCAATTCAATTGAGAACCTTTTTTTGAAGTCAATTAATAAGGGATAGTAAGGATTGTATGAGATCCTCTCTTTGTTACCACAAAAGTATGTGTCCCAATCAATATAAAAGTAAGACCAAAAAACTATTTTCGCCTGATATTTGTTGAAATGATAAAATCTCACTTGCTAAGTTTTAAAAAAAAATTAATTTCTCACGTATTTATTATAAGTCAACTATTAATAATAACAATAAAAGGGTATTTATGTCATTTTACTCAAATATTTTGTTAAAAATATATTTGGGGTATAAACATCATTTTTTTTTTAAACATAATAAGGATAAATACGAAATTTTATTTATTGTTTTCAAAATTATCATATTCACTTTGTAATATAACATTGACACCTTATATTTTTCTTAGATCTGAAAAAGCCCTCTTAAAATTTAAAAAAGCCCTTAAGATTATTGTTGGACCTCTATGCGTTTTAATATGATGAAAAACTATGTTAAAATATCTAATGTGTCAATTCATCACTCACACTGATTGCATGACATCTGAGCTTCTAATTGCCTCTGCTCATGTTTTGAGTTACTGAAATAATTTGGGAAGAACTATAGCTATCGAACCCTAACTTCTTACCTTCACAAATTTAATCTCAATCCTCAAAACACACCGTTTTCTTTTTTTCCTCATTACTCTAAAACGTAGCATATCCATAATACCATTATTATTGGTTTTCATATACTAAAAAATGGAATGATCTTTCCCTTAGGTCCACCATGGCCAAGATGTGCCTAGGTGCCACTGTGTACTCCATTTGGCATGAGAAAAAATTAGAGTTTTTCAAAACTCTCTCATACGAAAAAGTGAATTTGTGTCTTTGTTAAGAGAATTGTGAGAGATAAAGGGACTGAATTTTCAAACTTTACTGGTTTGAGTCTAAATGTATCCATTGTATCTAATTGGTATCTCCCTCAAAAGGTGTTTAAACATATTAATGTTATTTGAGTTTCCCTTGTACACCTTGAGTGAGTTAGAGGTCTATGGGTAGGAGGCGATGATGTCATGGAGAGTTCCCCTTTTCACTTGGATTTACAGAGAGAGCTATGTGAGGGAAAGGGCTGGAGAGTTGTTTTCTAACTTGTTTGCTTTCTTGCAGGTTGTTTTCCCTAGGTTAGTTTGTCTTATGTCTAAGGTTTGGCTCTTCCATAGGCAAATGTGGCATCTCACATGTATGGGAACGGGGACTTGGGCATCATCTTCGGCAAGGGACAGCTTTTGTATACCTATTTATGGTTATGGATATGTTTTTTGGGCTGCTACTTGGCTTTATGGCTGCGCTTTTCTATTTGGTATGGCATGCTTGCCAACCTAGTTGGCAGGCCAAAAGTCTCTCCAAAGGAATTGCAAGGGCCGGAACAGATTCTTCACTTGGGTAAACACAAGTTACATGTGCGGGGATGCTTTCTCCATGATTTGGACCATCAGAGGGCAGCATTTCGCTTTGGCTTTTCCTTTTAAAACTGCCATCATTGTTCACGGGTACTCGGGTACTATGCTGTGAACAGTAATTTCAGGATATTTTCCCAGATTAAGGCAGTTTCTTCCCTCTTTCTCAGGGCTGTTCTTCTCGGCTGCTTGCTGGTTTCTTGCTGCTTTTGTACTCTAGATTGATGCCTCTATTAAGCATGGCTGAAGCTGAGATGCTGATGGTTTCTTCCTGTCCCCAGCTGCTGTTGCCTGCATTTTTTCATGTTCTATGCAGCAGGGGCTTAGGTGGGACGGCAGGCAGATGGTGAAGCAGATCTGTGATGCCATCAGAGATGTCCTTAAGGGAAGCGGAATGAAAGTTAAAGCTGCATGCGCACTGCACTTGTTGGCCTTCTTTTGTGGGGAAGGGATGCCTTGGAACCATGGAAGGTTTCCGTCACAAGCTGGTGTTAGTAGATTTCATTGGAGTGCAAATTACTATGTGGAATCGGTTTGACCTTCAACTAATCACCATGATTACATCCAATTGGCCAAGGTTTGTGATGGCTTCTCGGAGGCTAGGATATTCTAGTTCTAGTAAACACTGTTCATATATAAATGTAAAGGGCTGTAAAACAAAGCAAAATGTGCATATTATTGAATTTAGTTTAGTTTTTCCATTTCTTGACTTGCATTTAGTTGGCCTATGCAGGGTTTTTTTTGTGGTTCGGGTTTGGTTTTTTCTTCCCACCTCTTGAGTTTTTTCTTCACCGAAGTTCAAATAGGCTTTTAAGAGTAGCAGTTGGGTTATATGTTTTTACTGTTTTTGGCCTTTGCTTTCAATCGTGGGCGAGTTTTCTGTAACGCTTAAGGTGTTTTGAGCTTACTTGGTTTTTTTATTTATAAATTTTTACTTATAAAAAAGTTTAATAAAAAATATTAAAAATTTAGATACAAAGTAGGAAAATATGGTTTTTAAAATTCGAAGGTGAAAAACTATCATTTGAACAGAAACGTCCTACCTACTTTAAAAGGCCAAAGAACTAAATACCACCTAAGGTTTTCCTAAATGACAAAGTCCCATTATTAATTTTTAAAAACCCAAAATCCCACACCTCAAGCTATTTTTTCCTAATTCTGTCACCATTTTTGATAAAATAACTGAAATAACTCCAATTAAAAAATTAAAAATTATAATAAAAATATAATTAATATTAAAATAATACAAATAAAAAATTAATTAAATTAATAAATTTCAAATTTTAAATTTTAAAAAATTTGAAAAAAATGGTCATCATCTCTGACGATAATGGTCATCAAAACCTAACCAAAATGTTGAAAAAAGCTACTTAGTTCAATCTAGCCACCTCGATAATCAACAATTGTAAAAAAACAATAAAAAATTATCAGTCTTGTTCAAGGTAATCGTTTTCGACTATCATTGATGGTTGATTGTCTTCAACAAAAATAAAACCATCAAATCTGATCGTCTTCACCATCAATACCAAATGACCATCTTTTTCAAATTTTTTAATTTCAATTTTTAATATTTTTATTTAATTTAAAATTTTTATTAATTATTAATTTTATAACTTTATTTTATTATTTTTAAAAATTATTTTTTATTTAAAAATATAAAAATACTCTTTTGGTCATAATGGTTGACCATTAAATTTAACTATTAATTTTTATTGATAATTAAATTTTTAAATTTTAAAAAAATTAATAGTAGGGTTAGATTCGAACCGAATATATTCAGATTCGTTTTTAAGTTTGACTCGAATAAATCCAAAACAAACCGAACGAATCCGAACATGAACCCGAATCCGAACCTGAATTGTAATTTTAAAATTCAGCGAACACGAGCCCGAACATGAACTATGCGAACCGAATACGAATACGAATCCGAACTTAAAATAATAATTTTTTAATTAAATTTTATTAATTATTTGTATTAATTATAATTTTTAATAAATATAAAAACGAATTATACGAATTGAATACGAATATAAATACAAATACAAATTGAATACAAACTTAGTTATACGAACCGAATACGAATATGAACTTTGCTATAAAAATATTTGACGAACACGAATACGAACTCGAACTTAAATAGTACGAAATGAGTTCGAACACGAATATATTACTATTTGTATTTAATTTGGCTCGAATTCAGTCCTAATTAATAGGTTAAAATTTATCATTTAAAAAGGCCACCGGGCTGGGATTAAGTCCTTTGACCACTTCAAAAAGGCAAAAATTTTAGGAATGGATCCACCCACCATGAAGGGGTTGAAAGTCACGTGATAATACAACAAAATATTATCTTGAGAACGACATAGCAATGGCAAGAGTCGTGAAGAAATTTATCACGTGAATTTTTTTGGTTAAAATTCATGTTTGATGTTTGATGTGTCCCAAATTCTTGGACATGTCCATTAGGGAGACCATGTTGGGGCTAATTTATTTAATATTGAATTTTAAATATATGATAAAATATTATAATAAATATTTTAAATTAAGTTTTGATTTTATTTGTTTGCTTTTGGTTATTTTATTTATTACTTGGGACTCAAAGGGACGTGTAAGTTTTGATTAGGGTTTTTTTGTTGTATATAAACTCAAATTAAATGACACAAGAGATAATTAATAAATTTGAGGCCAAAACCCTATTTTTGACCTGAATGTTTGGTAAAATATTTAATTCTGACCTAATAAATTTTAAAAAGTCAAATTTTCAACCCTAGATTAATAGTTAACTGTTAATTTAATGGTTAAAGGGTATTTATATTACTTTATCTAAATATTATAATAGAAATATAGTTGAGGTATAAACATTATTTTTTTCAAACTTATTAAAGGTAAATAAGTTATTTTTTCTTGTTTTAAAAATTATGGTATATATCTATATGTTTTGAAAATATATTAAAACCTTTATTATTTATAATATTATATTTATACCCTTAACTTATTGTATTTTTTGTAGGTGTAATTATTATTTTCAAAACTATTAAATGACATATTGAGATTTTAAAAATTTTAAAGACACTCTCAATTTTTTTTCAAATTTGAAAACCCCCTTGAGATTTCAAAAACACTTTAAACTTTTCTCAAATTTTAAACCCTCTAAAATTTAAAAAAAAAAAATACGGTTTAACCTAAATATAATTATTTAACATTAATACCCAAATGCATACTTATACTAATAGAAATTTTCTTTTTTTAATTCTAAATTATATAAATTAAGGTAAAAATATTTAATAAAATTTAAGAGATAAAATATTATCTAATTTGAGAGTATTTTTATTTTGTAGTAATTTTATAAAAAAATTAATAAAAAATTTAATAAATAGATAAAAATTTAATTTTTTTTTTAACTTATAGATAAAATTTACCATTCAACAAACCTTGGATGGGAATAACTCTTTTGGGCAAATTATAAATAATAACAACTAATTTAAAAGAAATCGTTTATGGATGATTGGGGATGCATTGAAATTAGAAAAGACTGTCGAGGTTTTGAAAAATGTTGATGTCAAATAATTATACTATCAAAAGTTTGATGTCAGACCAATAATGTGATTTTGATAAGCAAATTTTCCAATTTTGTAATGTACAAATTCAGTAAATTGGGTATTTGGATTTGATTGTTTTTACTTAGAATGATCTAAGAGACAACTGTAGTGATCTAAATTAATTATTTTTTTAGTACCATTTGTCTTGGATCTTATTTATGGATTTCATGTTTTTTTTCTGTTCGTCAAAAAAAAAAAAAAAATAATTGCATTTATTATTTTATTGATGGTTTTTGGGACACGTTATATATGTGCCTAACCGTTGTTAATCTCACTCAACCACTATTAACTACTATAGATAGCTATTGTCATATGGGTTAGATCGATTCATAATGGATGGACCCAAAACCCAATATCTTTCACTCACATATGATAAAAGACGTAAATTATATATTTAAACACAAGTAGGGCTAGATTCAAACTGAATATATTCGGATTCGTTTTTAAGTTCAGTTCGAACGAGTCCAAAACGAACCGAACGAATCTGAATACGAATATAAACCTGAACTGTAATTTTAAAATTCAGTGAACACAGAGCTCGAACACGAACTATGCGAACCGAATACGAATACGAATCCGAACTTAAAATAATAATTTTTTAATTAAATTTTATTAATTATTTGTATTAATTATAATTTTTAATAAAAATAAAAACGAATTATACAAACCGAATATGAATACGAATATGAATACGAACTTAGTTATACGAACTGAATACGAATACAAACTTTGCTTAAAAATATTAACGAACACGAATACGAACCCTAACCTGAACAGTACAAAATGAGTCCGAACACAAACATGTTACTGTTCGTATTTGATTCGGCTCGAATCTAACCCTAAACACAAGAATCCCAAACAATAATACTTTTCATACTTTGCAAATTTGACATATGACTTTGCGAGCAACCTACATTTGAGAGCTTATTACTATGCATCTGTTATAAATAACATAATCACTTCAATCTGAAGAAAATATCAAACGTTGGTCTCAATGTACCATGCACTTACTTGATAACACTAATTTCTCTAATCCCTCAAATAATTATATCATCTTTCTATGTATCCATGATTAAGTCATATATTATATATATTTGATAAGACTGGTTGGCCAATGGAGACACTAACAAAGAAGTCTTCCTCTTCTATTAGAAATTCTCAATTCAAATTTAGCTAATTTTCTAGTCATGTTCATAGTCTGACTCATATATAGTCATAGTTTGACAAGCCAATATAATAAAACACTAAAAATAAATATTGAATAATAGTAAATATTATAAAGGTACCAAAGTAAGGTAAACCTTATAAGATCTCACATAGTAAGAAACTAAAAATTAATTTATTTACTACTTTATTTGGTTGACTATGCACACATGACATGAAACATGTGTTATATTGTATATTCATCATAAACATCATACACATATAATGTATAGATTTGAGTTCAATTGCTATTCCCAACACCTAATTTTAGTTCTCAAATATCTTCAAGACTCGTAAGTATTTGTTAAAAGCTCATATATGACATTTATAAGTTCTTCAGATGTAGGGAATCTAAAATAGCCATTATCAAATATCTCTATCCATAACCTCATCTTAATTAATCATTAAGGCAACATTTCAACTTTGATAATTCTTTTCTCAAGGAATAAGTCTCATCTTTGCTTGCTCTCCCACACCAAAAGCACTTACTTGTGTGATTGAGCCAATTTGTAACTTCTGTGACATTATAATCATATTACGCTTTTAAACAGGATGCATATATAATGAAACACCCAGAATTCAAAGATGAAAATTTAGAAAATAAAATGACTTGAATTCATTGTTTTCAATTTGCATCATAAGTACAATATATAAGTTGAACAACTTTTTGATTACAATCTACGAAATCCAAGTGGTTCAATATATGCAAGATATACATCTTTTAGCATAGATTTAGCTGAAACATCAACAACCATCTGATGCATAAAAATATATTGTACGTTCACACTCTTCTATAGGATGATGTCTCTTACAAAATTGTATCTCATACTTGTATGTTTGGTTCCACCATGAAATTTAAGATCTTTTATGGATTATCACAATAAACTGCTATTGGCTCAACAATATCATCATGTATGCCCATATTCAGAAACAATATTCTTAATCAAACAATTTTTCGCACAACATTTGAATAGATTGTAAGCTTAGCCTCTATTGTGGATAGAGGCTATGCATATTTGATTCTTACTAGTCCAAAGATATGACACTACTAAGAATGCATAACCAAAAATGGATTTGCATTGATCTAAATCACTTCCCTAGTCAACAATTGAATAGTTAACCGAATGCAAATTTGATGCTTGTCAACACAAACAATAATCAAAAATGCATTTTAGATATCCTAATATCATCTTGATAGTCTTTCACTGCTCTTTACCAAGGTTCAATTGATATTGAGTAACTAACTCGATAGCAAAATAAACATCTAGGTGTGTATACAACATAATATACTTAAGGTTTCTAATAGTTTTTGAATAAGATAATAGGGATATTTCATTTTTGTCATCTTGAGTCTAAGGACACATATCTTGGCTAAACATTTTGTCTTTTGACATACAAATATAAACAAGTTTGTAGCATACCATATTTAATTGTTCTAAAATCTTTCAAATATAATGCTTTTGTGACAAAGCTAAAAGTTTCTCTAAATGATTTCTCATAATTTTAATTCCTAATATGTAAATTGCCTCAACCATATCCTTCATGTCATAATTTATAGATAACCAATCTTTAATGTTCATCATATACTCCAAATTGTTCCCAGCTATCAACACAACATCCATATAAAGAGATGGAATTGCAAATTCATCATTAGTCATTTTCATATAAACACAATGGTCTTGTTATATCGTCTTAAAATCATAAGACATTATAGCCTTATGAAATTTTAAATACCATTGTCTTGATGACTGTTTCAGGCCATATATTGATCTTTAAAGGTTGCATACTTTGCACTTCTAGCCTTTTAGAAAGAAACATACAAGTTTTTCTATTTAGATTTCTTTATCAAACTTTCTAGTAAGGAAAGTTGTCTTGACATCCATTTGATGCAATTCTAAATTTAAAATGTGCTACTAAAGATAGAATCAAACGAACTAAAGTAAACCTCACAACTAGCAAAAATGCTTCCTCATAATCTATACATTTTTATTAAGTATAATCTTTGAACATAAGACAAGCTTCATATTTGATGAGTCATCTGCCTTACATTTGATTTTAAGAATCCGCTTGTTCCTAATATGTTTTTAACCCAGCAATAAGTCAACCAAACTCTAGATTTGGTTGTTTCCATGAATTTCATTTTTTTTCTTCTAATGCTTCTTGCAATTTTTCCTTATCAGGAGATGAGAGTGCTTTATTTAATGTTTAGGTTCATCATCTTGAGGAATGGTAATAAAAACCTTGTTTTTTTTATTTTGAATCATTTCTTAGGCATTTTTGGATGACTAACTCCTACGTAATCAAAGATCATTGCTCCCATTGTAAAAATATAGGTTGGAACTTGATGTTGTCATAAACATCAAAAATTAAATTACTCTAGTTTTCTAAAAATAATGCATATAGCGATAGTGAAGGTCAATCCCAAAGACATTGATAATTAAACACGAGCAATCAATTGTTATAAAACTAATAACACAATAAATACAAATATAGGGGTTTTCAATGAAATCTCATAAGCTAAAATAACAAGCAAAAGTAAATAACAAAGCAATAAATGAATTACCAATTTAACGAAACCTCCTATCAAAAGGTATATCCACCATCTTTGTAACTTTCTCATTGACACAAAATATAATTTAAAACAATTGAATATTCAATCTAACTAGAATAAAATCAGTCTTAAAGCTTTTTGTTTTTCCTTAAAATTAGCTTATAATGAAGAAAAACTTCAATAATAAACCCTAATTCCTAAGTGAATTTCCAGATCAACCCTTCAACTCTAATTCTAGAATTGTATTAATTAGAAAAACAGTTGAAATTAAACGTAAACTTATAGAAGTGATAGTTTAATGATATAACCTAATTTTCTCCTAGAAAACTCAATATTAATTATAAGCATGTTAATAGAATTTTTTATTGTTACTAATCATGGAAGCAACATTCACTATATAATCAAACTCAACATATAATGGAATCAACAATCATTTGGTAATCAGACTCAATGTTAGCATTATATTTAATAAATAAACGAACTAAATAGTAATACTTTGATCAAATCATTCATTAATCATAAACAATTAAAATAAAAAAATTATATACTCAATTAAATTATAAATAATAAATACAATAATCTCACAAATTTACATGGATGATTATAATTTCTTCAAACTAGAGACAAAAACATAGCTAGACCCCCAAACTTACATGAATGATTTTAATTTATATGGATGATTATTGAACCTTTTGTTCATTTATTAGGTTTGAACCATTGCCTTAGTTTAAAGACTATAATACCCCCAAACTTCTCTTTCAAAACCATAGACATTGTTAGTACTCATATACTAGAACATCATTCATGGAGTTGATCAAGATACCAAAAGTGGAGCTTCTTTTCTTCCATGCGTGATTTGCATCCATATCACATTTGTGTAGGGCATTATTTTGTGTTCTCCCACTAAACTAGCCTAGGCTCATCAATAACTTGATTCATGCTCATCTAGGACTTATTGCACCTCTAGGTTTCATATAGTATAATTATCCCTATTCAATTTCTCTCATTGTTCAAACTAGCAATAATATTTGCAAATACCTTGGTTTCTAAGACTATAGAGAATTATCAAACAACACAACAACCAATGTATATATGTAGACATCTATTGTCATAATTGTGCAATAAACTTTAAAATATCTCACATAAGACATAAAATCAAAAGTTTACTCTGTTCCCAATCATCTTCTATGATTAAAATGTTTGATATTTTAAATTTAATCTAATTGCACCAATATTAATTTTAGATGAGAAATTTGCACAAATAAGGCAAAAAAAATGTTGAACAAACAAGTAAATTAAAAATTGTTCAATATAAATATAACGCAGAATTTTCCACTACACATAATATTTCCAATAAATGAAATTATATACATATGATATTTAATCATTTAAATTATGACTATGACCATCTATAAAACAACCCTTATATTGGGACTCATAGTTGTTAAAACAAAACATTTTATAAGTCAATTGATCCTCATATCTATGGCTTGTCCTCTAATTAATATTAAAAAGTAGTAGTTCATCATCCTATTCATTACTGTGTACCACCCTTTAGCAAGTTGTAATCCTTCCATATAATCCTAAAAAACATTATGATCTTGTCCTAGACAAGATCATGTATGCCGAGGTCCTAATGGTTAGTCATGGACTTAAGTAGACCAGTTATAATTTCTTTACTTGTTAGGAGTATGTTATCATATAATACATATGATAGTCATACAAAGTTTGTTCATAATGGTATGTTCTAGATATATCGATTAATGATTTGACATATGATTAAGGTTATGGTTTTGACATGCCATGAACCTATCCTTGATCAAGATTTGACAATTGAGGGATTTTACTACATAATAAATACAACTAGAAATAGGTTTGATTAATTATGTAGTCATTGTGGTTTAGGGGCTTGGACTAGATGACTATGATAGTTGATGAGTCTTTGAAAGTATGTTTGGATCATCCAAAAAGGACTTATGGCTATGTCATGGTGAACCTAAATGGTCACACTAATAAACGAAGTATTTTAAAAAGTGGGAATTGATTATCTAAGGTTGAATAGCACATTCGGAAAGGTAATTAATGTAACATCATATAAAGTTTTATAAATGTGTAAAAATGACATTTTAAGAATTAAGATGTTTATGAATTAAAATTAAGGTGGCTAATGTATATATATGGTATAAATGCATAGCTATTGTTTAAATTAAGAATTTTCAAGCACCATGAAACAATTATATAGTTGCTAACTAAGCCGCTAATATATAAACAAGGAATTAGTTTGTTTTAGACATTAAATGTTCATTTGGTCTAAAAACTTTATCTCACTAAGTTTTTCTCTCCTTTTTCTCTCTAAGTTTTGGTCAATGCTTATTTTGCTTAGTTTGGCTTTTTTTTTTTTTTTTTTTTGGAGGCTTAACAAGTGGGAAGCTTCTCTCCATCATTCTTTATCAATGAAATAGCTAGGAGAAGGCATTATCACTAACCCTCTGTCATGCTTTCTTTATTGCATTGATTCTTTCATTATTAATACATGTATGTGCCATCAACTTTTTCATCAAATACTTTTAATAGCAGTATACCACAATTATGAAATCTAATAGATGGATGTCAAGAATGTCTTTCTCAATTGTAACTTTGTAAAGGATATGTATATGACATAACCTAATGGTTTCGTTTTTAATAGACATGCTAGTAAAACATACAAATTGCAAAGATCTATTTATAGACTGAATTAAGCTTTAAAGAGCCATTATATTCATTTTGATGAAGTCGTACGAGAGTTCAAATTTATAAAAAATGTAGATGAGTCATGTGTGTATAAAAAGGTTAGTGGGAGCATAATATCATTTTTAATGTTGTACGTTGATGACATCTTGATCATTGAAAAAAATATAGCAAACTTGTAATCAATAAAAACTTAGTTATCTAAATGTTTCTCTATTAAGGACATAAGATAAACCACCTACATCAATAAAAATCCATTATGATAGGTTACGTATGATGCTTAGAGTAAGTCAAAGCACATATATAGATAAAGTGTTGAAGAAATTCAATATGAAAGAGTCTAAGAAAGGGTTGATGCTTATAAATACTGATGTTTATCTTTTTAAAGATATGTCTTAAGATATAGGAAAAGAGAGAAATGATGAGTAGGATCTCGTATACATCCACTATAGGGTCCATTATGTACATCATATTGTGTACGAGGATTGATTTCCCATACGCTTTAAATGTTTATATTAGATATTAATCTAATATAGATAATGGGCACTAGATTATTATTAAGAACATCTTAAAGTACATACAAATGACTAGTGATATGTTCTTGGTATATGAAGGAGAATTTGATGTCATTATAAGAGGATTTGGTGATGTTAGTTTTCAAAGTGATTGTAATGACTTTAGATCTTATTTAAGGTTTGTGTTTTATTTGAATAGCGGTACAGTCGACTAGAAAAGCTCCAAGCAGAATACTATTATTGATTCTACTTTAGATTCTAAATATATTAGCCTGTTAAAATAGTAACAAGTTTAGAAAAAGAAGTTCATTTATGAACTTGAAGTGATCCTAAGCATTACTGATCTGATTAAGTTTCATTACAATAACAATAGAGCCATAGTTAAAGCAAAAGAACCATGGTCTTACCAAAAGTCTAAACATATTCTCAGAAGATTCCACCAGGTTAGAAAGAATGTTCAATGTAGAAATATAAAGATAGTAAAGGTTAATACAAATGACAACTTGGTTGACCTACTAACATAACCTCTATCATAATAGAAGCATGACAAACACATAGCCACATATGGAATTAGATGTATGTATGATTAGATATAAGTATAAATGGGAGATTGATAGGGTAAATGTCTTAAACCCAATTGATAATTAATTGTAAATTAATGAAAGACAATTTTTGTTGATTATGCATTTCATATAAATGCATGTATTTATCTATGAACATATTTGAAAAATCAATATACCCTTGGAATAGTTAAACCGAGTAAGAGAATTAGATAAAGTAATCATGTTTTTCTAATGTACTCATTAAAGTGGCCATTTTAGAAAATATGCATAGCTTAGACGTTCACTGGACCCATGACATTGATAATAATAATAAGACTATTATAGTGTTGAATGACCCTTCTAAAAGATGACGATAATTTGTACTTACCAAAGTTATTAGCTTTAACCATAATGCAATACATTGGTGCTTGTTATTTACTAAGTTTGTTTATTAGACTAACAAAACAAGAGAATTCCATATAATTTGTGACCATTATGCTTATGGGCATATTTTTTTAATTTGACAAGTACATGTGGTCATTTGATTTGAAATCATAAGAGTTCTTTGTGTAAGGATTGGTATAGTTTGATATCATCTAATATATCACCATAACAAGGGTTACCATAAAAGCGATGATTGGGTGTATTGAAATCTATATATGAGTTACAATAGATAAATAAAGAATTCAATACTATTGAGCATAAAAGTAGTATTTTTGATGAGCTCACTAATAAACATCTATAACTATATGAATCTATGGTCATAATAGGACTGGGTTAATGTCCAATTTAAGTCATTTAGTTTGAATTAGCATTAGGTCATGTAGAGAACAAACTGAGATGGATATACTTTTATGTTTGAACCTTAAGAAAAGCAGTATGATGAAAGGACTTTTAATACATGTTAACTATCAGATTAATACTACTGGTCGTGACATCTTGTTAGAGGCCACTCATAATTTATGTCCAAATTTGATTTCAATTCAAATGCTATCAATTTAATAGAGAGTTTATATGTCACACACATGTAGGGATTGATCAAACTCTAAAGCTAACTAGTAGAAGAAAAATGTTCAAATAATGATATGGTTAACTAGATGAATCCAAACAAATGATGATGAAAGTCAAAACTAGATTTTAGTCTAGTGCATGGTTGTGCATCAGATACACACCTATGCATAGCTGCTAGGTGGAAAAAAAATCTAAGTTCTTATAGGATCGAATCCAAATTTGGATAATCTAGCTCATACATATCTCTGTAGTATTGATAGACATTCGTGTGTGTCCTTGCTAAGGAAATAGGTAGATAATTATCCATGAAACAGGTAAATATTCGTTTTATCATAATTACAAAACTATGTACATACTAGACACAAAATCGTGCAAGCAACATATGTGCCTACATGTCACTTTCTATAAATATGTGGTCATCTTCTTTATTTAAAGGTTTTTGGTGGGCCTTCTGTATACATGTTCATGTATCTATCTCTCCCAATTGTGTACAAACTGTACTAGTACCTAAAAGGTGTTTTTGGAGCTCTTGAGCCTTGTACCATTTGTGGATAGGACAAGTGCTACCCAAGAAGGTTGGAAAAAGAATGTAAATCAAGTCTTTCTTTGCCATGCAAAGATTTAGAGAAGCAATTGTATAAGTACGCGTTCTTGAACACCCTATGGTTGATTTGTCATGTTTACACACACACACACACAACAAAAAAAAAAAAAAAAAAACACATATACATATATACCTATAAGATCCTTTTTGGGATGATCTTAGGCTCCATTTGATTTTAAAATTTTATATTTCGTTGTACCGCCCTTTTGATGGACTATTATCCTCCCTATAATGTCATGGATAGTTATAGGTGTTTTTTGTACAAGTATCCATTAATCAACAAAAAACAGTATTTGTTGTATGAATGTGCATGTCTTAATGCACGACCATACATGATTAAAATTTGTATAGCATACTACAAGTCATGTTCATGTCTATCCTTGGGACGGTCATGCATACATATCTAGAATACTATTTTTAGGCTATTTTCATTAAATTTTTGTTCCAAAACATAACATATAATTGTATTGTGGTTTCTAACTTGTGCTAATAGGAGGTAACCTATAAGTGTCACAAAAAAATCAGATTATAAACATGAAATGACATAAATAAAGGATCACTAAAAGCCAATGGTCCATTTGAAGTACTTGAACAAAATAGGGACAACATTTATAAGATAGTCTTTCCTAGTGAATTTGAGAGTGTTTTATATACTTTTAATATGGGGGATCTTTCGTCATACTTAAAAAATGAAACTTTTATGAATCTAAGGGCATATCCTCTTTAACTTAAGGATGATGATGTGAATTTAACCTCTAATTCATCAATTAAACTTTAAAAGAGCCAAAAAACAAAACCCAAAAGGGTAATAACAATACACATTCCCATATGCTTAGTTCTTTAAAGCGATGAAGAAAATGAGAATTAAGGTTTTTGGCATATTTCCATTAAGAAAAATTATAGATAGGAAAAAGAAATATTTTAAAATAAAAATTTTAAAAAACATACTATATCTGAAGAAAGGAAATATCCTAAATAAACTATTGGGAAAATATATTATATCCAACAAAAAAAATCCGAGAATGTATTATATTATATCTAAGGAAATGATATATCCTAAATTAAAATATTTAGGAAAAATATTATAGCTTAGATAAGAAAATAAAATATTAAAAAAAAGGTATCATACAACCTTCTACAATTAGGGTTAGAGTCGAACTGAGATTGTTCAAATTTGATCTTGTAATTTCAATATTATCAAATTTGATCTTTAAGGGGTTCAATTTGTCAAATTTGCAAGTTTAGAAAAATTGATCTGAATTGATTAAAACGACATTGTTTTATTAATATATGCATATTTTAAAAAGCTTATTAAGAAGTTCGTCAAAAAACTTGTAAACAAATTAAATTTGTCTCGTTAAGCCTCAAGTTTAAACTCGAACTCGTATTTACCAAGCTTGTTAAGTTTAAACTCGACTATTTATTAACCAAATCGAGTTTGAGACTAGCTCGACTCAAATTTAACACTAATTAGAATTTAGGGATCATGGATTGTGAATTTCCTTAATACAAATCCTTACATAACAAATTCTCATTTATATATAATTTATAAAATATTTCAACTCATAAATAACTATATTTATTGAGTAATGAATTCTTTGGGACGGAAACTCAACATGAGCTAAATAATGCGTCCTTCTTAATAATTTATTGAACATAATGAGATAATGGTTAATTATAATAACTTTAGGGTAGCGATTTTCAAATATTAAGAATTTAGCGTCCAACAAAATTTCGCAAACCTTCGGGGAGATAATGTAATAAACCAAAATTATTCAGGCATCTTTAAAGATAGCCTGCGAAGCATTAAGCTTTCAAGCATACAAATTGCAACAATGGCTGCCACTGGCTCTTCCAATTCTTCACCGGTTCCTTCGGGTCCCAAAATTCTCCTGGCGAAACCGGGTCTGGTCTCTTCAGGACCCGTTTCCGGAAAATTCGGACGCAGTGGTGCCGAAGATGAAACGACAACGCATCGATCTCGTCTTCCATCCCTCAATCTCCTCTCCGATTCTTGGGACTTCCACATTGATCGCTTTCTCCCGGTAACACCTCTATGGGAGCTTAGTATATGTGAAATATCAGTTGGTACTTTTGCTTGTTTTATGAGTTCAAGCCTATTTGTTTTCCAGTAAACTGAGAGAACATATTTAAAAAAAAAAAAAAAAGGAAATTGTCACGTTGATAGAGAAGTTATAAATAGTTGTCAATTGTGTATGATTTTGAAGCTTTTAATTAAAAAAAAAAAAAAGGTTTCAAATGTTCAGTGTTACATAATACCTATAAATAGTTGTCAATTGGGTATTATTTTGAAGTTTTTAGTCATACTTAAAAAAAACTTGCGAATTTTCAGTGCCTATAAATTGTTGTCAATCGGCTATTATTTTGAAGCTTTTTATCATGCTTGAAAAATAAAGGGCAAATTTTCAGTTTTATATAGTAGCCACAAATAGTTGTTAATTGGCTATTATTTTGAAGTTTTTAGACCATACTTTTCGTGTAACTTGCTGATTCTGAGCTGCGGTGGCATTCTAGAACATGCTTACTTGTGCTAATATATGTGTAATGACTGTGAGTAGATCAAGTAAATTGTGATGAGTTGGTGGTATGCTGCAGTTTTTGACTGAGAATACGGAGTTTACTGTGGTGGGTATTATTGGGCCACCTGGAGTGGGCAAGTCTACAATTATGAATGAGCTTTATGGGTTTGATGGAAGCTCACCGGGTGAGTTATTCACTCCCTTAAAGTTGTTTATTTGTTATGAATTAAGCTACACACTTATTGTTACATATAGTATGTTATCTTTTGGTGGATATGATGTAGAAGTTGATTTTAATATTGTCTAAAAGGCTGCACTGAATTTTAGTGTTGGGTTGAAATAGGTAGTCATAAGAAGCATTTAGGAGTGATTTTATTTTAAGTGCCGCTTTTAAATGCCCAAAAATGCTTTTGTGTCATATTTAGTCTGAAATAATGCTTTTGTGTCATCTGTTAGTGTTAGCTGAAATAAGAAATGGAAGACAGCATTTTTAATTGCATATTAGTGGAGCTTTCAATTGCCTAGAAATGCATGTTTGTCAATTGTTTAGGTATTGGCAGAAATAGCAAATCATAAACGATTGAAATGATTTACAGTGAGGCTGTCAAAAGCCAAAAGTGCTTTTGGGTTGATTGTTTAATCTTGGCTTAACTAGGTCAAAATACGAAAGCTTTAATTGAAGGGAACATCTTTAGAAAGTGAGTTTGCAATTTAAAATTGTTCCTTAGGAAGTGGTTTTTGTTGAGTCTAGTTTTCAGAAGAGCAAAACAATTTTGAAGGCACTTTGTTATTTCTAATTCTTTTTTTAATTCTTCTCAGAAAAAAACTTGTGTCCTTGTCTGCAGGGATGCTGCCTCCTTTTACCATACTATCAGAAGATACTAGAGCCATGGCAAGGCATTGTACTTCGGGAATTGAGCCAAGGATTTCTGCTGAACGGCTTATCCTTCTTGATACCCAGGTTTTCATTCTCTTTCTGAATATACACTATCTTTTTTATCTGGTGTTGAAAAGCTTACATTAGATTATCATCTAATGGTGGTAAAAGTTTGTCAATTCTTGTGAATAAAATAATGGCTGCTAATATTTAAAAACTTTGAAGTATATTACTCGTTTAGTGCATGATGTTGCCATTTCAATATTGGAAATTTATGTTACTATACTTCTTGTTTCTTTTTTTTTGGTAAGTAAAGATATTATTAACAAAAGGAAACTATACAGGGCAAGGGTTGGGCCATACCACAGGCCAAAAGCTTGGGTTAATGCCTCCAACCACCAAACGAAGGCAAACCTCTAGAACTCAAACTGAAACTATACCCATCCTCTCTTGAATTCCTATCTTAGTTAGAAAGAAGATAGAATTCAAGAGAGGCAAACAACCATTACAACACAACTTGCAAAGGATCTGCCCCATCACCTTTACTACTCTCCTCTGTCACCTTCCCTATGCCTCACTCTCTTGCCTTTGAAGATGCATTTCGGCAGACCCACCTCTTGGCTACACTTTCATTCTCTTTAGCCCTATTCAACTTGGATAGTTTGATAGCTTCATGTCTGACCAAGTTTTCTATTGCCTCAATCCCCCTCTTTGTTTGCATTCCCATAGAGAAATGTCTATTGTTCATCTCTCTCGAAATTAGGTACACGGTGGCCGGCAAATCGAGTTTACATGTTGCATTGCTCAATCTATCATTGTTGCTTACCTCAAGAATGCTCCTCCAAATATGGTTGCTATACTCACATTGAAAAAACAAGTGATCATGTGTTTCATCTTCCAAATTACTCAAAGATCAAGTACCTTGAGTTACCAAGCCAAACCTTAACAGTTTATCGTTAGTCATAAACTTACCTTTCATTGCCATCCAAAGAGTCAAGGAATGTCCGGGAATGTGTTTTTTAAACCACACCAACCCATGCCACTTTACCTTCCCTGTTTTAATCCTAAACTCTTCCCAAGCAGTTCATATAGAGAAATCACCATTTGGATTAGGCTTTCAAATCCTCTCCCCACCACCTTCTGCCCTATTTTTTATTTTTAAATCTCTTGAATTAGGCCTCGACCACTTTCATTCCCTACTTTCAATTACCTTACTCACCTTTTCATCTTTTCTAAGACCTGATCCATATAATACAGTCCCCAAATTTCTCTATCAGAGGACCCAAAGGGTGCCAGTTATCATAGCAAATGAGGGTGCTCTCTCCATTACCAATTTCTTCTTTCTTGTCCTTGCATGTATCTTCTTATGTTTAAGCTTGATTAGATGGGCCATAAAGTATATTGGACCATATTATATGTTGTCTATATATTTTACAACTATCTTCTACATGCAGCCTGTTTTAGCTTCTTCTGTTTTAGCTGAGATGATGAGACCTGATGGTTCATCCACAGTCCCAGTTCTAGGTGGTGAATCTTTATCTTCGGAGTTGGCACACGAACTAATGAATATTCAGGTAACTGCAAAGCAAATGCTAGTTTCATTTAGAGAGGAATGCTTAATATAACAGTTGGAAAAGTTTATCTATGCTATGGGATTTTGTGAATATGCTTGAAGGTAGAATGCCTAATAAATCAGTATCTTTTTGGTTTCCTGCAAGGAATCCTTCTAGCTTGGTGTTCTACTATCTTCCATTTGTCACATTCTGTTGGTGATATCTGAGGGGATCCATGATGATAACATGTGGCATTTGATGTTGACGGTAGTATTTTTGTCCTGAGCACTATTTTCTTCTCATTTCCATTGTTATAAATTCCAACTAGTTAATGGCAGTTATTTCTTAAGTTGACAGTTTCTTGTATTGAGTATATATGATGTGTTATGGAGATTATGGTTTTTGTCATGTCTTCTTGGATTGGTTAGTAGACAAATTTTATTCTGCTGCAATTTCTGCTTTTTTGGATTTTGGTTTTGAATTGTTTCTGCTGGTTTGGATCCTTGGCTTTTCCATGTTTAGCATGGTTCCATGGTAAAAGTTATGGTTCTCAAATTTTCTGCTATAGTAGTGGTGTACTATGATTTGGAAGTGATTCCTATTCTTGTGGCCTTTAGGCCCTTTATATTTGAAAAAATAAAGGGAATAAAAATAAAAAAAAAGAAAGTGAATTTCTGGCACCAACTGGCTCATTATTTGGGGTGCTTAAATATATTGGGTGGTTCTCCATTCTCTAAATGATGATACACTTGTCATTACTTGTGAATTACGCTGTGGCTAGCAAAAAAATTGTTCTTTAGTGAAGCAATTAATAGGTTTACTTGGTAGCTCTGTAGATAACTGAACAACTAGTTTGCAGATCCAGTGAAGGTATGTAATTCAAAGTTATCATATCATTAACATGACTGGATTTTGGGGCTGTTAATATATAATTATTTCTTGGGAACCTGTGCTCATAAGGATGTATTAAAGGATCAATCAGTGAATGGTTGGAAGTTCAGGAGAGCACAACTATTATGGAAAGAGACTAAAGGAACATGTTTAGTGAGGGTTTTAGTTGAAGTAATGAAACAGGGCTCGTGGCTTATTAGACAATGCCCTTTATTGTGAAATAATTCAAAAAGTAGACTTTCAAGACATGGTGAATAAAATCAAACTCAAAATGGATACAAGTTGAATATCAAAGAATGATTTAACCTTTAACAAGGCATAAATTCTCATTCTGCCCAATTTCTTGTGCAAAGTAGTTTCGTGTTACAACAATTATGAGTGTTTCATTGTTTTAGAGTAAATTTTTTTTTTCTTAACTGCTACTGAGTAGGTTTGGTCAAGAACTTCTTGTCTCTTATTTTATTTTATTTTATTTTATATAATTTTCTTCCTCTTTATCTTCATTGGAGTTGATGCCATGCTATTTTAACTTTGGGAAATCTAGTTTTGATCATCAGTACTAAATCTTGTAATTCCATCTTCAATTGTTTGCAGGTTGACTTGTTGAAACACAGCATACCTGATCCATCTTCTTTGATTGCTTCCCATTCACAGAGCGCGAATTTGGGTTCTGAAAAAGAGAATAAAGATAAAGCTAATGAGGTTGAGTATATGGCTACTCCAGTTTTTGTGCATACAAAGTGAGTAATCAAATTCTTAACAGTAGTAAAAAAATTGCTGCAGCTTCTTCTAAGTAAACTGCAAAAACTGGCACTGCCATAAATTAGTGATCATACTGTAAAAGTCGGCGAGCACAATTGATTCATCAAGTATCTCAAAGATGTGTTTTGTTTTACTATTCTTAGCTCTAATATTCTTCATCATGTCATACTTCTGACTATTTCCTTACTAAATAAAACCTTAATAAATTGGATTTGATTAGAGAATAGAATAGAATTTCTCTTGTTTGGATGTGAATTACGTCAAGCTATCCTCGGTGGTCTGCTCATTGTTTTAAGGTCATCGGGTGTATAATACTTTAGGAGACAACTGGTGGGATGATATTGCAATGTTTATTTAATCTGTCTGCATCCGGCAATACATCTTGCCACTATATCTGCAAATCAGTTAATTTATAGTAGAGTTGTACTATACAAAATTTTCGCTCAATTATAGTCCAGTTTTGAATCATCTAAATATCTAGTGTTGTAGCACTGTTACACGTAGAGGTTTTAGATGAGTACAAGCAACTTAAACAATGTCTGTGTTGCTTCTGTTTGTAGACTGCAAGATCAAGATCTTACTCCACATACTTTGAAGCAACTGAGGAAGGCACTTGGACAATATTTCAGCACCTCTTCATTTGTTGGAAACAGGTGTGGAAACACAGCCATTGAACCTGTAAATCCAACTACTCAGTGCAGCATTACGGACTCAACAGTACCAAAATTATTTCTGATCCCGTCTAAGAAACAAGATGATTCTCACTGTGCTCTATCTGAAAGTTACATTTCCTCGCTATGGAAATTGCGGAATCAGGTCTCTCTCTCTCTCTCTCTCTCTTTCACCCTCTACATGCACAAACACACACTCAAAAAGAAATGTGATCATGCACACAAGGTTGACATATGGTGATGAGTTTTGTTATCGCTTGTTCTCATGATATTGGCATGCTTACAATTGTGAAGCTTCGTGAAGCTGTAAGATTCTGTTTCTTTTGAGTTGTAAATAGGAATTGAACTAGTAGTTTTATTTGCTTCAGGTCCTATCTATGAACTGCCCTTCTTTTGCAAGGACCGTTTCTGAACGTGACTGGCTGAAAAATTCTGCCAAGATATGGGAACTAGTAAAAAGCTCTCCTATCATCTCAGATTACAGCAGGATGCTTCAAAATTCTGGTATGTTTAGGAGGTAGTCGGCGCAGAATGCTCTTTCCTAGGTGATACCATAGATAATCCTTGTTCACCATTTTGTTATTAGCTAGGCTTTTTTTTTTTTTTTTTTTAATGTTTTATTGATGATGATATTGAAGTATCAATTTCCTAATTAAGATATGTATCATCTATCCTTTGATAATCATAAGTTATTTGCAGCTTAAGATATGATTTTTTTTTATTATTATTATTTTAATCCATTTTGTCGTGATTGTAAATGCCTGGTATAAAGGTTGATCGGCTGGTTCAAACACATCCAGCCTAGGGGCCAGGCTGAGCAACGGCCTACCAATTGGCAGGCATAGGGAGTTGGTCAGCCCGTTGGCATAGCAAGGCCTTGGACACACTCTAAGGGCCTCTGGGCTCACACAGTTTAGGAGCTTTTGGGCTGTGTCTTGATGAGGCCGCATGCATACTTTTATAGATTTATTTGTCAGATTTATATTTTTTATTTTTTTTTCAAAATTTTAATTATTTAGAAGTTTTTATTTATTTTTTTATGAGTTTGCCTATGGTCTTTTTTCAAAACCTTAACTAGGATTAGATTCAAATTGAATCAAATATAAAAAAATATTTATTTGTATTTTGTTCATTTGTTGTGGGTTCAGTTTGTATAAAAATTGGGATTCATCAAATTTGAAAGTTTGATTTATGTTTAGTTTGTTATTGTAATAAATTTTGTTTTTATAGTTTTAATAAATATATTTATTATAATTTATTAAAAACATAAATATGACTATTATAATTTATTTGGAAGATAAATATATATATTATGATTTATTGAAAACATAAACTTATTTGTATTTTATTAATAAGTTATAATTAATAAATTTTTAATTTGAGTTTGAATTTGTATTTATGTTTGTGTTTAGTTTATATGGGTTGTCTAGATTTGTGTTTGCAAATTTTTAATAACATAGTCTGGATTTGTGTTTAGGTGTTTAGGTTTAAATAATTTGCTTCAAATTCGTTCAAATTAAATTTAAAAACAAATCTGAATATACTCAAGGCCAAAGGGCTTATTCCCACCTATAGTTTCAGACGGGGACAAAATTTCATCTGTCAGGTTTCAAAATTCTAATCTCTCACCTTTGAAGCTATTTTTTATAATTTTTATAATAAAATTACTAAAATACTCTTTTAAAAAATAAAAATTTATAATAAAATTATTAAATATAAATAATTTCAAAAAATATTAACAAATTTTAAAAAATTTAAGTGGTCGTTGATAACAAAGTCAGGTGGTCGTTTTCGATCACCTGGTTCTAAGAAAGGTTAGATCTAGCCTCTCCGTTTGGTGGAGATAGCCAATTCTAATCATTTTCGTCAAAACTAAAGGTTGTCAAACCAAAAACAAAGGTCAATGAGACTAAGGCCAATCTTTTCTAATTGTTTTCGATTTCTGACGGAGATGACCAGATCTAGCCGTCTCCAATGAACGAAAAGACTAGATCTGACCTTCACTAGAATCAGTTGACCAAAAACCACGATAGTGATTGTTTTATTTTTTTTAATTTTTTAAAATATTTTTTAATTTTTTAAAATTTTATATTTATATATATTTATTTATTATTTTATAAAATTTTAATCTTAAAATGATATAATTACTCTTGAATAATTACTGTTTATTATTATATTTAATATGAAATTTAATTAAAGGGTAAGAGATTAAGATTTTAAAACCTGTCGGGGTGAGATTTTACCCCCGCCTCAGACTATGGGTGGAAATAAGTGCTGCAGCCTATGTTCAAATCAAATTTAATTCTAATCCTAACACAACCTGAATGGGCCATGGTCCTCTTCGGATTGCCAAATATGAGGGCACAGTCCAGCCCGACTCCCTGCCATATCTAAACTGGTTGGCTATGTGATTATCCAAAAGAGGATCTCTTTGAATTGGTTAAACTACTCAACAAAAAAGTGTGTATTCTGGCATAATTTTTTTCCACAGAAAGTAACAGCTAAAAGCCATGAAATAGCATCCAAGTAATGCCTATGAAAGCGAAAATAAAGAATTTCAAAAGAAAAGAAAAAGTTTTTTAAATTATTTCAACTACATTAAAATCTAGACATCCAAAATAGATTTGAGGGGACATATAAGAAAGGCGCTGGAGACATCAAAATACGAACTACAAGGCCTGAGAGTTTTCCTTAATTCATTGTTCAGACACCTTTGCAAGGCTATGGTAACATCTGAACTGGAAGACCACAAAATCCATTTATATTTTGCATTTCAGATTTCTCTCTCTTTTTTTTCCCCCTTCCCTCTATTGGAACAAGCAAATCAATTTCATTGAAATACAACTGATTAAATTACAGCTGAATCGAGTTAAGCAGCAACTACCTGAAACAAAATACAGGATTTGAGCAATTAATTTGTTTCTAATTATTCTACCATGGAATCCCCTGAAGCTTCAACGGTAGCCTGTTTTGAGGAGCTTTCGCCTTTTTTACCTGAACATTAGGTGACATAAATTCAGATGAAAACAACTTGGGGTCTCCCCAAATTATAAAAGAAAGTGCATATAAATGTGATTAACTCACCTTTACGCTTTAAGTGTCTAAGCTTCAAACCCCTTTTCATATGAAATTTCATTGGGTTTTTGTTGGCATCTTCTGATCTACCTACATCTTAAAAATAAGATTGGACTGTTTTCAGAATTAACCCAGATCAAGAACAAGGCATGTTATAAAATCAGCAGATTAAGATCGCATATTAACCTTGAGTCAAAACTAAAAATCGCAATAACCCAAAATGTTTTACGTTTAAAAAAGTTTACCCTAATAAAGGTAATCCAATCTAAACGCCACCTCCTGCCTGTGCTTTGCTTTCATTCTTTCATACGATTACTACCCTAAAAACAAATATTTTAGCTTTAGCTAAAAGGATGAACCTCTCATAATTTAGAGGAACAATGCAAGGAGGCTCTACGTTGGATTATATCTTTATAAGATACATTAAATAATTACATTTTTTTTGGCCAGGGTCTTTCTTCCACTCTGACCCTAAATAAAATGTTCATATTTGATCTTTTAAACTAATAAAACTAAAGTAAATGTCTGAGAATGGCTAGACAAAATGAAAAGATGAATAGGCTGAATGCCATTAAAGACCAAAGAAAGCTACTACTGTTAGGTAAACAACAAAGTATAAGATTCACGCTGGTATTCTGTGAGATTCAACATAGTCTTTCTTCCCTATTAAAAAACATGAACACAGTGAAAGCTTTCATCATCCCAAAGAAGTACAATATAGGCTCAGAACAAAAGCATTTGAGGGTTTACG
Source organism: Anacardium occidentale (assembly GCA_026122585.1). Lineage (NCBI taxonomy): Eukaryota > Viridiplantae > Streptophyta > Magnoliopsida > Sapindales > Anacardiaceae > Anacardium > Anacardium occidentale. The sequence continues at coordinate 794,167 of JAJEJH010000180.1, forward strand.
AGAATGTATATCTAAATTTCTATTTCTAAGAAAATAATACACAATGGGAGTCATAAATAGACGCAGAATGAGGCCGAATACCTACACAACTTCATGCACAAAGCAGCACATTTAGCTACAGAATCACTAAGCTCAAAATGGCATAACTTCTCCACAATATATACTAATTGGTACCATACTAATAATTCAGTTTTGGGCACATTTGATCTCATGTAATGATTTTAAAAAAAAAAAATAGTTCTATTTCTAATGCACCAACTCAAAAACAAAATCTGGAAACATTTGAATACCGCCCTTCTTCTGAATCATGCTAGGTGATAAGTATTTCCAAACCAGCTTCCCAATAATCCAATTGGCTTGCAAGTCAAGTGCGAAATATTTAGAACCATCAAGTACTTCTAAGTCCTAATTTAGTGCATCGAATTTCACATTGGATCAATCTTCTCTATCCTTAAATATCTCCAATTACACATTTGAAACCATAACAATGTACCAACTAAATTTGGAATCTTCTTGTCCCTAAATTAATTCTACAATTAATCCAAAAAAAAAAAAACTATAAAATCATCAAGAAAATACTTATAAAAACCAAGAATTACCTTCAGCAAGAACCATCTCCACATCTTGCATACTCACAAGACCCTTCTCCACAGCCTCCCTTTGATCCTGCAAAATTAAACCCAAAAAAAAAAAACCCCATATGAGATTCCAACAGATAAAAGAAAGAAGATAAAAAATTAAAATAAAGAAAACCTCTCCTGAGCATTAACACATACACGGCGCCATTTCTTAAAGAGCTTCCTTTGGCGTTTGCCGGATACAGAAAGAGTCTGAGGCTTGTTCTTGAGCTTCCCTGTTTTCGGATCTCCATGTCTTGCTCTTTTTCTCTCTGCTTTCTCAGCTCTCTTCCTCTTCTGCACCACATTGTATTTTGCCATCTCTCAGCTTTATTCTCGTTTCCTGCCAAAACCCTAAATTTAAGAGTACCCGTTAACGATGATTTTCTTTGTGTGGAGTTTTGGGGTTTGTTTTTGGGCCTGATTTTGAGATTGGCCCAGACGTGTAGGCCTAAGACTGCCCATATTTATAAACTTCCTCCTAAACAATTGATGTGATAAATTATTTTATATTTTATTAAAATTATAAATTCATTTTTTATTCTAATTTTGTACCACCTTATTTGGAGAGTACTGTTTAGTCCCTCAAGTTTCCCTTAAGTAACTTGAATTCAGTTTTTTTTTATAGGTTTTTGTTTCCTATTAGTTAGATGTTGCAAAACAATTGTGTCACATTAATCGGCACGACGCACGAATAATATGTAGGTTGAAAACTCCAACTTATTTATTAAATGAGTTATATTCGAATAGAGGGTTCTCAACTTGTAAAGTTGTTTATGATACAACTAATAATTAATAATTAAAAAATAACTAAAAATAATTAATCAAACATGTATTTATATGAGTGAAATTAATTAAATTAATCATACTTTAATCATCTTATGCTTTTTTAACTCTTTTTTTTTTTTGCATTTTAGAAGTGTAAACAATAAAGATTAGAAATATATTCATTTTATATTCGTTTTCGAGTTTGTTTCAATATTTGGTTCTTATATTTGAAAATGTTTATTAATTGATGGGAAATGCATATTTGTTAGCTTAGGAGTTGATATAAGTGTTGAAATCAAAATATTGCCAGAAAATATCTTTTTTGCGGTTAGTTTAGGGTTTAAATTTTTAATTTTGATTAATAAATTGATGTTTTTTTAAGTTTAAATTGGTTGCTAGATATTAAAATATTATTTCTAGTTAATCATTTTATTGATTTGTAAAACAAAACGACAAAATCTATTAAAAATTGGATGAATTTTGTTGTCACCGACATAAAAACATGGTAGGCGCGATGCACTTGTTAGGATTGATGTTTTAGAGTCAATCATGCTGATGATAGCGGTTCCTTGATGACATCATATTCAAACACTCTAATGGCACTCTTTACTCGTAAGTGCTTTAATGTTATGATAAATGTCCTTAGAATAGTTAAACCAAGTTAGGGAATCAAATGGTCTGATTGTGCTCTCTTTCTGCACTTATTAAGATCGTTATTCTAGAAACCCTTCTATAAGACCATTATTACCATGAACCAAGACAATGGTAATAGAGATAAAATTATTTGGTATGAATCCAAGTAGCTATCACCTTCTCCAAATAATCAAGGAAGACCAATCATACTCATGCAATGTATGACTCAAGCCAAGTACACCAATTTCAAAGATATCACGACACATGAGGTGAATAAGCATAGGTTCGAATCACAAATTCGAATAAGTTTTGAGCTTCACAATCATTATTCATGGTAGCCTAATGCAACTCGATTCATCAAACAACTTTATATGAAGCCAAGAAAAAAAAAAGTCGATTTGGGTGATAATCAGGCCAAAAACAAGTAGGGCAAAGAAAAGTCATGCTTGTATGTACGGTTACATGCATACCTATGTACGCTACCTTGGTATGCAAGCAAGTGTACACACTTGTGCATGAGTCAAGTAAAATTATGGAAAAAATTAAAGAGGATGATGAAAAAAAGTTCCTACCTGAAGATGGCCCATAAGTTTGAATTACAAGCATACCACTTATTCCATGATGTTTGTAATTTGGCTTTCAAGGTGGAGGAACAAATTCACTTTATGAAAGACACCTACCCTCAGAAGCCATTTAAGGAGAATACGTATCAAGAGGAAGCACTATTTTTTCCCAAGGCCAATATTCCTCCTAAAGACCTTGGAAAGGCCAAGATGGTTAAGCTAACCAAAGACAAACTGAAGATGCTAGTAGATAATGCCCAAATGACCCTAAGGAATAAAACGTGTTTTAAATGTCATGGTTAGGAACACTTTCAAGCTGATTAACCCAACAAAAGGACCATGACCCTTAAGGAAATTATGGTTATTAAAGAAGCTTGGCAAGATAATGACTTAGGGGAAGAAAATGTGAATGGGAGTGATAACAAAGACCTTGTTAATCCAGACCAAGGGGAGCTTCTTATGATAAGGAAGATGATGCAACCTTAATTAAGTGCACAAGAGTAACCAAAAGGAGAAATTGTTCCAAACTAGGTGCACTATCAATAACAAGGTGTGTTTGGTTATCATTGATAGTAAAAGTTGCACTAATATGGCTTTCTTGAATCTTATGGAGAAATTGAACTTGCCCACCCTTGATTATCACAACCCTTACAAACTACAATGGCTCACCAATGGAGATACCATTCAAGTAAGTAAGCAAGTTATGATTTCCTTCTCTATAGGCCAAAAGTATGTTGTTGAGTTCATGTTTAATGTATTGCCAATAAATGCTTGTCATATGTTGCTAGGTAGACTTTAACTATATGACAAGGTTTTATACAATGAGAGGGCCAACACCTACTCTTTCAAATTTAATCATAAAACCATTACTTTTACCTCTATGCCCTTAAGCCCTACATTATTTTAAACACCCTATTCTACACAAAGGAACTTTCACTCTTTCCTTAAGGCCAACCTAATTGAACCTTTAACTTATAGGTATAAGCCCTATTCTGTTTTGCTTGTGATTAAGAAGATGAGCAGTTTCAAAGAAAGGTTATTATAAGAATATGGTAGTTTCTTAAAGAAGAAGTTTGAAGCTTACTTGGTGGAGGATTTAAATAATATGGATTTAAGGTTAAAGTCTTTCAAACAAGGGGGGAGTATGATATGAATCTAAGTAGCTATCACCCTCTCCAAAATAATCAAGGAAAGCCAATCACATTCATGCAATAGATGACTCAAGCCATGCATGCCAATTTCAAAGATATCATGACACACGAGATGAACAAACATAGGTTTGAGTCACATATTTGAATAAATATTAAGTATCATAATCATCATTCATGGTAGCCCAAAGCATCCCAATTCATCAAACGAATTCATACGATGCCAAAAAATCAAATTGGAAACAAGTAGGGCAAAGAAAAGCCATGCTTACATGTACGACCATTTGTATGCCCGTGCATACTCGTGTTGACATGCTACCTTGCTATGGAAGCAAGCGTACATGCTCATGCACAATTCGTGCATATGTGTGCTCTTTTACACGATGTGATATGGCATTGCAATGCCTCCCCTCTATCTTGTATGCATACTTCATGCATACCTGTGTTTTTTCACACACGCCCGTGTGTGCTCACTCATGCACTTGCTCATCATGACATGGTATCCCAGTGCCCCAGTTCTACCTTCCACTCAATTTTCACCCTTTTTAAGATATTTTTGCATGTATTTGACCTCTCAAGCTTCTCTAATACACCCTTCTTGATGTATTTGAGATTCTAATGATTTTTAACAATATCAAAGTGTCATTAAACTTTAAATTCAAGATCAAATAATCAAGTTGGAGATTAAGCAAATGCATTCCAATCAAGGAAAAGCTACATGAAGATTGCAAGCATGCAAATTATGAAGTTTCAAGTGTGTTTATATTTACTTGAGTATGGTAATTAGTTTTAGGTAGCTTTAAATATCCTTATATTTAGTCTTTTCCATGTTATTTAATTTAAGCAAATTGAATCATATTTTAGGGAACTAGAGTTGGTTTAACCATTGTTTGTAATTTGTCTATATAAAAGCAACTTAAACATTTGTAAAGAGAACTTTTTTTTTATGAATTGAATCTTAAAAAGCCTTGTGCTTAGGAACTTAGAGCTTGGCGCTCTTGTGTTTAATTTTTTTTTCTTTTATCTAAATCTTCATTGCAAGAGGGATTTTGGTGGTGGAAAACCAAGTGGGCAAAGACAAGATATGAGTTTGTGAATCAAATTCTTTAGACATGTGTCAAGTCTTCTTTATACTTGATTCAACCTCAAGTTGGTAGAAGTCATTCATTTAGACTTGAGTGTTACATCTTGCTCCTTATTTAGTCAAATAAGTTGTAATATTTGTGTGGTAAATTTGAGTTTCATTGCTTCTACATTTGTTTAGATATGTTGATGATTGAAGATGAAAACCTAATTAGGTAGATTTTTAGAGAAAAACTTGTTATTCTTAGGTGAATCTGGACTTGACCATTGCTAGAGTTTGGAGTGCCATTGGAATGCCATTTTGATATCAATTTTATGAGGCTTAGGGTTGTAGACTTAGATCACTATTATAGTGTTGAACACCCTAGCAAAATGTGATAACAGTTTATACATGTCAAAGTTATTATTTATAGGTTGGTGTAATACATAGGTGTATATTGTGTACTAGGTATGTTTATTGGATGTAACCTACGAAGAGGATTTTATGTATTGCTTCAATGTCTATGGAATATATCCTCCTTAGTAGAGAAGAGTACATGTGATCTTTAGGCTTAATAATTATCAGACTGCTTTGTGTAAAGAACAATATAGTTTGACTCCATCTAATATATAGTCGTAGTAGAGGTGCTATAAGAGTCACGATTAACTATATTAGGATTTATATATAGGCTAAGGTGATTCAACATAGATTTTTTTACTTTTGACAATGAAAGACTTTATCTTTGATAGGCTTATTCTAACACTGATTGATGACTATGAAACTTATGATCACGATAAGATCAGGTTATTGCTTAATATATTCAATCATTTTGTTGATTATCAGATTTCTAATAATAAGGAATGCCTAAGGTTATTAAGTCTTAGACTCGAGTGATAAAATATGATGACAGGATTTGTATTGTACATGTAACTATTTACTAATGAGTTACAAATTAAAGCTTACATTTCAATGGGCAAAAGACATGATGTCATGCTAAAGGCCTATCATAGTTTGTATATGTTGGGACGTCAAGTTGGATGGTAATGACACAACATAAGTGTAGGACCCTCTGCTGCATATATCACTGTTACTGGTTCTTATGCTTATTTATGTAAATAAAAAGATAATTAAATATTTACTTATTAAGAAATATGATAAAAGCCTATATACACAACAAGAATCCTATGGAAAACTGCTAATTGTAAAACACATACAAGCGAAAGCCAAAAACATTTAATAACACAGTGGTGGGTTTCAAAGAAATTTATATTAAGTTATTCATATATGTACATAAGTATATACACTCGTAACGTATGAGGAATATGTATATGTAATTGTATGAACTTTTCTGGAAAACTTGCATGCACAAGACAATCCCACCAGGCCATCCAAAAAGTCATAAAATTAAAGCCCTCTCCCTTCAGCCACAGTCCACCCGAGCCTTAACAGCAACCACTACATACCTGTAAGAAAGGATGAAAGGAAAAAAGTGAGTGATAAATCACTCAGTAAGCATTTTCTACTTCCCTCAAACCCAAACATGATTCTAAGCTGAAACCATACCTTAATTGTTTATGTTTTCCTTTACTTTTTACTCTGAATATAGCTTGTTACTTATTTTTTTGACCTGCAATGGTAATTCATGCTATGGAATGAATGTCATAGTGTAAAGTCATGCTGAAATATGCTATAGACCCTTGGGCCAAATTTCTGAAATCAGATACTAATTTATCTGTAAATATATGTAAAGATCTGTGTATCCGAAGATACCTACTGTTTTGATCAGACTGATGAACATAGGGATTTGACATTTTAGCCATGTGGGCTAAAACAGACCAGTGAATTGTTAGTAAGCTGAAATTCATACTATACCAGTCCTTGGACCAGTAAGCTAAAGCTAAACCAATCTGACCATAGTCAGAAAGTTGAAATCCCACAGATGCCCCCTCGAGTTCACTCTTACTAACTGACCTGGATATCAGGCTCTAAGTATTGAAAACTAATACAAGTGGATCCTTTAATCCCTTTTTTTGAAAATATTGTTTGGCATGTCATGTTATGATATGCTCATGATACATTATTTTATTTTATTTCATCTTCTTATATTGTTTTACAGCTATTAGAATAAGTTTCTCTTGCTTTATATCTCATTTTACTTAATTTCTTAAAGTTCTACTTGTGTGCGGGTGTGCATGTTGGGATGCGTGGGCGTGCATGAAGATGCACGGGTCGTGTGCCAGTCGTGTAGCCCCAATCATGCTAAGTTCTAGAGTGTCTGCTTCATTTCTCTTTTATCGCTTACAAATGACCGTGACCCTTAGGCACACAGTCATGACCTTCTTACATTGCAGTCGTGCACAAATCATGCATATGAGCGTGACCCTACACTTGCAAAGACGCACGGGCGTGCATCTTGCTCTGTTTCGACAAATCCATGCTTGAAACTTGCAAAACCCCGTCCAATGCTTAGCATATCTACAATTAACCCATTTCATTCATTTCTAGCAACTCAAACAACACATAAACATATATCAATTGCAACCATAAACCGCAGCATCACAATCAAGCATCAAAACATCATTTGAACACATAGCCACACACACACACATTCATCAAGCATGTCTAGGGGTGGAAATCATCATCATGATCACTTCATTTTCATCATATCAACACATAATCAAATCATACAAATCAAAAAGTATCCTGGAAACATAACATACCTCATTAATCATCAAACACATGCTGGGAAACTCAAAGAAGAGGCAAGGAAATACTTACCTCTTGTCATGACTGCTCTGATCTTTTTCTTCTAACTAAATCTTTTACTCTCTTATTGGATTGAGAGCTTCAAGTTGCAAATTCACACTACTAGGATTGGGATTCTCTGAAAATGAAAGGAAACTTGGATGAAAATGGATAAGGACGAGCGAGAAAGGTTTAACAATTGCTCTTTCTCTCTTTCTACAAACAAGCACGGGCGTGCACACTAACATGCACGGTCGTGCACAAGGAAAAATGAACAAACTTCATTTCTCGTGCTTCGCATGAGAGAAACCTCTCAAAGAGAATCATGCGTAAGCCACACTAACTCTAAAAACTCACTATCTCACCCCTAAACTCTTCTAACTTCAAATCTATTATTAATTCTCACATCTAATCCCAAATTCTAGCCTAAAAGACATTTCTAATCCTGAGATGCTACAATAAGACTATGCATTATTGAGTCATTAAAGAGTTTTTAGGTCACAAATATATATGGGTTAAGTGATTTATGAAGTAACTAGATTCAAGATGAATTAGATCCTTGTTTTATATTAATGATTTTGTGTCTTGTAGAGTGTTTAGATTCAACAAAGGTTGATATCCAAATTGAACTGGTGTTAAGGGAAGAAAATTAGGAAGGAACTATTTAAGGACTTATTGAATCCATATTGATGAGGTTGATAATGAATTAAACATTTGAGCATGATTATATTTATATATTAGTTCAAGTTCTTATATTTTTGGATTATTTATTAGATTTTGTTGAGGTTAGGTGAGGTTGATTTATGGAATTTTGGCCTATGCACAATTATGGTGTGACATACACGGGCTTGCTTCTACATGGGTAGATGAAATCTCAGTCCATATCTAATATGTCAGAGCATATATTTTAATTTGATAAATGTGCAGGGCATACCTATGTGCATTAGGCATGCACCAATGTATTAGCTTACATACAACCATGTGTTTATTGGTACATAATCATGTGTTGCCTTGAAATTGAGGGCACACGGCCATGTGTGCTTTATATGCATGACTGTGTGTTCGTGTCTATAATAAGACCCACATTCTTTCATTTCACAACTCTTGCTAGTTTATTCTTTTTAGGTTATTGTCGAATTCTTTATTTTCTTCCCTACCCAAAGTCCTATATCATACTACTAGCACTGTCTTGGTACAAAATTCTTTCTTAACTCCTACCTTGTGCTGATCATTATTAGTGCCACCTTGTTTTAGGTATAAAACATATTTTGGAAAATAGATCTCATACCATGTAAAGACCAATGGAGCCATCACATGTAAGGTATGCTTGAAACCTTATATGGTTTACATTTATATAATTTTTGATGTTCAATTCATTTTGGGATGGGATTGTTCTTTTCATGTTCGTATACTTGTCTTTGTGTATGCATATTGATTCGATTTTTGTGGGTTGGTGTATCATATAGACATGGTAGAAAATTTTATTGTATGTTTAGCTATACTCATGCTTATACGATGTGTTATTCCCTTTATGAATCCCTCCATCCACAACACCTACCCTATGCCTACCACTATTTAAGAGGAAAATTGGTTGGCCAGACACCTAGGGGAGGTAAATTAATATTTTTTTGACCCTACCTAGTACTATTCTTTAGTAGGTTATATGCTTATGAGGGAGCTAAGTGATTTTTGTAAGAACACATGTCTAGTACTGTTTATGTTACTGAGTATTACCTTTGACAAAAAAACTTAATAAAATCTACTGCTTACATTAATGTAGCCCTTGAATATGACAAAAACCAAAACAAAATATATTGTTAATGTTACGAATGTCATAATATTTAATGAAACACATATTAGAATTTATTGTTTACAATATCATTCATAATACCTACTTTTCTTGTTCTTTCAATTTATTTGACTTACTTTCTCTTTTTATTTGTTTTTCATTCGTTGCATATAGCAACTTGAGTTTGGTTTAAGGGTAAAATGGGTAAGATTGAGTGAATCAAGGTTTTTATGACTTTTATTTAGTTTGAATTATTTTTATAGGTGTTTTGGTCATTTAAGGGCTTTATATAGGCTGTACACATGTCAAACTAGGAGACTACCATGTGTATAATACATAAATGTGCAAGAATTTTGAATTCTCATCATGCATGACCGTGCACTAGCATGTGTAGAATCATGCCTATTTTTATTTTCATGTGTCCATATATAAAGTAGCTTGTGTGTATTAATTTTCATAAATTTAAATATGATTTAAGAGGGCTTTTAGAGAGGGAGATCCAGAGAGTTGAGGGAGAGCTAGTGCTTGTCAATTAGATATTGGTGACTAAAGTTTAGCCTAAAGAGAAAGAGCTTATGTATCAGCCTTAAAGTAAGTGTTTTTTTAGCTCTAAATTTCATGATTTGATTTTTGATGCTTAAATCTATTATTTGATTGATTGATAAATGAAATTGATGATTAAGGGAACTGATTAATATGATTGATTATGGAACTAAAAGAAAAGAATTGGAAAATGTACATGTAAAATGTAGATCTAGGTTGTTATAAGAAATTTTGCTTAACTACGTTATAATTGTTAGAGACTACAACTTAAGGTACATTTTTTATTCTATATAAATTAATTTGATGATCAATGATTAGTTTATGGCCATATAATTAATAGATAAACAAGCATGTTAATGGTGATTTGAAGATGATGATTTTGGATTTGATCATATTTTAATGTTATTATGCTTAATGTGATGAATTTGCATGCAATATTAATGAAATGATGATATTGTAGTGTTTGTGTGTGTTGTAATGATGCTTTGAAGCTAAAATGGTTTTGATTCGTGGTTATTTTGCCAAGATCTATCATGGTAGAGCATGATCCATGACTATATGTGTGTGAGATGCATGATCGTGCACTACGATCTATGTGTCATGATCGTGTAGGCTGTGTATGCATGATCATTGAAGCATTAAAGGAGTCTTATATGGTGGCATGACAATGAGTTGTTCAGTCACGATTGTGGACAAGTCAATTCTATACACTATGGAATTTAGGTCGAACATGGCCATACAGCTCAGTGGTGCACAACTGTGCATGACGTCCAAAAATGAAAATGAAGAGATTTAAATAAGATTAATGTAGCTAAGTACTAAGTAAATTAAGTTGATAAAATATAATTCATTTTTATGTATTTCATGACATGACATGCCAATGATCATGATTTGTGAAACATAAGAAAAAACGTTTATTGTGTTTTTTTTACGATCTTCACATCAAATATGCATGTTTTATGAAAATTAGAAAAATAATATTTTGGACATCTTTTAGGGATGGATATAAAAGGACATCTCTAAGTTTTCACACCTGTTAGAAAGAGAAACCAACATTTGTTAGAAAAGATATGACTATTATTCAAACTCGTTAAAGAGAGTATTAGTTATGCATTACTTTGAATTCACCTGATTAGGGTGTCAAATCTTTGTATTCATCAATCTGATTAGCATATGATTTTATAAATAATTTTATGAAAGAAAAGACTGATGATAAATTTTATGATTAGATTCACAGATCAATTATGATATGCTTTAATATGAAGTTTTTGAATTGATACAAATTTTCATAAAGGATTTTAAGAATGAGGTCTTTGGGCCATATCATGATTTTTAGTATATTTCATATTATGTCATACATGACATAACATGATTGCAAGGATTGACAAGCAATTATGTAAAGCTATAGGGGGTAACATGTAATTTGACATATGGATTAACAATAAAAATTAATTTATTGATTTTAATTAATGTATGTATATATTAATTGTATATATATATATATATATGCGTATCATGTAAAACTATTTAAATGAATTTCCCTTAATATTGTATGATAAAAAAACCCTCTTAAATTTAATAATATAAACCATTTCATCTTCATATTCACTTCTTCACATGTTCCCATCTTTATTGAATTTTTACAATGACAAGTTTTTAAATTTAAGGTAACAATTTTCTACTTCTAATGTTTTTTTTTATATTGAAGATGAAATGTTATTGTGTTAGTTATTACTGATTGAGTTATGTAGGTTGATTGAAACCCTTAAATTTATGATTTTAAAAGTATTTGGGCTTTAATCATTGCATTTCTTATCGAATTAGAGTAAATGATAAGCCAAGAAGATCCCAAAGAGTGCCCAAGAAGAACCCAAAGTATTTTGACTGATCGTGCGTCATGAATTAACTAGCCCTAATCTTAGCAAAAATTATTTAGTTCATCATTAAACATAAATAAGTAATGAGATTCAAACAAATCATAACCATAATGGAGAAATAAGAACAAAACCAGATGAAGTGTTGAATCTCTTATTAAAGTTGATGAAAAATATCCTCACAATTGCAATCCGAAAAACTTTTGATTCAATCCTTAAAATAAAATATTCAATATTTGAAAAGTTTGTGAAGAATCTCTCAAAAACTCCCCTAGGACGGCCTTCGCTTTTTCTAAAATTACAAAGTATTATATATACTTAGGGTTAGGGAAGAATTTCACTCCTAGTGAAATTCTACAAAAAATTGCCCATGCCACGGCCTCATGCTGCAGCATGAGGGTTCTGCCTGCTGCTGCTGGGCCATGCCGTGGCATCATGCTGCGGCATGAAGATTCTGGACTGCATGTTGGTGCCTAATGCTGCGGCATGCAGCTTCTGGAAATTTTATGCGCCTCCTGCACTACCCTATGCTGCGGCATGATGCCGTGGCATGTAGCTTCTGGAATCCGAAATTTTGGTCTTCATAAAAGTTGTAGCCCTGAATGTCTAGTTTTATGTGAATTTTGAATCACCTCATTTGGATTTCAGAATATCAAGTTATGACCATTTTAGTGCTCAGTGGTCAGAAACAGAATTTCACCAAGAAGACCTGAATTTGCGGCAACGGTTGAGGGACCAAACGAACTCGGATTTTTTCCCATAATAGCTTTGTGAAAAGCTTGAGATGTCCACTACAACTTTAGTGAAGACCATGTTTTCATTACAGAACTCAAACATATTGAAAATCCTTGTTTTTCTGCTGTGGCGCGAAATACTCTCCTTTCCCCTCTTTGCTGTAATTGCTCATTCTTCTTTAGACTAAAGTCAAACTTCCGGCTAGTTCTTCATAAGTGTCTTTTTGGCTGATTTCCATTGAAATCACATCAAAATCAACATTTTCTGTAAAACCAAACATGAAAACCCGTGATCCCGAAATATACACATAATAAGGGTAAAATGGTCAAATCACCCTTAAAACTCTATAAATTGACCACGAAATTATTCATGCAATTGACACTTATCAACTTGTATTTGAAGAAACTTTAATATGTGCAGCATTCACTGATGCTCTATTAAATTTTGGGTTGCTTTTGCATTGAAAGTTAGAATTTTGATTGACGCATAATTTACTTATTTTAGAGGCTCAAAGGGGGATAAGTTGGATGACTTTGTTGTTGTTTCTTTGACCTTGCTTCCTGAAATTTTGTATGAATCTTGAGATTTATATTCTTTCATATGCGTCAGATCCATATCCAAAGAGCTTGCCAGAATTTTGTTCTCTTCTTAATTTCCAAATAATCTTTAAAGAAAAAAGGCACACTTTTTTTTTCTAATTAATTCATAGATTTTGAAAACATCTGTGCTATATGGTTTCCGAGGGGTTCCTTGTTTTGTGTGTGCTTAACATATCTTTTAATTGCCTTAGGAATTTCACTTAAAACTCAAGAACTCTATGTGATAATCTTTGTCACTCGTTACCTTGATCTGTTCACAAGGTATGTTTCATTCTACAACTCCGTGATGAAGCTAGTCTTTCTTGGAACTTCAATCGCTATTGTTTGGTATATGTGGTACCATAAACTGTGAAGCAAACATATAGCCAGGGTGAAGACACTTTTAGATATTATTACCTGATTCTCTCATGTTTTGTTTTGGTGTTGTTGATTCCCCACGAGTATAATACTATTGAGGTACAGAATTTTCTTGTCTTCTTCTTCTTCCGTTGTTTCCCCTTCAATGTATTTATGGCTAAACAAAATGACTGACTTAAACTATCCCAGAGTGAAAGCAATTCTTATTGACAAATGTTACAGATTATTGTTGAAAATGAGTCAATTCTTAGGCCATGATAAAGCACGTGTATTTTTTATGTTCATTCTATCATAATTCTCTAGTCTAATCCACATATGCTTGACCTATCAGATTTTCTGCCATGTTAGAAATTTTATATTCAAATTTTTATACATGTTAATAGTCCGACAATATTTTATTTTCAAGTGTCTAAAATGTTAGGTTTTGGTGATTTGAATCCTCTTTGGAAACACAAATTTCAGAAAGTTACTAGCATGTTTGCTACATATGGTATCGCGATAAATATTATAGAATAATAATATCATAGTCACCATAAGAAGGCTTAATATGGAAGCTCGTTCATCCTTTATAGGAATTGAATCTTCAAGTAAAAATAATGATCTTCACATTTCTATCCTTTAGCTGATTTATAATTTTTTAAACTCTTTTATGTTGTTGCTCTCATAGCTCAAATGCCAATTGCTGATTTATAGAACAGAAAATAGAAAAAAAAATTATTGTTCTCTTTAAACACGTAAAGTGCATTGAAGCTATAGTATAGGAGCTTTTTCTTAGTCATCTGTTAATACAAGAAGGAGCTTATCATCTCTTATAGTTATGAAGGCACATATTAGCTGCTTTTTGATGGACTTTTTTATCTTGTTTTAAATGAGCTCTAATATATGAGTTTTATCAAATCATAAATGAGCTTCCCATAGTTGTTTATTTAGCGTGGTTACAACTGGTTTCTTTTTCTGCTCTATGTGTAATTTCTTCTTGATTAGTATATAGGATTTGCACAATTGCCTCAACACTCATAATTATTCCTTTTTTTATCAGAATGACGTGGCTATATATCATGAATCCCACTGATTCATGTGGTAGTATCCACCATGTAGTAATGCTGTTGCACTTTTGGTCCTCTTTATAATCTGGGAATTTGTGTAATAGCATAAAGTCACCACAATATTGGAATTTATGGACTTTTGGTCACAAAGGGTGATCACTTGACTAAATATGAATGTATATAAAATCCTTGGATTCATTTTGATGGTAATATAATATATCATTGATTGGATGTAAGGTTTGTTGTGTTTCATATTGTTTCTATGCTTAAAACCTGAAATTGCATTTTCCTTCCAGGCAGGTTTTTGTTGCTTAATAACTTTTAGTAGGAAAGTCATGTTTGCTACTATTCTTGTTTGCTCCTTTTGTTTTGGAAAGATGCCTGAATGGTGTACATAATTCTTAATTTTCCATTCCGGTAAAGTTCATATTTTTGTCAACTATTTATTTGTTAGCTATATAACCCTCTAAATTGGGTTCTGGTATGAATCTATTCCTCTGCTCCATTGTAAGATTCAACTATGGTTTCACAGTAAATTACCTTTTTACTTGATAAATAGATTTGATTTCTGATGGAAAACTCACACTGTATTGACAGATTTTGTGGAGTTTCTCTATCTATCTTGAAGCAGTGGCAATCTTGCCCCAACTGGTCTTGCTGCAAAGGTCAAGCAATATTGACAACTGGAAACCATGTTTTCCTGCTTGGATAAGCCACATATGCTCCTAAAGCTGCTTACTTTCTTTCATCTTTTAGTCATATTGTTTCATTTTCTCAAATTACCGTTGCAGTCCTCCAAATTGTATTTAGATGAATGTTTTTGTGATGTAACTATTTTGAGGTATAGCAAAAACAGAAACTGGTTTCATCTTGGCCATAGTTCTAGAATTAATCAATCAAATCAAATATCTTGATAGGATACTCTACAAGTATCAAAACTGTCCAAAATCTCCAATGTTATTTCAATCTTAAGTGCTGGAAAGGATCTTGAATATTTTATGTGACCGAGGCCAAAATCTTCTATTACTTCTTCAAGGTTTTCCCCGAAAGTCCAAAACAAAACATTTTCTTACAACCATTGCTTTGTCTCTGTATCCAAAATATTGATATAGTCTGTGATTATGAGTTGTACTGGGCTGGAATAACCTGAAATATTATTACTTCCTGAATTATTTGAAACCACTTCTAATAAAAAAGCACATAGAATCTATTAACAATGTACAATATATTAGGTCAATACATTTCGTATTCCTTTTGCACTTTCTTGTGGTATGAATTGTTCTCAAAACATGTTATGTTAACAAAAAGGTTATATTTATATTGGTATTGCTGGAAGAGGATCACAATATGACTGACCTAGATTGGTTGTAGTCATTCAACTACAAGAAAGTGAATGCGTCCATGGCAGGATACTGGCGTAGACCAGTTTTCTCTTGATTGCACATTTTTTCTGCCGCAATAATTCTTGTAATACAGTAAGAGTAATAATTGGGTTTATATAATTGCTAAAAGGGAAATCAGTGTTGGAAAAATAAGTTCATAGATGCAAGTTTATGGATGATTATATAGCCTGTTATGTTTATCTCTTCTATCATTCTTCTCTTTCTGGCTAAATTAGTTTCCACTTTTTACTGAATTCCACCATGTTTTATCTGCTTTCTCTGTTTTTCCTTCGATTATATTACTAGTGGTGATATTTCTTTTTGGTTTTTTTGGATATGGTGCTTACCGAGCTCTATATATCCTCAACTGGGTTTATTGTTACTTTACAGAGGACAAAATCAGATGGATATGTAAGTTTTTCTCCGCTATGTGTCTCATCAAACTTTTAATTCTACTTGTGCATATCATTACTGACCAGAGGTTTTGTCAAAATGCTGTAAACAGCTTGGGTTTCAGGCCTGATTCAGACTGCCCTTTATGCTGACTTTTTCTACTGCTATTATAAAAGGTATATTTCCATGTTTTCTTTTTCATTTATAGTCCAGGCTTTGCTCTGGTAATGAAAAAAGAAAGATCGAGTAGGAATTGATTTTTCTGAGGTGGTTGAATTGATTATTGGCTTTTTTTAAGCAATCAATTGCTTTTTTTTTTTGTCTTGCGAACATAATATGCTTGCTTTTACATGGCTGGAAGAACCATGAGAAGCTGAAGCTGCCTGCCTGAGTTGATCAAGTCTCTTTTGGTTTAATGTGTTGCTGACATAAGAAAAATGGTCACTCCCTCGGCTGTGTTTTTAGCTGACAGATAGTTTCCCTATTTCACATTAATTACACTGAAGTTCAACTTCAATGCTTGCCCTGTATTTCTTAATATCATTACCCTTTTGGTACAACTTTAGCTCTAATATGTCATTGTACGAATGCAGTTTACAAGTTCTCACCGTACAATTCTACAAGTTTTATGTTGATGTATTGACACAACGATGTATTATAGCAAAACCCCATACATGCCAATGATTTTAGCAGTTAAGCCTCCTGGGTTATACTTTTTTATCAGAACAAAGCCTGTGTGTTTCTCAAGGTATCAACATTTTGATACACTGCATTAGAGAACACTTATTCTGCAGGTTCAAAATTTTCTTCTATTTTGTCGTTATCGAAATCTGCTCTGAAAGAGCAGTGAGCTTGTGTCTCCGGATTATAAAACCCTTAGCATCAGAAAATATAGCTGGCAGGTTTTTTGTTAATTGATAAGAAGGTACTCTTCTGTTTTCTCGTGAGCTAAGGTCTGTAAAATGCTACACATCCAATGGGAGTCAGGAACGACTGAAGCTTTATATAAAGTAAGCTATAAATAAATCTGCCAACAGACTTAGCATGCGCAATTGATCTATTGGATTCACTATTTTTACTTTTTTTTTTTTTTATCTTTGGACACCATCTTTCCATTTGTCTCCTTTCAACTGTTCAACTAATCTGTAATATTATTTGTGAGACAGAGTCTTATTCATATTCTCATATTAAATTCTATGATTTTGTTTTTAATTAATTTCAGCCCTGTAGTTTTGTTTTACAAATGCTTGTCAGATATCAAAACTCAACAGTTTGTGTCTTTGTTAATGCTCTTGTTGAAAGATTGGTTTTTTATGGTGGTCTTATGAAGTTTCAGCTCACATATTTAGTTTAGGAAATGTAGTTCACTTGAAAAAAATATGCTAATTGTAGTATTGTTGTTATAAATGTTCTGGGTTCCAAGCAAGCTTGTAACTTTTCATATTTTGCTTAGTGAAATTTCAATTCGTTTTTTCTTATTGTGATCTCATGATGTTTGTGCTCACCATTGAACAAATGTACTTCACTTTTGGAAGAAATCTACTTGATTGAAGTATTTATAAGCTCATTGAAGTGCTTATTTTGGCATGCAAGAGAGTGTGCAACTTTCCTAATTTTCTTACTGGTTTGATCAACCTCATCGTCTTGGTTTTTCTGGCAAGGCCAGTGTGAGGTTTAGTTCAATGTTTACTGTTTCGGTTTTCTTAAGTCTTGGTTTGAGATCTTTGAGAACTATATTCTTGTATGTGTAATCTGGATATGTTTTGAGTAGATTGACTAGAAGAATACTTTTGCTTTGGATGTAGAATTCGTCCAAACCAAGAATTTCTTGCGTTCTTGTTTCTTTGTTACTGTTTATATTTGATTATTGTGACATTCGTGTTTGTGTGAATCGAAACCTTTATATTTGAAAATGATAAATTGAAACTAATAATCGAAGTGAAGATGTATTGGAGCCTATAATATACAACAGCTTGTGTAACTTCATATTCTCTCGCACCATAAGCCTCAAAGTAGTGGAACCTTGTGTGAGGTACTTTGAAGCTAATTCAGCTGCTTCATCTGGGGAAACACAGGAAGTTTCTATTAGCAACTGCATCAATCAATGCCATCGCCACAGCTTGCAAGAACAGATTTAAGAAATGGAGGCTTCAAACTGAGTAAAGAAAAACCATAAATGTCCATTGAATTGTATATTGTATGTCTGGATGGCAAAAATGTTTCAAGCAAAATAAGGCATAAAATCTTCACAGAAATAACGTGAAAGTCCATAGAAAACAACAGTTCTTTGAAACAACCAATTGATTTTCCTGCAAATCAAGTGATTTAAGGCGGCCTCAATGAATCTTTAAAAGTCTTATGATCTTTTTGGGGGTTAACGTACGGAATTAGGGGTAGATTTGATCCAAACTCTAGCTCGGATTGATGTTCAGCTTGAGTTTGACTTGACTTAGACCATCTCATTTTGCCATCTTCACATGAAAAATTGGCTCACCAATATAATTTTTTTTTCTCCTACAATAACAAGTCCTTCTTTGGCGATTTGAATGAACTAATTTTGATATTGAGTTCCCTATTTTGGATTCAAACTGAGTTCAAGTTAGCTCTTGCTCGAGTTCGTTTTGAGTCCATCCCTATATGTAATATAATTTGATTGGTTGGTCGCAAGTAAGATGACATAATTAATATATGTTGATTGATTGGTTGCAAGTAAGATGAACAACCGAATTCAATCCAAATTCTATTAAAGTAAAATATTACATTTTTCATATTATTAATGCAATGTACTATATTATCCGAACTAAACGCACCTTACAAATATTGAACCTATTTCTGTTGAGGCAAATCCCAACATTACTATTTTTCTAACCTCTGCCTAGTTTGGTTTAAAAGGAAAAAGCTGATAAATTAAACTGAATGAAATTTACAGAGAAAAATCCAAAATATTATAAAAGAAAAAACATCTCGATAGTTTAAGACTTACAGATTATTTAGCTAGCTTTTTCTTAGCATCCTCATATAATATCAGATACCACCCAATCTCTCTTATGCTTTACCAATGTTGGATTTGTCTTATGGGTCTTATAAGCAAACACCTCAAAACAGATGCTTGCAAATGGCACTATGCAGAAGATTAGAACCACACGAGCACTATGAGTTCTTTAGGCAAAGCTAATAAATTTTGGTTGTACAATGAATTTTATTTATCATTTATGTCATGGTCTACCCTTAATATATTTAACAGTAAGGGATCATACGTCTTATTATTGTTTCTTCATTGATGTTGTTTAAATCAAAAGATAAAAATCTTTTACTGTATTTCTTGTTAAGTAATACTGCATCTGCAGAAAGACAAACAGCATTTCCAACAAGTAAATGACAAACTTGGCAAACCATATGGCAGCTTCTCCATTAAAAATATTTGAAATCAAAGGTAGCTCAAAATCCATTATTCAAAATTTAACTAGATAGAGAATCATCAACTGGGAACATTATAAACAAGAAACTCAACATAAATAACATACATCACAATACTATTTACTTTGTGCCTACATCTTGCTCAAACTGCAATTTGATCTTCTTGAGTTTTGCCAAGGCATCTTTCATATTTATCCTCTCTTTAGGTGACTCCATGGAGCAATTCAAAGCCAAATTCATGATGCTTAACATGCAATTCATTTTGGCAACAAAACCATTCTCTTCTCTTAACAAATTAGCATCCACAACTTCAGTTACTGCATCAGGCAATGATGACTCCACCAAGCTCTTTAAACTCATTTCTCCATCAAAAATCTCATTTGTGGGTTTCTTTCTAGTGAAAGTTTCCATCAGCAAAATGCCAAAACTGTAGACATCTCCTCTTGTGGAGACAATTCCCATTGATCCATGCTCTACAAATTTAAATTAAAGTCATCATAACAAAATAGATAATATTCCAATTGAGATTTAGAATTTAAACATCACCTGGTGCCATATACCCTATAGTCGCTAGTGTAATGGTTCCAGTTTTAGAATCTCCTTCATCTAAGAGTTTGGCAATACCGAAATCACCCACACGTGCAACCATATCTTTATCCAATAAGATATTGAGAGGCTTCAAATCACAATGGATGACCGGTGTTAAATAATCATGATGGAGATATTCAAGAGCCGACGCAACATCTATCATTATGTTCAACCTTTGTAGCATATCTAGAAAATAGTTGTGAGAATACAACCATTTCTCAAGACTACCATTGGGCATGAATTCAAGTATCAAGGCCTTAAAATCGATATTACAACAGCTGCTCAAGATTTTTATGAGATTTCGATGACGAATGTTGCGCACTACTTCACATTCAGAGTCAAAGCTTCTAAGTACTCTCTCTGCTTGTAAATTAAAAACCTTTATTGCAACTATAGTTCCATCTAAAAGCATCCCTTTGAATACTGAACCAAAGCTGCCAACACCAAGCAAGTTGCACTCACTAAAATTATCAGTGGCTCGTTGAATTTCTAGGTATGATGTTCTTCTCCATGTTGCTAAAAGTAAAGAATTGGCTCGATCGATAGAAGAATGTTTTCTTCTATAATGACACCTCATGAAGTGAAAGGTTACAATCACTATCACTAAAACTAGTAGGACTGAAAATAAAATATATTTCGGTATAAGTGTTTTTGATTGTTTGATGGTGTTGGCTTTGCAAAAAGGAACCCCTTGCCTTGGAAGACCACATAATGCATGATTTAACAAAAAGGATTGAGCAGAAAATGTTTTGAAAGGGCCTTTGATGGGAATTTCCCCTTCTAAACTATTAATAGAGACATTAAAGTTTTTGAGATAGGAAAGAGCCTCCAATGATTTGGGAATTTCACCTGAAAGGCTATTGTTAGAGAGATCCAAGGATACTAAGCTTATCAATGTCCCAAATGTGTTGGGGATAAGACCTTCAAATTTGTTGTCTGCTAAAGACAGAGTTTCAAGAGATTGAAGGTCCCCAAGGGTAGTCGGAATATTTCCTGATAAGCGATTTTTTGACAAATCTAGATCAACCAAGACCTTCAAACTCTGTATAGCTGAAGAAAGAGAACCACTTAATGAATTTGATGACAAATTTACCTTCAAGATATATTGAAGAGTCCATAGGGATGGGGGTATACTAGAGTTGAATTTGTTGGAGCCTACCTGTAGATTTCTCAGGGAAGTCAAATTTTCCATGCATGTTGGTATTGGTCCAGAGAGCATATTATTGTTTAATAGCAATTCATTCAACATGAATAATTTGCAAAGCTCGTAAGGAATGAATCCCAAAAAATTATTTTTATTTAGGTTCAGACCTTGAAGATTCTGCAAATTTCCAATTGTTGTTGGAATAAATCCGTTCAAATCATTTTCTGAAAGATCTAATCTTATCAAATTCTGTAAGTTACCAACCTCCGTAGGAATATTGCCCTTGATCTTGCAATCTTTAGCAACAAAAATCTCAAATGATGCAGATAAATTACCGATAGAAAGTGGTATAATGCCATACAGTGGATTAGAAGCCAAGATTAGATTCTTTAGTTTCCAGCAATTTTTCAAAGAAGACAAAAAGCTCCATTCCTCTGTAGGTGATTCAGTGGTCAAGCTATTGAATGCAAGGTTAAGCACTTGGAGGAATTTCAAGTTGCCAAATGTCTTTGGAACAAAGCCAAAAAATGAGTTGTGGCATAAATCTAGTTTACTAAGTTTGGAGGCATTAGAGATGGAGTTGGGGATTGTTCCACTAAGTTTATTTAACCCTAACAAAAGATTCTTCAAGTTTGGAACCCCATAACCAATGGTTGATGGAAGAAAACCTGAAAGGTTATTATTTTCTAGGTCCATATCTAACATGGTTGAAATATTGAAGATTGAGAATGGAATTACACCACTTAAGCTATTGAATCTTAGATTAAAACTTTGTAAATTCTGCAAATTGCCTATCTCGTCTGGAATTTCACCTGCCAAAAGGCAAACATTAATTAATGCATAAAGCTTTGAGTTCATGAGATCAATAAAATAAAATTCAAGATTATTTAGTTACTAAAAAATTTTAATATCGAAAGTATTCAAACCAAACTGATATGGACTAAGCTCATGCAATCAGGTTCATATGTCAAAGTAAAACAAAAATGTGCTTCTTCAAAAATGTAAATACCTGTTAAGTAGTTATCACTGAGCTCTAAGGATTTGAGAGAAGTACAATTCTTGATATACTTAGGAATATTACTGCTTATTGCATTGCCATCAAGACCAACCAATTCAAGTGTTTGAATGTGTTTGCAAATATCCGTTGGGAGACTACCAAATACGCCACTGCGTTCAAGAAGAATAGACTCCAAAGTAGAAATGTTTAAGATGCTTGATGGGAAGAGACCAACTGTAAATTCAAGATCCAAGCAAAATAGGCTTAAAAAAAAGCTTTGTTCACTAATTTATCATGAAATTTTGAGTACTTATGAGGTGTGTCTATATGATACATTTTTTGAGATATGGCAAAAGCTTGTATTCTTGACTATTTTTATGAGTGCGAGGGGATAATATTTTTTTCATACAATGAAACCCTTATCATCATTTTGGACGTAGTGCATTGGGGCAAATCATGTATATAGTTCTATTAATTGAGTGTGTTAATTGTGTTTCATACTCTACTATGCTGTCAATTATTCATAATGTTGGGTTGGGACATATATGTTTTAAGTTTGGGATCATTAATGGTTGGATACAGTGATTCAAATTCTATAATAGGTGTTTAACGTATAGAACAGGAATTCTAATAACAGAACATGCACTCTTATTCGAAGCACGAGCTTTACACCTAAAACTTTGAATCATTGCAAAATGTTGAATGACCAAATGAACCATCTTGTTTTCGTTTGAACAACCAAGATCTAAAGTGAATGGAAAAGAATTTTCATTACGGATATAAATTTGTTATGTTTGCGAGTTTTCATAGTTTTTTAAAGGCCTACGAAATAGGCGAGCTAGGGTTTTAAGTTTTTGCACTTGATAGTAGAAAGGTTATTTTCATTTTTTTTTCACCTTTCTTGTTCTTCTTATACTGAAACTTCAATATTAGTGATTTCTCTATTTTTAGCCCACGCCTTTTTTCTATTTTTGGTTTTCCATATAAATGCTTGTGCTCTTTTGTTCTTTCATTAATTGTTTTGTGTTGCTTTGATTATTTTATTTTTGGGTTTCCGCATAATAAGTGACACAAAAGCATTAGATCTAATGTTGTCTACT
Organism: Anacardium occidentale; assembly: GCA_026122585.1. NCBI lineage: Eukaryota > Viridiplantae > Streptophyta > Magnoliopsida > Sapindales > Anacardiaceae > Anacardium > Anacardium occidentale. Next base: position 817,668 of record JAJEJH010000180.1, read on the forward strand.
TTAGCATCATCCACTAAGGCTGAAATTAAAAAGTTTGATGATACAACAAGATTTGTTATTTGGTAAGTCAAAATGATGACAATCTTAACTAAAAAAAGTACCAAGAAGATGTTGCTTGGGAAAACAAATCAACTTGAGAGTGTAGACAATGATGAATGGGACAATATGGATGACAAATCTATTTTATTGATCTAGTTGACTTTGAATACCAATATACTTGAAGAAATTATGGAGGAAATGATTACTGCAAGAGCATTGACAAATTTGGAGGATAAATATATGAAAAATTCTCTCACCAATAGGCTATACTTGATGCAACACCTTTATATTCTGTAAATTTCATAAGGAATAACACTAAATTCAAATCTAGTAGAATTTTATTCCTTTATTATATATTTTAGTAAAATTGATAAGAAAATTGAGGATAAGGATTAAACAATTTTATTGTTGTATTCATTTTCTATTTCTTATAAGAATTTTAAAGACACTTTGATATATGGGAGAAATGAACTTTCCTTTGAAAAATTTAAGTCAAATTTGGAGATGAAAGAAAAGGTTGATAAGAATTTAAAAGTTGTCGAAAAGAATGAATAGAGTTTCAATTTATTTGTTGATAGAGGAAGAGCAAATGAGTGAAATTTAAGTTCTAGAAAGTCCAAGTCAAAGCATAGAAATTTTACTTGCAATATCTATAAAAAGAAGGAACAGATCAAGGACGACTATTTTAAATTGAAGTATAGACATAAAGCAAATAACAAAAAGTCTAAGTAAGAGGAAGAAAAACACTGTAAATGATGAAATCAATGAGCTGCTTTGTGTTAGTGATGTTAAATATCAATTTAAGACGAGTTAGGTTATTGATACATAAGCCTCAATAGAGGTGTTTTTTTGGGTAATGATCATGTATAGAAGGTGCCTAAATAGGCACAATATAGAGTAAAATACAATTATTAAGATTTTACCTACTGTCTTATAGTAGTTAAATAGATGGAATATAGTAAACTCAAAAGATATCAAGAAACCAAATCTTCAAAAATGTTGCAAGTTGGATCTCAAGTACATAAGAAAAGATTCAAAATGTTCAAAAAAAAAACTAAACTTGGACATTTGTTAAACCTCTAAAAAAGAAGAAGATCAATTCTAGGCTCTAAATGTGTCTTCAAAAAAAACTGTTGATGATTCAAGTGTCCCAAGCGTTAGATACAAGACTAGTTAATAGCCAAAGGCTATAGTTAGTTACAAAGCATTGATTTTTGTGACATTTTCTCTCTCATTATTAAACATATTTCCATTTGCATTTTACTTACTTTGGTTGCAATGAACAACTTAGAGCTAAAAACAACTAGATATGAAAACATATTTTCTGCAAGATGATATGAATGAGCAAATTTATATGAGTCAATCAAAGGGGTTTGATATTCCAAGTAAATAAGTTCATGTTTGTTTGTTGAAAAAGTGTGTAATAACCATCGGCATGTTTCGAGGTCATTTTGGTCATTTTAAATTTATTACTGATTTATATATTAATGGAATGGTACATATGTCAATATTTGGAGTTGGATTTGAATTATAAAGGTTTTATGTGTATGTGAGAGGACTTAGGGTGAGAGAATAGGTTTGTGGAATGGAAATTTGCCCGTATCATATGGAATGGCCATTGTATGGGTTGGAATGTCCATTCCACATCTAGCCATGTAAAATGACCATTAGAACAATTTTCCTAGTTTAAGAGAGTGGAACATCCAATTCGAATAATAAAACATTAGTTCTAAATAATAAAACACTCATTCCTTTTTGAATGACCACCACTTAGAGGCCCAAGATGAGAGTTTTATTATGGATCTAAATTCATTATATTTGTGAGTTTTATATACTTTTTGCAAGACTTAAGAGAGATGCTAAGGTTGTGTTTTCTACACTCCCTTTTAAAAAAAGCGTTTTTTTTTTTTTTTAATTTAATTTATCTTCTTCTTCTTGTACTAAAACTCCAATATCAGTGCACTACAAGTAAAACTATTTATTGTATCATTCTTCGTCCTCCTATTTTGGCCTATCCATATAAGTTATTATATTCCTTTATTGTTGCATTGGTTACTTTTTGTTATTTTAGTTATCTGATTTTTGGATTTTCGTATATTCTAAATTAGCATACTTTTGACATTTTTGCAACTCTAGGTAAGTTGATAGACAATTTTTAATAAGAGCACTTTCCATAAAATACTTAATCAAGATTTACTAAATTAATTTATCATTGATGTATAAAGAATGAATAGAACATGAGATGGTCAATCTAAGCATTTATTAGATTTTGGAAAGAATGATACCAGCTAAATTATTGTAACCAAGAGCTAAAACCTTCAGATTCTCCAACTTGCCGATCTCTTGTGGAATGCCACCTGCTCGAGGACAAAATTTTTTTCACATAAAACATGGAAACTTGCCAAAACATACTGTTGTTAAAGATTAAATAAAATGAACATTGAGATTACATTTTATAGCCTTATTGACAACCAAATTATGCAAGGATGAAAGTCAACTTAACTTCTGGCATAACCCTCTATTTTAGTCTATAAATATATAATTGTAGGGGTCTGCATGGTGCGGTTTAGTGTGGGTTGAAAAATTTTTCAATTTGAACAGTAAAAAAGGGGGTGACAAAATTTCAGTTCAAACTAGCCAAACCAGACTATAAAATTGTGCTTTAGTTTAGGGTTTGTGCCTAATAAAAATCATAAACTTAATCTTTTACTAGTAAGAATGTGTAATTTTATTATAATAGATTAAATCAAAAATAGAAAATCAAAACAATAAGATGAGATAAATATTAAATTTAATATCATCAATAATTATAATTGAAATGTTTGGTCTCAACGCAAATACTAAAAAAAAACTTTTAATAATTCCAACAAGCTGTAAAATAGTAAAAATCATATACAAACTAAGACCAAAACATTTCACCTCAATTCATTAGTTAAACAAAACATCCAACAGTTCTAACAAGCTGTAAAATAGTAAAACCATATCCAATTAAAACTTGCAATGTTTAAATAAAAACATTAGTGACTAAGGAAAAAAGCCTTCACACAAAAAACCCAGTATTCTGACCTTAGTCAAAAAGGTTGAAACTCATATCACTCACAAAGTGAATTAAGGATCAAACGAAGAAAGACAAAGGTATTTTTAATAAAAACAATTGAAGAGGGAGAGCTGGTGTCAAGTCCAAGAGGATTAGAGAAGTTCGGGTGATATTAGGTAATATAATAATGATTGTATATATATAATGGGATGGAACGAGATAATATATATATTTATTATATATATAAATGTGTTGCAGGTTGGTTCAGATTGAAAATCATCCAAACCAACCCACAACCTGTTTTTTTTTTTTTATAAAACCTAACTCTTTGGCCAACCCAACTCGAACCAAACCTTATTTTTTCAATGGCTTGGTATGGTTTTGTGATTTGAATCAGTTTCTGCACACCCCTAATATAAATTGAAGAAAACCTTTTATACATAATATATAAATTGAAGAAAACTTTTTATACATATTGCCTATACGTATATGGAGTAAATTGATCCAATCAGGTGCATTTTTCAAATTTAGATAAAACCACATGTTTCTAACAAGTGTTCAAAAAACTTGGAATGAACCAACAATTACAAGGCATTGCATTGCTGGATGTCATGAAATAACCCCCAAGAAAAATGTTATAAAAAAGTAATATGCAAGTAATAATGAAAACACACGCCAGCTAAACGTAAATCATACAAAAAATATTGTGGAATCTTACCTTCTAAGTTGTTATCATGAAGCATCAACTCCGTAATCTTACTCAAGTTTCCAATATTTTGTGGTATATTTCCTGTGAATTTATTGTGCGACAATGAAAAACCATTAGCCTCGCTGCAGTTGCCTAGACTTCCTGGAAGCTCACCAAAAAGTTCATTATCAGATAAAGTTAGCCATTCATGTTTTGGAAGACGATTACAAAGATCATCCGGCAGACTGCCAGACATACTATTGTTGGCTAAACTAAACCACTGCAGCGAGGAACTGTTGTAGATGCTACTCCAAGGTATGGAGCTGGAGAGGTGGTTATTTGCCATACTGAAAATTTTCAGCCTCGTGAGCTTCGCTATCTCTGGTGAAATGCTTCCTTGGATAGTATTGTCGCGTGACATCAAGGCCTCTAGCGTAGTTACATTGTAGAGAACATCTGGGATGGTACCTGTGAAATTATTAAATTCGATTTGCAAGATTTGGAGTTTGGATAAGATACCGATGAATGTCGGAATGTCTCCACTGATTCTATTGTTACCAACGTAAAAGCCTCTCAGTCGATGTAATTGCCCCGGTTCATTTGGCAGATGGCCATGGAAATTGTTGTAACTAAGATCAAGATTCAGTAGGAATGAGAGGTTGGCTAGGTGTGGAGAGATGGTGCCATCAAGATCCATAGATGAAAGGTTCAAGGCTGTGACTCTTTCATGGCGAGCACCACAGGAAATACCAACCCAATTGCAAACTGGATTAGAAATGGACCAATTATATGCCAGTACACTGTAAGGATCGGAAGTGATAAGTGCTTTGAATTGAAGAAGAGCAGATTGATCTGTTGTTAAATTTTTGGCCAAGGTAGCCATGAAACAGTAATGCAAAAACAGATAGATGCTCAAGAAATTCCCCATTTAATTGTGAGGTTGGAGCATGAAGTGAGAGGGATAAGAATTTATAAGGAGATCTATCATTTCTCACAAGAATTTCTCTGATTTCTTCCCCTTATCTCACGTCTTTACACAAATTTTCCATCAGAAGACTGAGAAGAGACGCACGTCAACCATCCTGCGTATAAATACAATTGCCGTATTATTATTGGTACTAACGTTATTATAGGAGATTCAACAATTGCCGTATTGAAGTGAGCAGATTCAACAATCGCATGTATAAATATTCAACTATGAAATAGGAGAGAAGATGGAGAATCAACATATTATTATAGGTACTAATTTTCGAGTTATAATATATAATTCTAATTATTATATGAGGGTAATTTGGTCTTTCTACTTTATATAACAGTTGTAGTTAGGACTGGATACGAAGCAAACCAAACACAAACACAAGGTTGTTCAGGTTTGCTTTGTTTGGGTCTCCAAGCATATCTGTGTTCTGCTCGTGTTCGACGAACAGTTGTGCTGAGGAGTTCGAGTTTTCATGAAGCTCGGTACCGTTGCTGCGAACGAACATGTGTGAACGAACAAAGCAGATGGCTATAGTTGGATTACGACCAAGACGAAACGGAGACGAGGAGGGAAACGGATGGGACCGGCCGAACAGGTGCGGCTTGTCGTCAACGAATAGTTCTGGAAGAAATTCTGGTTTCTGGAAGAAATTCCAAGAGAGAGGATAAAAGAAATTTCGGTTTCTGAAACCGAACGAATAGTTCGGTTCAACTGAACTGTTCATCTCACCGAGTTCGGGTTCGTATTCATTTTAATCGAACACCATCACGCAAGCTCGTATTCGCATTCGGTTCACGGTATGCTCAACTCGTTTTATGGGCGAACGAAGCAAACTCAAAAATGAACCCAAACATGTTCGCCTATCCAGCCCTAGTTGTAGTTTCAAGTTATCGTATGTTTGATGGGAACATACAATTGCCGTCGAGACTCTGAACCTCAATTTTCACTGAAAAAATAAAACTCTATTCATCAAGTTTTCAGTTGCAAAGTTGGGAGAAATGGATTGAATTTGGGACTTTGATTTTAATATTTTAGAAGACAATTTACTGGATGATGAAGAACGTGAATTGGTTCTTCAAACATAAAATTTGTCCATGACAGAAGGTTAGTATTATTAGTTCTTCGTAAATCTTTTCTGGGAATTTATTTAGGTTTAGGATTTCTAACATCCGTAACTTTTTTGTTTTTCAATTGGTATTAGAATCTGAATACACCTATTAAAGTAGAATTTCGTGCAAAGAGAGAAATATGTTTCACGCATTTTTTTGGCTGAAATGCGTGAAACATGCTGCCTCCAACAAAGTTAGTCAATGATAGGGCCATTTGGTACCCATGAATTGAAACATAAGTGGAAAACACCAAAAACCAAATAGCTATAACAAATAGTTACGTATAACGGAAGGTAGAATTAACCTACTGTATTTGATGAAGTTAAACGAGACCTATAATAAATAGTAAGTCTAAAAATATATATTAGATAAAAGGGATCTTGAATAAATAATAAAAATTCGCTTTATTGACCTCTATTTTAATTTTTAACTAAAGCAGTCAATTCTTAAAGACACTTTGCACAAAATAAACTTAGCCAAAAAACCAAGCTTCCATGTAATTGTTAAAAATTAATTGTTAATTTTAACAATCAAAGGATATTTATATCATTTTAATAAAATATTATAATATAAATATATTCAAGATATAAATATCATTTTCTCAAATTTAGTAAAGATAAATAGATAATTTTATTTCTTGTTGAAATTTTATTTATTGCTTTTTCAGGTGTAAATATCATATTGAAATTTTGAAAACTTTGAAAACACTCCCAAACATTTTTAAAATTTAAAAAATATCTCTTATAATTTTAGAAAACACCCAAAACTTTTGTCAAATTTTAAAAACCCTGAAAATTTTGGAAAACACCCAAAACTTATTGTCAATTTTAAAGAAGCCTTAAAATTTTTAAGTTGGAGAAACAAAAGGATTTAGAGCTTGGTTACAATAATTTAACTGGTATCATTCTTTGCAAAATTCAATAAATTTTTAGATTGACCATCTCGTGTTCCATTCATTTTTTATACATCAATGATAAAGTAATAGAGCATATCCTGATAAAATATTTTAGGGCAAGTGCTCTTATTAAAAAATGTGTATCAATGTATCGTGAGTTGCAAAAAGGTTAAAAGTATGCTAACTTAGAATATACAAAAACCCAAAAATCAAATAACTAAAATAACAAAAAGTAATCGATGAAACAATAAAAGAACACAAATATTTATGTAGATAGCCCAAAATAGGAGGATGAAGAATGATATAATAAACAGTTTTACTTGTAATGCACCAATACTGAAGTTTTAGAACCAAAAAAACAAGATAGATAAAAAAAAAAAACTAAATATAGTAGTGAGTGCAAAAAACTTAAAACCCTAGCATTTCTCTTAAGTATTGCAAAAACTTTGTAAAACTCACAAATATAACAAATTTATATTCATGATGGAACTCTCATTTTGGGACTTTAAGTTGTGGTCATTCAAAAAAGAATGAGTGTTTTATTATTTAGAACTAATGTCCTTGTAACTATTGGAATGAACATTCTATTATTCAAATTGGATGTTCCACTCTCTTAAACTAGGACAATTGTTCTAATGGTCATTTTACATGGCTAGATGTGGAATGGACATTTCAACCCATAGAATGGCGATTTCATGTGATATGGGCAAACTTTCATTCCACAAACCTATTCTCTCACCCTAGGTCCTCTTTCATACACATAAAACTTTTATATTTCAAGTCCAACTCCAATTATCAACATATATATACCATTCCATTAATATATAAATCAGTATTAAATTTAAAATGACCAAAGTGATCTCGAAACATACCAATTGATATAATACACTTTTTGAGCAAATAAACATGAACTTAGTTACCTGAAATATCAAACCCCCTTCATTGACTCATATAAATCTACTCATTAAGATAATTGTGCAAAAAATATGGCTTCAAATCTAGTAGTTTTTAGCCCTAAGTTATTCATTGCAACCAAAGTAAGTAAAATGCAAATGGAAATATGTTTAATAATGAGTGAGAAAATGTCACAGAAATCAATGCTTTGAAACTAACTATAGCCTTTAGCTACTAACTAGTTTTGTATCTAACACCTACGACACTTAAATCATCAACATTTCTTTGAAGACCCATTTAGAGCCTACAATTGATCTTTTTTTTTTTCTTAGAGGTTTCACAAATGTCCAAGTTTAGTTCTTCTGAATAGTTTGAATCACTTCTTGCATACTTGACATCCAACCTGCAAAGTTTTTAAAGGCTTCGCTTCTTGATATCTTTCCAATTTACTACATTCCATCTATTTAGCTACTACAAGACAATAAGTGTAATAGCCCGAAGGTAGAACTGTCTTTTTAGGTTCTAATTTCAAGGGTAAAAGAGAGATTTTCTTGTTAGGAAAGAGTTTTGAGAGGGTTCAGGGATAGAAGAACCTTTTAGAAGCCTTTTGTGGCTTATACATGGGTATTCTGGGAGGAATATTTCATGTATGAGCGAAGGTGGGTGGAAATTGATATTTTCCATTGCACACACGATCGTATGCCTAGGACACACGACCGTGTGTCTTGCCTTTTAGCCATATATAAGTTTTATTTTTCAGTTGCATAGTTCCTAGCTTATTTCCCTTATTTTTTCTTCTTCCCTCAGCTCCAGTGAACCCTAGGTTGGTTGAGAGAGATTCCCCAGCAGTTCAGTTCCAGATTAAAGATCTAGAAGCTTCCAGAGAGAGAGGTCAAGCTTCTATGGCGCGAGGTAAGTGTTTTCCTTACCTCTTTCACTGTGTTCAGAGCATGTTTTACCGTTTTTAGTTTATAAGAACAATTGTGTGCTTATATGAAATGTTATCAGCATGCTTGAGCTTTGATATGATGAATGATTGAATGATTGAGTGGCTAGTTCCATGATTTATATGTGTATATTTTGTATACATGTGTTATATGCTTTATTCATGATGTATGGAGTGATTGAGATGATGATATGATGATTTATGCATGCTAGCAGCAGTAGAGAGAATGTATGTTTGATGACTTGGAATGTGGATGTGTTTGGTGTGGGCATTTCTCAGTTTCCAGACGTCTTCTGTAGAACCTGGGTTGAGCACACGCCTGTGCACCCATGATGCACGCCTATGTCGCCTCAATTCTGCATGAAACACGACCTTGCATGTTGCCCATGTACATATGAAAATCCAGACACACGCCCGTGTACCCGAGTGCACACGCCCGTGTGTCCATTCCCAATTTCACACGCCCGTGTAGGCAAGACACGGGAGTGTTGTGAGGCAGCTACACGTCTGTGCAGTGTGATACATGCCCGTGTGCCCAGTTATGCACGCCCGTGTATTTGCACCACACGCCCGCATGGCCAACCAGAGTTTTGATGAAATATTCTAGAAGCTAGCACGCCTAGAGACACGAGAAGCACACGACCTCGTGTGCCTTGACACACACCCATGCACATAGAAACACACGCCCGTGCACATTAAGAAAAGCAGAAAAAGAATATTAAAGAGAAGATAAGCCACTCTAAGCCAATTCTAAGCACACAGAACTCAGTAATAAGATGATAAAACAACATATCATGCATGATTATTAGCATTGAGCACGACATGTCATATCAGATGATTTCAAACTAGATCCAAGGATCCAACAATATGATTTTAAAGGATAAATATATGATTTTTCATATATCAATTAGGGGTGGATATGAGGGGGCACCTGTGAGTTCGCACACCCACTAGAGAGGGAAACCAGCGTCCGTTAGAGAGGACATGATCATTGACCAAGCTCGTTAGAGAGAGTGCTGGTTGTGCATCAGTAGATTCAGTAGAATTTTAAACTCACATGGCCAAGGTGCCGAATCTCTGTATTCATCAAACTGGCTAGTATAGTAGATATTTTTAGATACAGTACTTTCTGATATAGTTTTCAGCATATACTATATATATATATTCAGGATCTTCGGATCACAGCTTTTATTATCAGAAAGAGTTTTCAGAAAAGAAAGTTTTTCAGAAAATCAAGTCTAAGGGCAAGTTTTATAGCTTTTTAGCATATACATGACATCAACATATACATTTCATGTCATGTACAACATCTCATGAGAAACAGAACAGAATACAGCAAAGAATAATACAGAAAATAGATATACTTCAGTATATAAAGAGAATCAGAGATAAGAAAACAGTAACCCAGAATCTCCTACGTGACGAGTCATGTAGTCAGTTTGTTTTAGACCTGCAAGTGTTTGAGTTTAGAAACGCTTGCTGAGTGACTTTGTCACTCACCCCTTCCTCGCTGTTTCCTTTACAGGCCAGTGAGTAGAGAACGACTGAGCTAGAGCGAGACAGTTGTGAGATTTTGGGGATATGGCTCGGCGGCAACAACAGATAGCATGTTGGCTCGCATGCTTTTACTCATTTCTCATGTATATATATGTGTATTATATATTAGTATACACTGTATGACCAGTATGCTTTATACATGAATAGCCTGGGGAGTTTTATATGTACGCTTCAGTATATTTCAGTATTTTAATTTACTATCATAGTAAATTATATTTACAGTTTCTTTTATAAAGAAATTTTAAATTCAGCAGTAGCAGCAGCTTTTTACTGTAGAGATTCTCGTCTCAGGTATATTTTATTTATATCTACAGTATATTTCCACAGCACACAGTGACTTGGGGCAGAGGTCACTACAATAAGTTAAATTTTAGTAGTTGTACTTTTCTAGTGGTTTGATAGTTCTTCTAGGACTATATTATGTAAGGATGTAACACTTCAGAACCTCCTCTAACACTATATAACTTTCTTCATCAGTTTGAGAATTACAATTTGCTAGAGGGGAACTAGAAGATTGATTAGGTTGAATAACAACTTCAAATTCCACTTGTTCCTGATCTTTCTTTTTAACTTGAAAAGATGACTTTATTGCTTCACTCCTGCTTTTAATCATGGAAGATTCATCAAACATCACATCTTTATTAATCATGAACCTAGAACATTTCTGATAAGGACATCATAATTTGTATTCCTTCATAATTTTATTATACTACTGAGAAAAGTATCTAAGAAATGAATCGGTTAGACCTTGTGTAATGAATATGACTCTTCTATAAAGAGAGATTCATAAAAATGTGCTTTCCAGTGTTTGCTTCTCGGTAGCAACCTCTAGAAAGCATATATCTAAGTCAACGGAAAATGTGTGCAAAAAATCTTTTTTCCCAATTCACCAGTAAAATAGATAGACTGATAAGAATAGAGAAAATACAAAAATCAACATCTTTGAACATACATGGAAAGTGATATCCGTGTATGTGTTCCTTGCTTCAAACAGCAATCAGCAAACAAACTTCCAACTTGATATTTTCTAAGTGATTGAGGATAATGAAATCAGATTTCAAGCATAACAAGAATCCGTAATGATATTTTGAAAAATGTTGTGTTTATTCAGGCAAAAATGAGACAAGACAAATCAAATCTGTTGTGTACTAGAGCAAATATATTAACATATCAACAACTAAATTGTTTTTTAGGATTCTGATAAAATATTTACAACACATGACAGTGTGATCCATACATACCTCTAAGTTTAACAATCCCATTGATATCATTAATGATGGTTATCTTAATTTGATATTTGGTTTTGAATCTACAAAACAAGGATTAAATTTGATTTTGAAAACGAGGAATTCCCTTATCAATAATTGAAAAACACATGTACTCAATTTCTTTTAAATTTTATGATACATAAACTATGTTATACCTTTTCTTTATGTAGAGAGGATATTAATTAAAGACAATTAATATAAAGAACATTGAACAATCTTTCCGTTTCATCATCTATAACCTTACTCTTTTAAAGAAAGTCTTTGTTTTGAAACATTTAAACACATATAATAATTGTAAGAACAGAAATTTTAAAGTTTACTTCCCTAGAGAAAAGCAGGTGAGATTTTCTAAAATATTCAGATTCAAATTTTGGATCTCTTAAACCCAAAATGCTAATTCAATGGATAGACATGTACCAAATTATATTGAAACTTGCACGATCCATCATGCCATAGGCCAAAGCCCACAAAAATAGACCATGCAGCCCATGAAATTTGAAGGTTTCAGACATGGCCCAAAGTTTAATGGATCATGCCATCAAAAATTAATTTATATATTTTTATTTGTCTTTTAAATTTTATAAAGGCCACAAAACTTATTCACACCCAAGGTTTCCTTTAAAGATAAAATTCTATTGTCAACCTTCTAAAATTCAAATATGTACTGATTGATTAAAATCAATGATTAAGTTTAACGGTCAACTGTTAAATTATATGATACATAAACTATATTATACGTTGTCTTTATGTATCTCGAGAGGATATTAATTAAAGACAATCAATATAAAGAACATGAACAATCTTTACTGTTCATCCTTTATAGCCTTACTCTTTTAAAGAAAGTCTTTGTCTTGAAGCTTTTACGCACATATAATGATTGTAAAAATAAAAATTTTAAATTTTAATTCCCTGAAGAAAAGCGATTAAGATTTTCTAAACAAAACATATTCAAATTTTGGATCTCTTCAACCTAAAATGCTAAAGATTCAAATTTTGGATCTCTTAAACCCAAAATGCTAATTCAATGGATAAACATGTCACCAAATTATATCGAAACTTGCACGATCCATCATGCCATAGGCCAAAAATTTGAAGGTTTCAGACACGACCCAAAGTTTAATGGATCATGCCATCAAAAATTAATTTATATATTTCTATTTATCTTTTAAATTTTATAAAGGCTAGAGAACTTATTCCCACCCAAGGTTTCCTTTAATGACAAAATTTTACTATCAACTTTTTAAAACTCAAATATCTATTGATTGATTAAAATAAATGGTTAAGTTTAATGGTCAACTGCTAAATATTGATAGTCAAAAGAACATTTCTATCTTTTTTAATAAAAAAATTTTAAAAAATAGTAAAATAATTTTTATAAAAATATTTAAATATTAAAATAATTAAAAAAATTGCTATTGCTGCCTATAGAATCTATAACATCCTAGGGTTAGAAATGTCTTTTAGGTGTCTAATCTAGGTTAGAATGTGATTTGATAAGAATACTAAGGTTGTGAGAAAGTTCAAGGGTGAAATAAATATTTTCTAGAGTTAGATGGCTTTTTCATGGTTCCTATTGAGAGGATTCGCATGCAAGCGCAGGAAGATGACATTAGTGTAATTTTCCTGTCATGCACGATCGTGCATGTTAAGACGGACGCCTGTGCGTGTGATGATATTTAGTCGCCTTCGTTTTCAGTCGTCCTTATCTTGTTTTCCAGTTTATTTTTCACCTAAAGCTTTTTTCAATCTCAGAGACCAATAACCCTAGAAGGGAAGACCAGTGTCCAGGACCATCCAATCCAGTTTGAGAGTGAGATTTTCTTGAGAGAGAATGCTTGATTAGCATAGCTAGAGGTAGGTGTTTCTTACCTATTTCCCTCTCTTTCTTTGTGTGATATGTTGGTTGTGTGTGCATATGAGTTTGATTCCATCATGCTTGTGATGTCTCCTCGCATGTTTGATGAACTTGAAATGATGATGATGATGATTATGCATGGATGCTTGAGATATATATAAATATGTATGAATATGCATGACTTTGGGATGATTTAGATGATTAAGCATGATAATTTCTGTTATTGGTAGTGAAAACATGTGCTTATGATGTATTTTGAATGAGGAACTTGTTTGATTTATATTTGGTATGAAAATTGGATGGGAATAAGCATGATTAGGTTGGTCATGGTGGTGCAGAGCAGGATGCACGATCATGCACATGTCACGTACCCCCTTGCATACTGTATCTTGCATGGCCACAATTATGTTCACGGTCTCATGCACGATCAAATAAAGGAGGGTCATGATCATGCATATTCATGTCACGGTCGTGCATGGGCAGAAATGAGAGAAACAAAGAGAAATCACAGAACTTAGCATGACTAGCATGCACGATTAGCTCACGACCCGTACAGGCTTATACACGCTCGTGCATGTAGACACGCACATATGTGCGTTAAACAAAAATGAGAAAATAAAACATAAGCAAGCATAAATGCACAGTAAAAGCCATATAAGTGATGGAAATCAATATAATGGGATAAGATAAGCACACATGATGCATCATATGCACGTCATGACATGACATGTCATGTCATACAGTATTTTCAGAAAAGGATCCAAAGATCCGAATATATGTTTTCAGTAAAAAAATATTGATTTCAAAGGTGAATACGAAGGGGTACTTGTGAGTTTCAGCACACCTGATATGGGAGCCAACATCAAGGCTATATGACCATACTAGCCACTATATATATTGGCATATGTTGGTGTGCTCAGTCAGCAGCTTAGGGTTTGATGATTCGAGGATCAGATATCAACATATAGTGCATTGCACTCAGTATTCATATTCAGATTTAGTGGCATCACGTGTGTATACAGTTTCTAGTACGTGTTTGTATAGGAAACTCACATGGCCAAAGTGTCGAATCTTTGTCTTCATCAGTCTGAATAGCATAGTAGGTATCTTCGGATACGTGTTTTTAGTTTCAGTTTTCAAATCTTAGTATATGATCAGATTTTCAAATGATTTTAGGATCTTTGGATCCAACAATAGTTTTTAGCATACAGTTTTCAGAAAAACTATTTTCAATATACAGGCCAAAGCCTAGACATGATTTCAGCACACTTTATAGCATGTCATTTCCATATGAAATTCATAGTAAAGCATGATTCAGTTATAATCATACAGTGAGAAACAGTAAAGCAATAAACATTTAGAATACATGAAAATCACGTAACAATACGTGAATTGTAGCATACAAAACACAAATGTCAGACCATGAGTATCAAAATAGAATATGAATATCAGAATGGCACATGAGGACCAGTTTGGTTTCTCTCTCGTGTATATGTATGTTCTCAACATTGATTGCAGTGGAATCCTCTAAGGAGGATTGGTTTAGGGTCAGAGATAGGAAACGCTTACTCGGTGAATATATCACTCATTCCTTACTTTCCTTTCTCTTGTAGATCAGTATCTTGGGAGCTGAGAGGAGGAGATGGCTATCGGTTGGGATTCAGAACCAGTATTTATAGTATGCTTTCGATTTGCATGCTTTTCTAGTTTTATTTTGCATATGATTGTATACTATATGTACATGTAAGCACGCATACTTTGTATATATTTTCAGTATATAAAAAAAAGTTTTGGGCTTGTATATATCTATATACATACTCACCACATGTTTTTCGTTGTCATATTTCAGCTCAGGTTAGGTATTTATGTTGTATATTATTAGTTGTATTAAATATTTTGTTTAATAAAATATTATTATTAATTATAAAATAGTATGAACAGCAATGTGCAACAGGAGTGCCTATAGAATCACCAGTGGTAGTGGCCACCAATAACGAATTAGGTAGTCAGATTAGGTCATATGATTCATAAGGCAATTAGCCGGCCATTTCTAGCCCTTTTTAGCCATCATTAATGGCCGAAAATGATTGACCTTATTCCCATTTATTGTTTTCGACTATTGTAATGACAGAGACGACTAGATTTAGCTGCCTTTGTCGAATAAAACGATTAAATCTGACTATTCCATGGTTTTTGATTTCCACTGTAGCTAGCAACAGTGGCTATTTTTTTAATTTTTTAAATGTTTTTATAAATTATTTTATTATTATTTTATATTTTTATTATTTTTTATTAAAAGTATTTTAGTTATTTTATCAAAAATATTGATAAAATTGGATCAAAAATGCTTTAAGATTAATATTTAGACGTTAGAAAGTCAACAAGCAAAATTTTACCGTTCAAGTAAACCTTTGTCCTTCTTTAAACTGTAGCAAGCCAACTTACGGGAAAGGTGGTTAAGTTAATACTACCCACAAGTTTTGACATCTCTATCAATGGATATGAGGACCCACAACCGATTTTCAGCGCTTACGGGAAAGGTGGTCAAGCTTAATACTATCCACAAGTTTTGACACCTCTATCAATGGATATGAGGACCCACAACCGATTTTCAGCACTAACGAGAAGAAAAAGAAAGCCTCAACCACTTTCAACAAATCTCCGCTAGTCTTGTCGTGTATCCACATATTGGTGGTCATTTTGGGTTGTGGCATACTTGAAATCTTTGTATCGTTTTTCAATGTCAAACTCCCAACTTTCCTAAATTATATATAATTAATGTTAGGTGGAACCAAATCCTTTATTATTGCTAGTGATTTTATTTGAAGTTTTACTATATTTCTTATCTTAATTACAAATTAATTAACAATTTATCGGATTAACATATACGGCATATTATAAAAATAAAGTCTAATATCCATATAAGTTTCCATTAATTATCTTATATGGGCCTTTAAGAGATTATTCATTTGTATGGGCATAAAATACTTCAATTAATAAATGTAATTGATGATTAGTGTAAGACTTTTAAGTATAATAGCAAACCTATGTTAAAAGGATCGTATTTTATACATCATAATTTGGTTAAGCGACTATTAGTTTTGTTTATAAACTAGTCAATCCAAGTTTTTATTTTAATGTTTATTTTAACTAGATATATTATCACATTATCTCTGTTTTTAAGTTAATTTAAATAGATTATTTATTATAATTTTAATGAATCTAGAATTTTTTATAAATTTTTAATAAAATATTTATCTAGAAAGTATTTGTTTAATAATTTTAAAATTAAATTATATTGTAATATAATTGATATATATCTTCATAATATTATAATAAAAAATTAAATTAATATAATTTATTATTTGATAAAATAATTTAGTAGTACTCATAAGTCATATTTTACTAATTACGTCAACTGTTTATCAACCATTTATAAGTACTTTAACTAAATACATAATTGCTTACAAACTCAATTTAGCTTGTAAATACTAACTGTTTATAATATAAATTTTATAAGTTATGTCAAACAGACTTTAAGCCTCTTAATTGCTCTAGATATATAATGAAAACTATATGAGAACGATGTCTTAAAAATAGAGAAGGGGGAAGACTAAAAGCCATTTTGGAAGATCAAAACATGGAGGACAAACTTAAAATCATGGCTACTAATTCATGTATATATAATCTTATTAGGTGTTCTTCTTTTTATGTATATGATTAAATGATTTTCTTACATATATATTTGTAAAGCTATTGAAATTCGTTTGGATTGCAGCAACTCGTTTTTCTGTCATAAAACCTCCTTGAGTGAAGATTTTTATCAAATAAAATTATTGTGTAAAAATTTTAAAGAGAGAATTTAACACATATATAATAGATTATTGGATAACATACTTTAAATATCTAATAATCTAAAAGTCCAATATCCAAACGGATAATTGATGATCTAATGTCGATTAAAGATATTAAAAATGTATTGGTTTATTATTAGTAATCATATTAATTAAATTAATGATTAAAATGTTATCTTTGAACTATTTTATTTTTTTAAAAAATGGTGATTACTTTAAAGTTAAAATTTGTTAAACCGAAAGTAAAATATTGTTTTTCATAGTGAATATTAGAAATTTTTTTTGACATGATTTAACATTAATTACAATTTTAGTTTAATAAAACCTTATAATTAGAAATTTTATAATAAATTACATATAGATTTAAGATAATCAATAAGTATAAAACCCAATACACTTCTAAGGTTATGATATGAGTAGACAACATCAACGTAGGCTTGGATATATTAGGTAGATTTTCTTTCTCAAATCTGAACATAATAACTTTACCCATTGAGGTTTCTGAAGAAAAAAACGAATCACTAAAATACAGCCAAATTTAAAGAATTCTACAAATTCAAAGTATATATAGGGTTCAATCATATAATCATATAAATTAATATTTTATAACATATACAAATTCTTACAAAATTAATAATACAACATCAGTCGATATAACATACAAATAAGAATAGATTCAAATAAAACTGAACTTAAATTTGGATCAATTAATAAAGAGTCGAGTTTAAACTCGACAAATTTGATAGATATGAGTTCTAGCCTGAAACTTGATGAATTGAATCAAATATTTTTGCGAGCCTCTTAGCCAGTTCCATTTTAACTGGATGAAATAGAGTGGGTTAATTCTCCCTTCCAGCATACGTAATTAGACTTAGGTTATTTAATTTTTGGTGTTGGTTTTCCACTTATGTTTCAATTCATTGGTAGCATATGCCTCCATCATTAGCTTTGACGTGCGCCTGTTCTGAGTCTTCCTGATGCAAAAATGTGTGTAAAGACGTGAGAAAAGGGGAAGAGGTCAGAGAAATTTATGTAAGAAATGATAAACCTCATTCTCGTTGTTATAAATTGTTATCCCTCTCAATTCACACTCCAATAGATTGGATCTTCGACGGCATTTATTCATCTTTTATACTTGCGGTTATCCATTATAATATAGTGAAAAATGAATAAAAAACTATAATAATGATGATATATGATAAATTCCACGTCGCTTGGAAATAGACCTTTGGTGTGGTCTATAAAGGTGTAAACACTCTCACTTGGTAAGTCGATTTTTCAAATCGATTTTTACTTTACCTTGTAACATATCATCTGGTATCAGAACTCAGAGCTCCTGACACTTTATCCATATAGGATTTTTATCCGTATGGGAGCTTAATGGACCTCGTGGTGGTGACCCACTAAATCGAGTTTTACCTTGTCCTCTAACATATCAAATGAATAATGAGATTGTTTCGTAAACGAACTGTTTTTTGGGATATTTTGATGTGAAACATGGGAGACACTTTGATTAGTCAATTTCTCTTGCTACATTCAGGTGGGCTGACTTAGATTTTGTCTGTTCTGATTCTTCCGGATGGAAAATTTGTGTAAAGACGTGAGAAAAGGGGAAGAGGTCAGAGAAATTTACGTAAGAAATGATAAACCTCCATCTCGTCGCTATAAATTCTTATTCCTCTCAGTTCATACCCCAACTTCACAATTAAATGGGGAATATCCGTTTTTGCATTACTGTTTCATGGCTACCGTGGCCGAAAATTTAACAGCAGATCAATCTGCTCTTCTTCAATTCAAAGCACATATCACTTCCTACGTGGCCTTTAGTCTTTCCCCTTCTCTATTTTTAAGACACTGTTCTCATACAGTTTTCATTATATATCTATACTGATTCGGAGACTTTCAATATGTTTGACTTAACTTATAAAAATTAGTTTATAAGTAATTAATTATATGTTTGGTTTAAATAGTTAAATAATATGACTTATAAATATATTTTATTATTAAAATAGATAAAAAATATATTAAATTGTTTTATCAAATAATAAAGTATATTAACTCAATTTTTTATTATAATATTATAAAATATATTTGATAATATTATAATTTAATTTAATTTTAAGAATTAAATAAACAAATAATTTAATAATATTATAATATAATTTTTAAAATTAATATAAATAATTTATTTAAATTAACTTAAAAACTGAGATAATGTGATAGTATGCGTGGTCAAAACAAACACTAAAATAAAAAATCGATCTCCCGGGTTTTTTTTTTTTTTTGGTTTTGACTTATAAACTATTTTGACTAGATTATAAGCAAAAACAAATATTCCCTTGACCAAGTTACGGTGTATATAATAGGATTCTCTCAACAAGGTTTGTTATCGTACTCAAAAGGCTTACACTGACCATTAATTACTTCTATTAATTAAAGTATTTTATGCCCATACGAATGAATAATCTCTTAAAAGTGTACATCTGTTAATCAATGGTAGTTTATATGAATATTAGACTTTAGTTTAATAATATACAATATATGTGAATCTGATAAATTGTTAATTAATTTGTAATTAAGATGAGAAATGTGGTAAAACTTTAAATTAAATCACTGACAAACATAATTTTTTATATAAACTTTGATAACAAAGGATTTGGTTCATCTAACATTAATTATATTGTTATCTCTTGTTTGGGTATTGATAATTGTCCAAATTATTTATTGCCACCCAAGGTTTCCCTAAATGACAAGTTCCCACCGAAAAATTTATTAAGAAGGCAAATACGCATCTTGACCAAAATCAATCGTTAAATTTAACTAGTCATAAGAGTATGTTTATCTTTTTAAACAAAAAATAATAAATTAAGTTTATAAACATAATTAAAATATAAAATAACATTAATATAATATTAAAATAATAATAATAAATTAATAACTTAATAAAAATTTAAAAATAAAAAAAAAATTAACTTAAATAAAAAAAAAACAACCACTACTTCTTACAGCGTTGTTGAAAACAGTAACTAAAAATAAGATTAGTCTTTTTTAGTCATCAATGAAGGCCAAAAACAGTCAAAATGGTTGACTGATTGCCTTATGAACCTGATAACCTTCTTTGACCACTTGGTTCGGTTCTTTTGTAGCCATTGCCACTGACAATACTATTGATAGTGGTGGTTGCATTTTTTTTATGTTTTATTATATTAAATTTAAATGTTATTTAAATATTTTTATAAAATTTAATTTATAAATTTATTATTTTTTAAAATTTTTATAAAAAAACAAAAATGTCTTTTTGATCATCAATATTTAATATTTGACTGTTAAACTTAACTATTAATTTTGGTCAAATGGTGAATATTTTAATTTTAGAAAGTCAGCAGCAGACTTTGTCATTGAAAGAAGCTGTGGGCGGACTTTTATAGAATTAAAAAGATATAAAGAAATATAAAAATTAATTTTTGATGGATTGATATATCAAAAAACCCATGGAGGCACGATCCACTATACTTTGGGTCATGTCCCAAACCTTCCAATTTCATGGGTTGCGTGCTTCATTTTTGTGGGCTTTGGCCTATGGCACAATGAATCGGGCAAGTTCTGATTTAATATGATGATTTATCTATCCATTAAACTAGGTTTTTAGGTTTAGGAGATCCAAAATTTGAACATGTTTAATTTAAAAAATCTCATTTGCTTATCTTTAAGGAATTAAATTTTAAAATTTCTGTTCTTACAATCATTATATATGAGTAAATGCTTCAAGATAATAACTTTCTTTAAAAGAGTAAAATTACAGGGGATGAACGAGAGAGATTGTTCAATGTTCTTTATATCGATTGTCTTTAATTAATATCCTCTCTGAATACATAAAGAGAATGTACAATGTCCTAGTTTATGTATTATAAAATTTAAAAGAATTTGAGTACATGTGTTTTTCAATTATTGATAAGGGAATTCTTCATCTTCAAAATCAAATTTAAACTTTGTTTAATAGATTGAAAGTCAAATATCAAATTAAGTTAACCATCATCAATGATATCAGTGGTATTGTTAAGGTTGGAAGGTATGTGTGGATCACTCTGTCATGTGTTGTAAATCTTTTATCAAAATCTTAAAAAACAATTTAGTTGTTGATATGATAATATATTTGCTCTATTACACAACAGATTTGATTTATCTAGTCTCATTTCTATCGGAATAAACACATCATTTTTCAAAATATCATTAGAGATTCATGTTATGCTTAAATTCTGATTTCATTATCCTCGATCACTTAGAAAATATCAAGTTGGAAATTTGTTTGCTGATTGCTCTTTGAAGCAAGGAACACATACACAGATATCACTTTCCATGTATGTTCGAAGATGTTGATTTTTGTATTTTCTCTATTCCTATCAGTCTATTTATTTTACTGGTGAATTGGGAAATAAGATATTTTGCACACATCTTCTTTTGACTGGGATATATGGTTTCTGTAGGTTGCTGCCGAGAAGCAGACACCGGAAAACACATTTTTATGAATCTGTCTCTGTAAAAGAGTCATATTCATTACTCAAGGTCTAATTGATTCATTTCTGAGATACTTTTTTAGTAGTATAATAATATATAATTCTGTTTTTAACTCATTTCCCTTTAGAGTTATGATTCTTTGTTGCTCTTACGCTAGTTGTTTTGATTTTTGGGATATTCATATAGTTATCAGGAGCTTCGCAGAAGATCGGTAATGATTGGTCAGAGAAGAGCATAATGGTGAGGATTCAATGGAGAATGCTGCTGAGGGGGTGGTGGCCGTGGACGACAATGAGGCTGCTGCCTGGGTAGAGAATGTTGCGGAGAGGGTAGTTGCCAGTGCAAATATGGATTGCAAAGCTGAGAATTGAAGTGCTGATGTGGTTGGTCCATCGGCACCAATATGAGGATGTTCCTCAGGAGCCACCTTCGGATCGAGGTTGAATTGGCCTTTGTTTTGGGCAGAATCCACCCTAGGTAGTGTCAAAGCAAGAAATTGGGTAACCGTTTTCGTAGTTAAAGCTTAGCATACCACTGACAAAACTTGAAAGAAAAATTTCCTGACGGATCATTTCTAGCTCCCAATTGCGGGAATACTAATGCATAATTTACAGGCAAAATTTAAGTCTGTACATGGTGTTCACTCTTCACATTTACTTTTGACTCATCCCTTCAAAGCTCAAAAACGTATTCACAGTAAGGCAAAAAGAAGAAAAAGAAGACCTTCGTTATAACCTAATCAGCAGCTGTATGAATCAAATAACGCCAAACATAACTGTTAGTGAACGGGGAAGAGTTTCTGATGAGAGATCGTACCTCTTCAAGTGCTTGAACTTGGCGCCAAGAACTCGTTAGCTAATTGCCGACAAAGACCTGTCGACAAACTTGTAGCGGTTTGGCAACGCACGCTTCCTTAGTTTCCTCCCTGTTGGACTCAGGCTGTGCTGTCGAACCACGTCCGTGACATCCTTCTGTTCTGCAACCTTGTTGGGAGTTGTTTTCTTGAAGAATCTGTTGGCGGGAGAAGCGATATCTTTAGCAGCAGGCCTTCATTGGTTGTTCCCTCTGTATTCTTATGTTTTGTGCGTATAGGATGAACTGCTGCACCTGAATTTAAACTTAACTATGGACTGCTTGTAGTATCCTTCTCCATGGTTATCAATCCCAGCTTTAAGAAAGGAGGAGAACCGTTTCCGGGAACCAAATCACTACCCTGACCAAGAGAAGGGCCTTCTGGTTCGTGTTGTTGATCATTACTATCTCCATCTCTTGCATTTTCCTACAAAATACCACAGACCTCCTACGAACAAGAAACAAATCAAAAGTTAAAAATGCAGAAACTAGTATACAACAACTCAGAATGCAGAAAAAAAAAAAAACTTAACTAAAAGATTCATTCTCATTAGCTCTCTCGTTAGATCTGATTGCAGTTGAGGGTGCAGTCACTGGATCACCTTTTGCATTCTCATTTATTTTCAGAAGTGGGTGGAAATCAATGGCAGATTATCCTGCATTCGAGGACTCTTTGGTCTTCAAAGATTCATTAAAGCAACCAACATGACTGATTTGACGGGGATTGTGAAAAAGACTCAGATTAAGTTGAGGCTGATTGGCCGAAAAGTAACTAAAAGAACTGAATGTGCGAGTGCCAGTGTTGAGAGGATAATATGGCAGACGTCCATCTGCAGGGGCCTGGAACAATAAAGGATGCATCTGAACGTCTGACTCAGCGCCTCTTTCGTCTCCAACAACATGAGATTCTTCTCGTTGCAGATTTCTGAAATTTTCTTTCATTGAATACCTTTTATCTCTTCCAGTTTTTATTAAATTTGGAGTTCCCAACCTTACAAGAGGAGATATTTGACAATTAACTCATTAAAAGCCCCACATTTTGTAGCTTTTTTTTATTATTGTTATTACATAATTCCCATAATATATAACTCATAAACTTACTGCCTCATTCTATTCACTGTTTTGTTATCTTACTTGAAAGCATAAAAATCATTAAAACATGATGAGCCAAGATCAAGATCAAACCAAGCTGGAAGAGGTCAGCCACCCTATAGCCCAAGCAAGAAATTTGATGAAAATTAGAGCGTGTAAATGGGTTTTACTAGTACAAGCCACAAACATAATTAGTTGTTTGACATGAAAATTCACAAGTACATAGTATAAACTAAAGTACCACAGGAAGACGTGAAGCACTGAAAGGCAATTTAAAAGTTCCTTTACTTCAAAGACAAACCTCTTTATCCTCAAGATGCCAATTGGCCAAATCTGCAGTTCTGCATACAACCGCCTTTTATGCTTTTAGCAGCTTCTTGCTTGTAACACTTCTAACATGTTTTGTCGGTACTCCCGTAACTCTAAAACTAAACCATCACCCCCACCCTCAACCCCAACAAAAATGCGTAATTCATGCTCTTCGACGTGTTTTGCGTAAATAACTTAAATCTGGCTTTTGGGAACAAATCAACACTAAATACAAATTACAAACCTATTCTAACATGTATACATTAACAAATTTCAAGCAAATATACACCAAACACATGCAATTCATCAGATTTTTCCACCAGGAAAAAACTAACTTTACAAACACCCTAAATCTACATAAAAAAAAAGTTTAAATCTTTGCACTACAATGAAATGAATTTGATAATGATCGATTTACTAATCTTTCTAGACATATTTATTACTAAAAATATGTTGAAAATCGAATGTGTCTACCGGGAAGTCATTGGTTTTCTTTTGCATGATGTGTATTTTTGGTTGAAAACACACGACACTGTATGACAACTATATATCAAAGGGTACTTTTATAAATTTCTCAAATAATGGTTGTTTATAAAAACCCATTAAATTGGCCCATTTCACTCAAAAATGGTAAAAAAAGCACTCGATAATTAATGTAATTGTAAGTCCAATTTGAGTGATTTAATTTTTTTTTATTGGTAAAACATGTAAAACGCATAGAAATCAGAAATTCAACCCAATTCAACTGATTAATACTCATGAATTTAGGGTATATATATTGTTTACACTTAAAAATTGAGTTAATTTCCTGTGAAACATTTAATATTAATTTAAATTTATTAATTTTCCTTAAAACTAATGTTTGAGTTTTTACATAATTCATTTTCTGATTTCAATAATTAGAGTCTGTAGTTTTGACATAGATTGGACCGGAAAGTTCAAGTAAAAGCCGAAAACACCCAAAAATTTCATATATTAAATAATACATCCAAAATTATTTGCTTATTGACGACCCTGTCGAATATGCAGCGAGGTCAACAATGAAGATTCTAAAATCACTTGATTGTGAGATCGGGACACAACTTGTGCTACTTGTTTAACCACGTTGGACGACATCTCATATTGAAGATGAGGATTCAAATAAATCAAGAGTCCTCAAGAAGCTCAAATCATCCAATTTAGGCCCAACCCATGATTCCTTGCACATGGGTTGTTGATTGGCTTCTACAAAAGCTAAGTTTCATATTATTTCTCCCTTTAGAGAGAGTTTGGTTTGACGTTAATCTTAATACAGAAATGAAATAAAGTAATAGGCAAACTTCCTTGTGTCATTTTTCTTGAATTTGTAGAACACTTGAAATTTGTCTTCAAATTAAGCTAATGTAACAACTTTTCGGAGTAAAGACCTAACCAATTTATAATGAATTATTGGACCTCATCAAAACCTAATAACCCAAAACATACACTTAATCGTTTACTCAAATCATAAGTTATGTAGTGTAATAAGTTCAATTTTATTGATCACTTTTAAACTTATTTATAATTTGTCATTGCCCATCTAGGCAAGAGATAAGTTCAAAACCTTTTTTCTAAGAAAATTAAGAATTTTATAGATAAAAAATATGATATAAAGATACAAGAGGTATACCCCAAACACCATAAAAGACTCAAAATGATAACAAAGTGATCACATGGCTCTACGAGGAAAGAACTAACAAGGTAAGTGCAAATAGAACAAAACTGAAGCGAGATATTGTATCTTGACTCTAAATCCAGAACTCAAGCTTGAACTACATCATAAATATTTGTAATTATCTTTTGATAATTATGCAATACTGATGAAACACTCAGTTATTCCTCTCATACGATAGAGAGTTAATTATATTAGATAAAGATAACAACTAAAAAACATGTTTGACGTAGTATCATGTATTTATACACTTTGATTATTAATACAAGTGCATTATATTGATATTATTTGATGTGCAATACATATTGTCGTTATATCTTTAGAATGATAGAACTGAAAAGACGGAATTAGTTGATTGATCATGTTTCCCTAGATACTCATTAGTGGCTACTTTAAAAACATTTATAATCCTTATATTGTTTTAATCTAGGATACAAGCAACTTGGTAGGATTATCAAAGTGTTGAATGACCTCATTTATCAAAGTTATTACTTGTGGCTTAGTACAACACATGAGTGCATGATTTGGTAATCATGTTCACTACATAAGCCCAACAAAGAGGATCTCATATAGATGGTGTCTCCAATGTTTATGGAAATATTATTTTAACTTAGTGGATACATGTAGTCATTTGACTTGATTCATTACTCTCGAGCACAGGGGTGGTGTCTCTGATGGGCTTACTGATATATGTTCATAAATAATAAATCTATGACCATAGTGAGATTGAATTATAGCATAATTTGGCATTTTTGGTATAAACATACATTAGTTTAAATGAGGACAAGTTAAAATAGACACAAATTTATGTCTCAAACTCGATCAATACAATGTAACAAAGGGATCAAATTTTGCATTAACCATTAAGTTGTACAAGGATAGAATTTTTCATAAACACTTTACTAACTATGTGGTTGTGATGTCTTACTACAGGCTTCTCATGATTTATGTGCATATTTAATCTAAATGTAAAAACTATCAATACAGTAAGACACTTATAAGTCACATACAATAAAAGTTGACTGAGTCCTAGAAGCGTAAGATCAATTGGTCCTAATGGAGGGTTAAGCATGCGTTATCACTATTGACTTACCAAATTTGAATAGATAATATTGAAAGTTAAAATTAAGATTTAACCTGACATATAATCATGTGTCATCATACATATGGTCATCTGTGTCTCGACAAGTGTTACCAAATCAATGTGGATAAAACCAAATTCAATTTGAATTTTGAAAAACTTATTGACACACAAGTGTAGTGAGATAAGAAGCAAAATCTACATTAAATAACATTTAATTTAACTAGGATTCTACTTGGCACTATATAAACAACATTTATAACTTATTAGAGGATGTCTTGGAAGCAATAAGGGAGATTAGGAAACAAATTTTTTAGTAACTTTCAAAGATATTTAACAAGGTTTAATCCAAGCAATAATTCAAGATATCAAGATTAAGAGATGATTCACATCAAATCAAGATTGTTCTTTGGAAGGGTGTAATTACTTTTACTCTAACAATTCTATCATGAGCTAAACTTTTATTTACTAAGGTAAGGGTGTAACCTTTTTTGTGATACTTAATTTGTCAAAATAATTTAAGTTTTATTTTTTCTTTATATTAGTCAATTAATCAATTGATTTGTTATAATTATTGGATGATTGGACACCATTTGAATTTGTTACAATTTCTTAATGATACCAAGAAGTAGTTATGAAATCAAAAACTATCAATAATTACTATAAGTTTAGCAACAAACCATGTAGGTAACATGACTTGGGGGCTGTAACAAATCTAGAGATAAACAAACTTGAATTTATGTGCTTATTACAAATTCTTGAACTTTATGCATCTTTTGTTATGTTGTTATAAGACATGTCTCAGTAGGTTAGTAACAAGGATAGATTAATATCATGTGAGAGCGATTATTAATAAGTTAGTGAATTTGACCATTAACCTATGAAGATAAACTAGATACTGAAAGGTTGATAACTGAGTTAGCAATTACATGAAGCCTTAGGCCCACTGTCCTGTATTTGACTAGTTTCTTAAGAATTTCTTGTTGCTTTGTTTTTTATTTATTTCAATCAATTTAGTCATTAGTTAGTAGTTGATTAAGCGTTATTAGAATATCATTGTTTAAATAACACTAGGATTAGGCAATTGAGGTATTAACATAGTCCTTGTGGGATTGATATCTAGACTTAACTTTACTATACTCCTATGAACTAGTGCACTTGCTAATAATTTGAAGTTAGGTTTTAAAACTTACTCAACAAGTTTTCGATGCCATTATCAAAGGATTGTAGCATTAATACAAAACCAAGTGGTTTGGTGCTAGTTTAGATGCTAAATTTTTATTTTGTTTTATTAGTTAATTAATTTTAGTTTATTATTTTAGTAATTTTGTGCTTTTTTGCTTTTTTTTTTTTTATTTATTTTGAATTATCTTTTGTTTTCAATTTTATTTTCTTTTTATGCATAGATACTTTCGTTCTCTATGTGGGATAGAGCAAAAGCATGGCTACTATCATTACTATCTGAGGCTATCAATACATAAGATAAGTTGGCATAAAAGTTCATCTATAAATAACTCTCCCCATCTAAGTCGGCAAGGAGAAAGAACAAAATCACATCTTTCACATAAGGCTACTTAGAAACATTATAAGAAGCATGAGAAAGGTATAAGGACCTGTTAAGAGAATGCTTGCACCATTTGATACCACTATGGTTGTAAGTTCTATCATTTTATACAGGTTTGATGCCAAAGACTTAAGCCTTAATAGATGTAGTAGCTAGGGGTTCAATACATAAAAAGTTGCCATTTGATATGTATGAGTTACTAGATGTCATGGCAAGCAATAATTATAGGAGGGCCAATGACCATACAAGACGAGTAATGGAAGCACATGAAGTAAACGCATTGATAGTTGTCACTTCATAAGTTAATGCACTTCAAAGATAAGTAAGAGGTATGTAAGTAAATTACATTCAATCTCCATTTCTAAGTTGTAATTTTTTTGCAGGAAATCATATAAGAAGTAAGTGCCAAACAAAAAATAGATTTGCTCTATCAAACACTAAACAAGTCAATTATATGTGGAATCAATCAAAGGGAAATTTTCAAAATAATCTTTGCTCTAATACTTATCGCTTCAGATCAAGAAATCATCCAAAATTTGCATGAATAACTAAAAGAGACAAGGAAATAATACATCATATTAGCCACCTCAAGAGAAGAAACCTGATCTAGGATAAATGCTTATGAATTTCATGAAGAAAATTGAAATTTTTATAGAAGAACCGAAAGTACCCAAAAGAAATCAAGAAGCCTTCATAAAAAAATCTAGAGATTCAAATGGGGTAGTTAGCACAAAAGGTAGCTGAAAGACCTCAAAGAACCTTGCAAATCAACATAGTCACTAATCTAAAAGATCAAGTCATGGCAATCACGTTGAGAAGTGGGACAGTTCTTAAAGACCCATGAGTAACTAAGGAAGAGGAAAAAACTAGAAAAAAATGCTGAAGAAAAGGTACAAATCAAAGAAGATAGGAAGAAAAAAGAAGAAGAATGGGTACCTAACTGGAAGAAGGCCAACACATCGAGAGAAGCTAAATTTACAATGCTACTGCTTGAAAGAGGACCAATCGTACCATTCCTACAATGACTGCTTAAGCCAAAAAAAGATAAGAAATTTTCTAAATTCCTTGCTATTTTAAAATAATTACATGTTAACATCCCTTTTGTTGAAGAGCTTGAATAGATGCCAAAGTATGCCAAGTTCTTGAAGGAGATTTTATTAAGGAAGAGGAAGCTAGGAGAAGAAGACATGGTAAAGATAAATAGGGAATACAGTGCCGCAATCCAAAAAAAGCTTCCACTAAAACGAAAAGATCCTAAGAGTTTTTCTATTCCTTACACTATAGGAGATAGTTACTTTGATAAAGTTTTATGTGATCTAGGTGTAAGTATAAATCTAATGCCACTTTCTACGCATAAGAAATTTGGGATTAGAATAGTAAAGCTAACCTCAATGACACTTTAGTTGGTAGGCCAATCAATTAAGCACCTAAAGGGGATAATCAAGGCCTTATAGGTAAAGGTAGACAAGTTTATCTTCCCAACCACTTTTGTAGTTCTAGACATTGAGAAAGATAGAAATATTCCACTCTTTTTAAGAAGACCATTCTTGGCCATGGGAAAGGTCCTCGTTGATATGGAAAAAAGTAACTTAACTTTAAAAATTGATGATAAGAAAATCAACTTCAAGGTATATGAGGCTAAGGGTGTGAATGATAGGAAAGATAGTTGTTTTTTTCAAGTGGATAGGTTAGAAAAAGAGAAAATGGAAAGTAAGACAAATAAGGGACATGTGTAACAGCCCGAAGTTAGAATGGTCTTCTAAGCCTTAAATCGGGGTTAGAAGAGATATTTCTCAGCTAGAGATCAATTTCAATAAGTTAGGAGGGTGAAATAGTCTTGTAGGAGGATTTATATGCAGCTTGTGGGAGGAGCACGACTGTGCGTCTCTGGACACATGCCCGTGTGTCCCTTTCTTTTCATGCACGCATGTGCATCTTGCTGCACGCCTGTGCATGCCTACTGATATATAAAGTTAGATTTTTCCTCCGCCAGTTTCAGTCAGCTTCTTATCTATTTTCCCTTTCTTTCTCTCCAGCTAACCTTAATCAATTGAGAGAGAGATTAGCTAGCTTTTAGCAGCCAATCCAGTCAAGATTCAGCTAGAGATAGAGAGATTAAAGTCATTAACAGCTTCAGGTAAGTATCTCCTTACCTTTTTTCCTATTTCCGTAGTTTATCTTTCCTTGGTTGGGTTTATTTAGTTATAAAAGCATGTTTCTAGTTTAATAGCATGTTTATGCAAAGAGAATGATGAAATAGATGAGAGATTTGGAGTTAGAAGCATGTTTAGTTCCCTTGATGAATGTGTGTGTGTATTTAAGGGTTTAGAGAGATGTTAGTTTGATTTGGCTGTGAATGATGGGGGAAATATGTTAATAGCAGTGTATGTTGCATGTATGTATGTTAGGGTATATTTAATTGAAGCTTAGTAGAAACTTGAGTTGAGTTTTGGTGGTGATCTTGCGTGTTTCATCCGTGGGTGTCAAAACAAAGCAGGTTGCACACCCATGCGCCCGAGGACGCACACCTGTGCAGTCTTGTTTTAGACAGGATCACGGTCGTGTATGCATGCCATACACGACTGGGTTATAGTAGGGTCACGACCGTGTGTCTGAGGGTCACGGTCGTCCGTTAGCAGAAGAGGAGAGAATAATCAGAATTACAGATCCTAGCACGACTTACATGTATGACTAGCACACGGCCCATGCACTTGCATGCACGCCCGTGCGTTCCATAGTACACACCCGTGCATTTAGTGGAAATTAGATATTTCTTTTCTATTCAACAGAACATTAGTAATAAAGAAACATATCATGTATTCTAAGTGAAATAAGAGAAGAAACATCAGATTATGAACCAGAATAAGTCTAAAGAAGAAAGAGACACAGAGAATTATACGAGAACTTCCAAAGTCACACTCTCACAGTTATAACTAAGAGAAACTTAATAATAATAATGTTGAAATAGCTTGAATAACAGAACATGATCAGAAAACAGATGGAAATAAGAAAACAGTGATGGATATAGTAAATGTGTGTATATATATATATATACACAGAAGCAGAAATAACAATAGAAACAATTATGAAATATATAATGCAAGAAACTTACAGATATAGTGACAGAATACAACATATAGAGCAGGTTACACAGAACTTATTAATAAGTTTAATAAGTTATCGAAACAACATATCAATAAGAATACATAGAACAGATCTATAACAGATGTATATCTGAACAGAAAGTAATCAAAAGAATAGGAATAATAACCTATCATGCATGATATGCATTACATGACATGGCATGCTATACAGTGTTTTCAGAAAATGAATCCAAAGATTCGAATGCATGTTTTCAATAGAAAAACACGATGATCCAGCTATCAATTTCAGGGGTGAATAGAGGGGGCACTTGTGAGTTTTAACACACCCCATACGGGATCCAACATCAGGGTCTATATGACCATACTAGACACTATATATTAGCATATACTGGTGTGTCAGTTAGCAGCTTAGGGTTTAATGATCAGTAGATAGTGTGATGCACTCAGATTCAGTATCAGTTTAGATATCAATATTCTATACACAGATCAGTTTTTAGTTATCAAATTCAGACGTAACATGTGTCTCAGACAGTTTCTATCACATGTTTGCACAGGAAACTCACATGGCCAGGGTGTCGAATCTCTGTATTCATCAGTTTACGTAGCACAACAAGTATCTTCGGATACATAGTTTTTAGATACAAAGATTTCAGTATTTTAATAGCTTTTATATTAGCTTTTTAGATATTTTAGGATCTTCAGATCCAACGATAATATTTCAGCAGTAAACAGTTTTTCAGAAAGATGATTTCAGTAAATAGGCCAAGGCCTAGATATGATTTTAGCATACTTCATAGCATGTCATTTTCACATGACATTCACAGCAAAGCATGATTCAGCTTATGATTAATAAGTGAAAAACAATAAAACAATAAACATTCAGAATACATGAAAATCATGTGACAATACATAGCAGAAGAACAAGCAGAACAGAGAAATTATCAGGCAAACTGATGACTAGCAATATAGACAGAACATGTGACACCAGAGATGCATACATATATGTGTGTGTGTGTGTATAATATATCATACATATAATAAAATGAACAGGTTTACAGAATGTGTAGGATCCGCCGCCACGAGTACCCCTGCTGCTGAATAACATGGCTCATTTATTAATTATATTGGAAATCTGGGTACCCGTGACGGGAATCCTACGAAAAGGAACCTACTGCTGCTATACAATTGTACATAAGCGGAAGCTAGAAATACAAATTGTAATAAATATACAATGAGCCCATAATGGCTTTTTTATTTATACATAATGTTCTGTACATGGTTCTTTTACATCTGAGTACATAAAGCATTTACAAGAAAGACCCAGTAGGTCCAAAACTATACATATACATACTGAAAATTGTGTATGGGGTCCTCTCCATCAGCATCAGTCCACTCACTCCTCGCCAGCAGCAAACAGACCTGAAAATGAAGGAAGAAGGGAGGGATGAGTGATAAAGATCACCCAGTAAGCACTCTTTACTTCCCTCAACCCAAGCAAGCAACATACAAACACACATACCTGGCCTCGGCCTTATTCATACATCTAGTCGCTTGTTGGCACTGAAATTGATTAATCTGGTTATCTGGATCTCATTTATTTACTGATTTTATTATCATCCATGTCATGATGTATATGTCATATCATGCTAACTGAAATTAACTGTAGATGTATGCATATGAAAATCTATATGTACCCAAAGGTACCTGCTGTGCTGATCAGACTGATGAACACAGGGATTCGACATCCTGGCCATGTGGGCTGGACAGTCTAGCTACTGGCTAGAAGTTGAATGAATAGTATTGGACAATCTGACTGGTGTCAGAAAACTGAATCCCACAGATGCTTCCTCAAGTTCACCCAAAACTATAACCCGTATATCAGGTTCTGAATATTGAAATGACTAAATTCGGATCCTTTGATCCTCTCTCAGGCTACATGACATGTTATGATATGCATATGCAGTTTTATTGACTGAATTCTGGCTTATCTGATGATTATTAGCCTTCGGGATGGTTACCAAATCTTTTTATATCATTTTACTGCTTAATTTCTGGAAAATAGCTGACGCACGGGTGTGTGAGCAAAGCACACGGTCGTGCATGAGACAAGCACGGGCATGCTAGGCAAAGGCACACGGGCGTGTGCCCAGACGCACGGGGTCGTGTGCTAGCCGTGCAGTCGGTCGTGCTCACCTCTGGAATTTCTAGCCATTTCATGTAATAAGCTGACACACGGTCGTGCTCCTCAGGATACACAGTGGTGTCCTCTGCACCCAGGTCGTGCATACTTCATGCACACAGTCGTGTCCATGCAGAAACAAGGGCACACGGGCGTGCTCTTGCAGGCACACGGGTGTATGTCTTGTTCTGCACAGACATGACTCGCCTGAAACTGTAGGAATCCAAGCCATTTCACAACCAAACACAAATTAACCTAAAACATGCATTATTGGCACTTCTACACACATATATCAAGCATCAATTTCATCTTTCATCAACTACTACTGAATCCACCATGGAAAATAGCATATTTCTCTCACTAACACACACACAAGCAAAGCAAGCATGCATTCTGGGTGGAAATCATCATCTAAAGCATCAAGTCATCATTATATGGACATATAAGCATAACACAACATGCTGGAAACGGAAACACACGTTTCCAACATCATCTAGCAAACTGGGAACTCAAGGAAGAAGTAAGAAACACTTACCTCTGGACATTGCTGCTGGAAATCTATCTCTCAAGCTAATCTCTCTACTCTTTTGTTGGATTGGGAGCTGCTGGAAGTTGGATTTCTCTTCTAGAGCTGGGAGCTGCTGAAACAAGAAGAACTTAAGCTAAAAATGGGAAATGCTGGGTAAGAAATCTATTAATCTCTCGTCTCTCTCTCAACTAACACGCCTGCACGGGTGTGCAGGGCGCAGTGCATGGGAGTGCACATGAAAAAATGAAGGAAATTCATTTCCTATGCTTCGCATGATTGAAACCTCCCTAAAGGAATCATACGAAGGCCACACAGCTCTGGAAACTTACTAACTCACCCCTGAACTCCTCTAGACTCTCAATCTATTCCTGAATTTCATCTCTAACCCCTAAACTCTACCCCTAAGGGCTTTTCTAAATCTGGGATACTACAGAATGAACCTATAAAAAAACAGTAAATGAGCAAAGAACAAGATAATGAATATCAAAAAGAGAACTCAGTGAGTCAAGTTGTATTGCTCAGAGGCAGTATCTGAACAGTAAGTTAACTAAAGAGAAATACTCTATCAGATCAGGAAATGAATTAAGTTAAGTATATCAGACGAGCCTTCAGACTAGCTATAGACAAGTTGAGTCTATTAAGCTAGTAAACAGATAGTAGTAAAAGATATAGAAAGCAGAGAATAAGATAAGAAAAGAAGCTATTAGGCTATCAGAGAACTTAGTTAAGTTCATCAGCTTAGTAGCTAGCCATTGATATAGCAGCTTAGAGCCTACCCGAGGGTAGAGGCAGAAGATACTTACTAAGTGATTTGTCACTTATCCCCTATAGTTTCCTTTTTCTTGCAGGTTTAGTTGGGAAGCTGAGCTTAGAGAGTGAGATGGCTAGAGAGAGAGGGATACAACTCGAGTGGGTTCTTACCCAATATTTTCGGTTATACATATGTACGTATATATGTATTTAGTTTTCAGTAGATAGCATGTTGGCTCGCATGCTTTATATTGCTCATGCATATGGGATGTACAGTATTATTTATGTCTTTAGATATTAATTATTAGTAATAAAATATGATTTTTACTTAGAATACTATACAGTGGGTTTTCTTTAGCATTCTACCACATTTTATTTTCCACACAGCGTATATTTTTGTAAAGCAGCTTGTGTAGGACTCCTACTGTATGTACTAAGAAAGGTTTCATTTTTTAGTACAATATAGTAAAATATTATTATTTTGATAATAATTTACGTAATATAGTAACAGTAGTACACACGGCAGCGGGGTCTTACAATATGTAAGGCCCTTATTGGATAAATGCAACAATGACCTAACAAGTGAGAAAGATGGACCAACCGAATTACAATTGAAACCTAAGCCTCTCAATGACAACAAATCAAAGAGAATGAGGATACAAATTAGGAAACAAGTATTATTACATAAAGCATGTTTGTGACTAATTTCTAAGAGGCAAATATCTAAAACTAATGGCTCATTTAAGGTAATGAAAAGACACCCTAGTAAAGCCACAAACTTTTTTACTAAACAAAAAATGACTTAAGCTATATGATCAAGGCATAAATAAGCATGGAAAGGTTTTAGTCTAGCCCAAAAACCTAGGATGAATCCAACCAAGGCAATTGGGTTGACAATTGTAAACCAAGTACTTATTGGGAGACAACCCAATTTAGTTTTATTATTAGTTTTTTTTTTTTTTTTTTTTGTAGTTAGCATATATATTGTATACTAACGTGTAAATAATGTTTTGATTAGTATGGTGTAAATAAGCAGTCCTAGGTTGAGTACAAAGCAACTTCAAAACCGAACAAAGCATAAGGAAAATTTTCTAGAGAGTTCATGTCACGATGCAACGAGAATCTAGGAGTTACATTGTAATACATAAGCAACAAGCCAATTTCTAGAAACTCTAGTTTACCATACAAGAATTTCTCGTTATGGCATAACTAGCACCTTGTAATGTTTCACATTTTATTGTGTAGGCATGTCTACTTTTAAAAAAGTTTTTATTTCCTTATGCTTTTATACGTGACTTTTTTTTTTTTTTTTTGTATTGATGAAAATTTACAAATGCTAGGGTGGTGTATAATAGATAGCACTGGCGATGAGGAGGTGCGAAAATTTTGAAGATCGATGCACATGCATAAAAGGATGCCTCAAACAAAACAAGGAAGTAGTTTTAACTTTTTAATTTTCTCATTCTTCGTGAAGGACAATATCGATGCTAGATTAGGAGTGAGGAAATATTAGAACTAGGATTTGAATGAATGGATTCATTAGTGAAATTATTTTCAATTTTTATGTGAAATTTCTTTTTTTATTATTATTATGATTTACTTCTTTGTGTGTGTAAGAGAGAGAGTTAGCTCATATGTCAATTATTATATCTAATTATAATGAATGATTGGTGTATGATAAACTAGTTTTTATTTAAAAGTATGGAGAGACACATTATGAAATTGGAATTGTCAATTTCGTGTATGTGGCTATGAGTGCAAGTGACAAACTAAAAAATCCCTAGATAGACTTGACAATCGTTTGACCCATGGTTGAAAATATACATTGCTTAGAATTTTGGATGGAATGGATAAATATAGATGGTTGTAAATAGAAAAATAGGTAAAAATTTAATTCTAACTACTCTAATGTCTTAGTTGTCGAGTAGGTTCGGAGTTTTGGAAGCTAAGTGAGCACCCACACACAAACTCTTAAATAGAAGGAAAAAGAATTGAGAAACTTAAAACTCACAGACTTGATTTTGTGTATGTCAATATGACAAGAGTACATGGCTATTTATACTAACACAAGGAACATTCTAGACAACTTTTAGAATTCACAAATACATTAATAATATTCTAGATAAATGTGTAACCTTTTATCAAAATTGCAAACAACTTTTTGATTCTTACGAAAACTTCTTGATTCTTACAATGACTTCTCAATTCTTGCAATGACTTCTCAATTTTCTAAATGACTTTTAGAATTTTGAAATGATTTTTTCTATTTTCAAATAAACTCTTCAATTTTATCAACCATATTTAATCAAGTTTATTTTCAAGACTCCCCCATAAACCCGATTCCTTAATGATTCCCAACATCATCCTTAGATTTTGGAAATGATCATAATTAAGAGATTTGGTAAAAATATCAACAACTTGATCAAGAGATTTCACATACTCCAAGTCAATTTCCTTCCTTACAATTGATTAACAAATGAAATGAAATCTTGTATCATTGTGTTTACTTCGATCATGAAATACTGGATTTTTGGCTAAAGCCACAGCTAACTCGTTATCGATCTTCACCTCTAAGAAAAGTTTCTTCTATAATTCCCTTAGCCAAATAGCATGACAAGCACAAGATGTTACAGTAATATACTCATATTCACATGAAGATAATGTAACAATAGGCTGTTTCTTTGAACACCAAAAAATTGCATTATTTCCCAAGAAAAACACAAATCCATTAGTACTTTTCCTATCATCAACATTTCTAGAAAAATTGCTATCATAATAGCCCATTAACTTATACTCATTTGAAGATGAATAAAAAATTCCATAATCAAGTGCACTTTTTAAATAGCGTAGTATTCTCTTAGTTGCCTTCATATGTGATTCACAAAGGTTTTCCATGAAACAACTTACTAACCCAACTAAATATAAGATGTCTGGTCTTGTGCAAGTCAACTACCTCAAACTTCCTACTAAACTCTTAAATAAAGTTGGATCCACCTTCTCTTCATCTTCATATATCTTGGTTAGCTTTATTCCACACTCTATAGGAGTATTAACTGAGTTACAATCCATCATATTAAACTTCTAAAGAATTTATTTTGCATAGCCTTTTTGTGAGATGAAAATCCCATCATTCATCTAGTTCACCTCGATTCCTAAGTAATAAGACATCAATCTCATACTCCTTGTGAACCAAGAATGGCTTTCATCCTACGTGCCCAATTCTCATAATTGTGTTTAGTGAGTTGTGGGCATTGGAAGGAAAAAGAGGCTCATTTTGATGTTATTTCTCTCAACCTAAAGCTCTGATACTACTTTGTTGGAAGCTAAGTGAGCACCCACACACAAACTCTTAAATGGAAGGAAGAAGAACTAAGAAACTTAAAACTCACAAACTTGATTTCTAGTATGTCAATATGACAAGAGTACATGGCTATTTATACTAGTACAAGGAACATTTTAGACAACTTTTAGAACTCACAAATACATTAATAATATTCTAAATAAATGTGTAGCTTTTTATCAAAATTGCAAACAACTCTTTGATTCTTACAATGACATCTCGATTTTTGTAATGACTTCTTAATTTTCTAAATGAGTTTTAGATTCTTGAATTAGATTCTAGATCTCAAAATGACTTTTAGATTTTTTAAATGATTTTTTCTATTTTCAAAGAAACTCTTCAATTTTATCAACCATATTTAATCAAGTTTATTTTCAAAACGGAGTTGGCATGTACATCATAAGTAACCCTCAAGTTGAAAGATGATTAAGGATAAGAGTTTGCAAGGCACCCTAGGTTTGTGTCTTGTTGACTAATCAGGTATTGGTATTATAAGTATTAGCATTCACATAAAAAGATTGATCGACAACCTGGGGAAACCAATGCAAGCCCTGAAAAAAAAAAAAAAAAAAAGGTAAAGGAAAAATAAAAGAACATCAATCAATAAATATAATAACTATTAGCATAATAAATAAGTTCAGGAAACTTGGAGGTTGAGGCATTGTCAAGAATATACCAAGGGAAGATGGCTGAAAGGTTTGTTTAAGGGATCATGTTTCATAAAAATTACTTTTCAATCACTTCACTACAATAAAATGACATTTACTGATGGTTTTCTAGCAGTGTTTGTACAAACGCTGCTAAAAGTGTAAATAGTCTCTTATACCAATCTTTTAGCCATCGTTTACTTTAAGTGAAGCTAAAATACTCAGTTGTTGTGTCGTTTTGTGTAAATGTCAGTGATAGTGGATTAAAACGCCGATGTAAGTGTGTATTGTTGGCATTTTAGAAAACGTCCATTAAAGTAATTTAAAAACACCATGAAAATATTTTCCCTTCCAACTAACATTTCCCTTTCCTGCAGCTCACATATCCCTTCCCATGAAAGACTGCTTCACTGTGTCCACCTCACTGTCGTCAGCCTTGTAGCCATCTTCTGTCGTCCATCGTCTGCCCTGTAGCCCACCAGAACAAGGTTAGTGTTTGGTTTCATGTATTTTGAAAATCTTTTGGGTTGGTATCTTGAAGAAATCCAGTCGATTGGGGGCTGGTTTGCGTGCAAATTTGAAGTGTAAACTGTGGTTTTACATTGAGGAGATGTTTGTCTCTAAAAGTCAGTCTATCATCGGGTCTAAAAAAATTGGTGCAAACAATATGCATTACTGTGAGTTCAAACTGAATAACTATTAAGGGAAAAAAATTCTGTAACTGTAAACAAATAAATGATTTAAGCCAAAAGATTTGAATGAAAGATGAGATCTTCTCTAGACCTTATTCGTACAAGAGATAGCCAAATGCAGCAGCCAAATCATTCTGTCCAATGTCAAAGACGTAGAGTGCATTCTTAAAGTCCTCTTCACTTACCAAATTTTTGTAACCTGAACGATATTTAAGAAATGTCATACAAATGGATTGAGATCACATTGTAAAGGAGTGATCTGGGATGAAATTCAACGTTGAATACACTATAAATATCAGTCAATAATAAGAGTACTGCTCTGAAAACAAAAATCCTTCAATAATGCACCTTTCCCTATAAGCTGAGCAATATACTGAAGGTGGAATTTCTTTCGTTATACTTACAGATTTTACTTTAGAGATATGGTCATGGGACTGCTTTTGATGCTGGTTGATACTTGCGGGTTTGTCATTGGGTGCTCTGTGATCCCACAGGTATAACATTGCTCTAGCTTTCCTTTTCTACTGGCATTTATTAATTACTTATTCTCTTTATTTGCGCAATTCTTAGCTAAATTGACACAAGGTAATTATCCTGACAGTGGTAAAGACCGTGGTAATTAATTGTCACGTATTTTTTTAAATTTTTCATCATAAAAAATGATTTTATTAGATCTAAAATAAGATGTTTATACACTCTGTTTCAGTCATGTGAGCATACGCACCATATTCACAAAATGCTCTGCCTTTGATTGATTTTTCGTGTTCAACTTGTGCATGATTAGACGCAGAAAAATATGTCGCATTAAAATATTACCTTTTTTTTTTTTTTTAAATAAATGTGATATTGGAAGAGAATTTACAATAAAGACAAAATTGGACTAAGCACAGCCTAGTCAATATGTGTTTTGAATGAATTCGAATAGTCCTAGAGCCAACCAGCTACATGTATATATAATTTTATGTATATGGAAAAAAAAAAACTAGGCATGTCAGTAGAGTCCAGATATACTCTTATCAGTTCCATTAAGTGACACTATTCATAATATAGGTTTAATTTATACTAAATATTATGCAATCAAACATCTAAAAACGAGTTTTTTAACTAACTCGATTCTCATGATCATTTATATGTGTCTTTGATTAAGATAATTTGTAAAGACGTACAAAACAATAACACAATTATCTATTATACAAAACCTTATATTCAATTTAGATAATTTAATCAAACGATTTTCATAGGAATGATGTCAAAATTAAAACATAGGATAGAACATGGATATTAAAAAAAAAAAAATGCCCCTCAAGGTATTACTTGGATTATGACTCTTTCGAAACTTTGTTATCATTGAGCCGAGACACTTAAACGTTTGAATAATTGGAATTGGCTTGACTAAGTAGGAATATTGGCTCAAAAGGATGACAAGGTTTATTTAAATGGTTTAGACTTGGGTTTGAGTTAGGATTTACTTGGGTTTTGGATTTTAGGCTTTTTGGGTTATATTGTAGAGTTGGCTGAAGAAAGAGTTTTAGGCTTAACAAGGTTCAAAGTGACTCATTTTTAAGTGCCATAGTGCCATAGTCATTCATGTGTATGCATGTGATCCATTATGATTTTGATCATTATTTGAAGCAAATTCTAAAGACACATATTATGAGTGAACACACTCAATAAAGAAATAGATGCCATAGGTATATGCATGATCATGGGTTTAAAATCTCACAACTTGGTGGTATAAAGTCCACTGAGACTAACTTACTCGCTTTTCAAAATGAATACTCAAGTCAAATTTTGTTGCCCAACTTTGTCATTACATGAATTCATGAGATGTAAACACATGCCGATGAGAAAAAAGAAAAAAAGAAGTTCTCAATGAAAATGCCTTCCAAATTTCACAGGAATCTATGCCTTGGTTGTTGATTTGGTTTGGCCAACTTTTTTGCATCAATGAGATTTTGAATTTTATGTCTCAATTTCTTGCATTCATTAGTTAAATGACCCTGACTTTGGTGAAATCAACAGTATGCACTTGGATTATATCCTGCCAACGGTGGATTTAGTGGTAGGCAAGGTGCCATTGGTTGCAATAGTCTTTTCCTCATCAATCTATTTAATGCCATTGATAATGACATATTAAGGTTGAAAAACTGTTTTGGCCTAGGTGCTACCATATTCACGTCCTTAATCCTTTTGGTTACCTCACCATTTCTTACTTGAACTTCACTTTTCTTGAAAGCAAAGCTCTTCCTTCCTTATACAGCTAGGGCATCTTCAATTTGTACTCTACATCGTACAACTATTCAAATGTGGTCATTGAAAAGTAACAAATCTTTTCATAAAAGACATGGAGAATGTTTCTCATTACTATCTTCACTTGACCCTTAGGAGGCCTATTTGTTATCTTGGAGACTTTCTTTCTTCATGTAGTTATAAATATAGTGAATGACTCATTGCGTCTTTGTCTGATCGTTTTCAAATCCCTTATCATTATATCCAAAGCGATATTGTAGGAATACTACTAAAGGAATTTGTTTGCCTTCTTATACTAATAAGCTTTATTAAATCTATTCAAACTGCATTAGTACTAGGTATTGGCAACCATTTCTAGTGACAAGGGAAACAACTTTATAATTTCTTTTTTGGGCATCCCCGTTATCCTTATCACAGTGACATAATGCCTCATATATGTTCTTAGATCCCCAGTCCCCTCAAATTTTAAAAGATCGTACATTTTAAATTTTGACGACAACGTTCTTTCCTTCAGTATGTCTAGGTTACCTAAATCCAATAAGGAGGATGTTATTTGCTTTCTTACGACCTTCTCTAATTGTTCCAGTCTCTTGGTTATCTTCCTATCCTTTAAAGTGGGCATGAGTGTTTTTATCATCTTCTTTACATCGCCTTCTTGGGTTCCCATATAATCTTTTAGGTCAAACAAGTCATCCTCTATGTCATCTCTTACTCTACTTGTTTCCCCTATGTTATGTTTTCCCTTCATCATTTGCCCGATATTGTTCATTATTTTTTAACCCCAATAAGCAGTAATATAAACTTAGAGGGTAGTGTTATACCAAGTCAAAACATATTTACTGCTTTTGTTTAACCATTCTAGATATGGTTAAAAGAAGCGCATAACAGGTTCTATCATAGAGTCTATGAAGTCATCATCCGTGGGTTGGATGGAAAAGTTGTGAATCCTTGCAAATGACTCAACCTTTCTCACCTACCTAATGATTAAGTTCAAAGAGTTAGATACAATAGAAAAGTGTTAGGTATCCATGTCGCCTGACTCGAATGTTAGTTTCCACTATTATGGTTTTTTTTTAAACGTCTTATCGAGTTTAATTAAATTCTATTTTTATTACACAATACATATATTATTAATATCCAAATAAATATGAAAATAAAATTAAAACGTGCAAAAAATAAAAGCAAAGAATAAAGAAATTACAACCTAGTGCACATTCACTCCTATGCATTAAATCTAATATAAACAAGTCTAATTGAAAAATAAATAATTCCTACAAAACAATTTTATTAGTTAACCAAGTAATAAAAATAAATAAATATATATATATATATGTGTGTGTGTGTGTGTG
This sequence comes from Anacardium occidentale, assembly GCA_026122585.1. Lineage (NCBI taxonomy): Eukaryota > Viridiplantae > Streptophyta > Magnoliopsida > Sapindales > Anacardiaceae > Anacardium > Anacardium occidentale. The sequence continues at coordinate 860,732 of JAJEJH010000180.1, forward strand.
TGTAAGATAAATTAAGTCTGCATGTACTACGCCTTCGATCGACTTCTTCTCCATGGTCAGCTCGTTTGAGGAACATTTCACATAAAAGTAATAAATGAAACATTTATGATAAAAAAAACATAAAAGCATAAAACAAAAATAAAAATAAAAATTACTATAGAAAATAATAAAAAAATTACATCTTTTTGGCACATACACCCTTTATACACTTAATCTAATTCTAGATAAGTCTAAAACAATAAACAAAAATAAATAAATAAAGTAAAATAATTTTATTAGTCAATCTAATAATATATATATATAATACTAAAAACATATTGTACTAAGCATATTTTTTTATATAATATTAAATTTTTTTTTTAATAAATGTGATCTTGGCAGGAATTTACAATAAAGACAAAATTGTACTAAGCACAACCTCGTTAATAAGCGTTTTGATTGCATTCGAATAGTCTTAGAGCCAATCACCAGCATGTATATATAATTTTACGTATACAGAAAAAAAAAAAAAAAAAAAAAAAAAAAGAGACATGTCAATGGATTCCATACACTTTTATCGGTCCGTTTAGTCACACTATAAACAAGTTATATTTAATTTAGACTAAATATTATGCAGGCCAAAGAACATATTCCCACCCAAGGTTACTTGAACTTTTAGATTCAAAAAATGTAAATATTTATTTATTTATTAAAAGTTAACTGTTAAAATTTTTTTTATTTTTTTATAAAAAAATAATTTTAAAAATAATAAAATAAATTTTATAAAAAATATTAAAATAAATTTTAAAAATTTTAAAAAATAAAATAAAAAAATAAAAAACAGTCACCACCACTTGTGGTAGCTGACTCCGCCAAAAATAGAGGAGGCTAATTTAGCCTCCTCTATCAAACAGGGTGGTTAAACTATTTTTGACTTCTTAATTTTATTATTGGCGACCACTATTGTCGGCGACAATGGTTATTTTTTTTTATTTTTTAAAATATTTTATATTTATATTTAAATATTAAATTATATTTTTATTATATTTATTTTTTATAATAAAAATAGTTTAGTTATTTTATCAAAATTGTTTTAAAAAGTGGATGAAAAATAGTCAATAAGTAGGTATTTGAGTTTTTAAAAGTTATATGACGTAATTTTATCTTTTCATCAAACCTTGGGTGAGAATAAGTCCTTCGGCTTATTATGCATACGAATTAATAATAAAATCTCAGATCATAATAACAATCCAACATTCTAAAATATGTTTTTCGATTCAATTCATTCTCATGGTCATTTACATGTATATTTGATTAAGATGATTGTAAAAACATACATAACAATAATATCTGCTATGTGAAATCTTATATTTGATTCGAACAAGTTAATCAAATGAGGATTTTCATGGAAATGATATCAAAATTAAAGCACAAGATCAAACATGGATACAAAAAAAATATATATGCTCTTCAAGGTATCACCTAGATTATGACTATCCCGAAACTTCGTTGTCATTAAATCGAGGCACTCAAACATTTGAATAATTGGAATTGGTTTTGGCCAAGTAGGCTTATTGGCTCAAAAGGGTGACAGTGTTTATAAGAAGATTTAAGAAGATGGCTTTGGCTAATCAGAATTTTTTCTTTTTTTCTTTTTTTTGTCTGCTCCAGAATTCCGAAATCCCCCTACTCCACAATGGCTTCCAGTGGCCATTTTATAGGCCACGTTTGCCTTCATTATGACCTCAATCAAGGGGCCAGTTAACCCCTTGATGGAGGCCATAACGGAGGCAAAAAAATCGGCCTTGATTTGGAGCAGTAAAGGCCACAAACTGGAGCAGAAAGCGCGAGAAAAATCAGTTACGTGAAGAAGATCAGGCTGCCGCAGGTTGGAAATTCGTGCTCCAGCGCGTTGGACGATGCTTCTTTCTCCTGGGCATTTTTTTATTTTCTTCTTTTTTATCTTTTGGGCTTGATTTCTGCTGCTTCTTCCACTTCTCTTGGGTTTGCATGTATTTTTTTTTAGTGGACCGGGTTTGGTCTCTTGGTTTGTTTAGGCAGGCTTCTGTTGGTGGGTTTATTTAGGTTTTGGGTTTATTTTATTTTACGGGCTTTGGGTATTTGTTGCATGGGTTTTTACTTTTTATATTTTTGGTGGCTTGGGTTCTTGGTCTGGGGTTTTGGTTTTTATGGATTTTTTCTAGGCTATTATTTAGGTGGGCTTGTTAAGGATTTTAGTATTGGTTTATATTTTTGGGTGGGCTTACGATTTTATGGGTTTACTTTATGATTCGTTTTATTTAAATGGCTTAGACTTGGGATTGGGTAAGGTTTATTTGGACTAGGATTTTAGGCTTGGATGGCTAGGATTTGGCTCGACTGCCCGAAGCTCAACATTTCGAAAACTTCAAACTTATTTTTTAAGTTTTTCATCATTGGAGATTATTCTGTTAAGTCCAAACTAATGTGTCTATAATTAGAAGCTCTACAAATGATATTTGTCTTCAACTACTAACAAAAATGTCTCCCAATTTTGGATCCAAATAGTAATTGTCAATTGACATATTTGTGTTTTTGTGTGAAATTTTATACATGAGCTTGTGAGTTAAAAAAAAAAAATTGATAGCCAATGTTAAAAAATTTTAAGATATTTGTTGAAAGATTAGGATGATGGTAAAATTTTATATAATTAAGTTGTTTGACTATGAAATTTTAATCCTTAAAGAGTTAGCTTTTTTTTTTTATAAATCTTTTAAAATATGATTATTTTAATTAATAATTTAAATTCGAAGAGTGATATTTGACAACTACCTCTTAGAAAAGGTGATTGTCCTCTACCCCTACCTAACACTTTATAGTATTATATGGACAACTCATATGCATAACACCATAAAAGTGCCACACAAAGAAAGAAGGTAAGCAACACTCAAATTTAAATTCAATTGAATGAGCTTTAGAAATTTGCGTGGGTCCATCACACTAAAAAACATGTGGCCAAAGAATTGACAACATGCAAAACATGACAATTAAAAAAAGTATGCATGTTGTCTTTGCTGAAAATGTGCACTTGTCATGTACTATGTTCATCAATTTCTGGCCACTATCCATGCGGTAGGAGTTAGGTCAAAAAACTATTGGATTGGAAGAGAACAATGATTGATAATATGTGATTGAACTTACACTTTATAAAGTTGGTTTTATTTGAAACTTACTTAAATGTTTTGTCAATCTTTATAATATAAATCTAAATAAGAAATCTATGAAAATTTCAGTAAAAATATTCATGAAATAACTTTTATGATGAAACTGTCAATTATAGAGGAAAGCAAGTTTCATTTTCTCCTAGTTTTAATAGACAAACTTAGATTTTCATGATGTGAAATTGGGTGCTGATGAGGTTGAAAAGGAGAAAGAGGAAAAAGGTATGGAGAAAGAAGAGGAAGAATGTTTGGGTGAATGACGACTATGAGGGGAAAATTTAATATTTTTTACTCTTCCACATGTTAGCATTGTATTTAAATTCATGCAAAATATTTGTCTTTTCTTTTTATATAACAAATTTTATTAACGAAATTGGGTTGGGTGGAAATTGAACTTTTCAAAATTAACGGTAAACAAGGTTAGTTGATTAAAGTTTGGGTGGAAGTAGGTATTTGGCAACAATAATAACATGTTGACAATCTTACATGATTAGAAGAATATTTATTTATTTTCTTCTTTAGCAATTCAAATTAATTTCTAGTAATACTTGAATTATTTGATAAAGAGTTGGATCAAGAAAATGATAAGAAAATTTTTCAAGAAAACATTAAGTTTTGTGTCTCTCATGGACCATAAGAAACTGAGAATTTGGATGTTGATGAGGTTGAGAAAGAGAAAGAGAAAGAGAAAAATAAGGTAAGGAGAGAGAAGAGGAAGAGTGTTTTTATCAACCAAATTGATTATGGTAAAAAATTTCAAACTTAAAAAGTGAGAAAATATATTTCATTTAAATTTGAGTGAAAACAGTCATTTGACTGCATTAACAATATGTTGACAACGACGTTGATTTCATATGTTTATGTGTATGTGGTTGGAAGAGAACAAGGAAAGATAAATCTGTGGCCTTTAATTTTTGGCTGATATAATAAGTATTATTTATACTTTATTCAGTGGATCTTATATGAACTAGAATTTTTGTAATATAAAAAATACTAGTTTGTTAGTTTATTGGAGTTTATTATACGATCACTTTAGTATTTAATTTAAATATTTAAAACATATTAGACATAATAATATTTTAGTTATATGATCTATAGGAAGAACATAATAAATTGACCTGGGTGGTCATATAAAATTAATTAATATGAAAGTATCTAAGGTTATTAAAAAGATTATACATCCTAAATATTAAAAACTATTTATAAATTCATGAAGTTTTTTTACTTAAATATATTTAATATTTTTACGATAAGCGATGTATCTCATATTGACATCTTTATTACATTTGTATTAATAAATTTTTATATGTTTAATTAATTAAAATATATTAAAATAAATAATTATATAATAAAATTCTAGAAATAAGTGTTATTTAGTTTAAAGATTTTTATTTTGTTTTTAAAAATTCATAAAAAAAAATTAATAAATTTGTTAAAAATTTTAATAAATGGGTGAAAAATTAATTTTTTAAAATTTAATAAATATAAAATTATCATTCCATTAAAGCTCAGGTGAAAAAAGGCTTGTGACCTATAATGCTTGCAACATGTGGTCATGGTTTTTTTATAAGGATAACTTAAATTAAAAAAAATGATTTTTTCTGGTCGGAAAGTGGAATAGTACGGTTATATGTTCTCATTGGCTACAAATACACGCTTGAGAAGGAACTAATTGTCTCGCAGTAGTCTTCAAACGCAAGAAGCTCACAGTCTAGTCACTCAGGTGTTGTCCTCTCTCCTTCTGATGCACTCTCTTTCCAACGCCCACTCCGGTATCATTTTCTCTCTTCTTGCCCACAAATGTGCCACGGAGCCCATGTTCTTGCTTGTTTCTTTTCACTGACGACTCTCTCTTGTCATCAATTGTCTTCTTCTCTCTCTTTCCAGCCATGACGGCTGACCTTTTTAAGTCACTTAATTTATAAAACAGCCACCGTCCATCGGCCTGACCCTTCTATCAAAATAGTGACAGTGATCTGACTGGAAAAGGGATGAGATAACCGTTTTAAGTCATTTAATTTAATTTTTAATGATAGTTTTGATTTTTAAAATTTTTATTAAATTTAAAATTATTTATTATTATTTTAAAATTTTAATTTATTTTTAAAAGTTTTAATATTATTTTAATATTTTAATATTATTTTTTATATATATTATAATTTTTAATTTTTTTGATTAAGGATTTTTTGTTATTTAAAGAGATATTAAAAGAATTTGATAAAAAATATTTTATGAATGGATGTTTGTTTTTTTTTTAAAACTTAAGAGTAAAACTTTATTATTTAAGAAAATTTTGGATAGGGTTAAGCCTTTTGGCCTTTCATTTATGTTAAACAATCTAAATAAATAAATAAGCGAAAATTTTTTACAAATCAAAAGATGCAAAGTTTGTTTAATTTCGACAGCCGCAAGCTCTTGGAAATCGGATCACGAAGTGTTTTTTCCTTTTGCGAAGTATTGGGAATCCGTACATTTTTAATCAATGGTGAAGAACTACTTGAATAGATTTTTAAGGATGTGCACAGAAGAGCGAAAGGAAGAAAACATGCTATAATTAAGAACTATTGGCAGTATTTCTATCCTACATAATACATAAGCCTGAAGCCATTCTTAAATTCATTAACATAAATTATCTAATTGTTCTTTTTATCTCAACCAGAAATTTGTAATGTCTCTTCGAGTTTCAGCACTTCCTACTTCAATGAAAGCTGACAAGGAATACAAGAATCGTCGCTCAGCGAATTATCATCCTAGCATTTGGGGGGATCATTTCCTCTCTTACTCTAGGACCTCTGTGGTAAAATACTGCTAGCTAATTTCTCTTAATTTAATTGAACTTGCTAATGACAGTTTCCTTATAAAGGTTTTGATAAATGTTACATTACATGGTAACTTATACCTGGGCCAATGGTGGTCCGGTTTACCATACATATCCGATTCTCATGAACCTGCACAAATACGTACATGCCGATTACCATGAACATGCGCGACATGATATTTGAAAGAAAAATAATTAATTTTGTAACATATAGTAGTTTTTTATCTCCTATAAGGTGTTTGCCTTTTATTTATTTATTTATTTTTAAAATCTGATCTCCCTAGTTTTGGTAGATGGTTCCATGAACTTTCTAAACAATAATAAAAACACAAATTAACAAGAGTATAAATTTATCTCATGTATAATCGATAATTTTCGTTTTTTAAAAATATATATCCTCGATTTTATTTAGATGCAAATAATCCTATATGTATATTTTTGTTAATGACCATTTTTTTCACCATGGTACTGTTTAGGAAAGTGATTATGCAGAAAAACATCGAGAGCTGAAGGATGAGATTAAAAGAATGCTACTAGCGGAAGTAAATAAGCCATCAGAGAAACTTGGGTTCATTGATGCAATCCAACGGTTAGGTGTGTCTTATCTTATCATTTTGAGACCGAGATTGATGAACTGTTAGATCAAATCTATCAGTTTCACCAACACATTGATTTCAGAGACAAAAAGGACGACTTATATTTTATATCTCTTGAATTTCGATTACTTAGACAACATGGCTACAGAATCTCCTGTGGTATGGTGCTTTTTCCATGTCCCTTTATTCTTCAGAATTTTTATTAATCAGGATGTTTAATGTGACGTATGCCGAATTAATATGCAGATGTATTCAACGAGTTTAGGGACAACAACGGGAACTTCAAGGCATCTCTTTCGGGAGACATTCGAGGAATGTTAAGCTTGTATGAAGCTACACAGTTAAGGGTGCACGGAGAAACAATACTAGAAGAAGCGCTTCTTTTTGCTACTACTCACCTTGAGTCCATGGCAACCAAATTAAGCACCCCACTTGCAGCTCAAGTTGAGCATGCCTTACATCGACCTCTTCGGAGGGGTTTACAAAGACTTGAGGCAAGGCATTACATGACTATCTATCAAGAAGAACCTTCGCACAACCAAGTTCTGTTAACTTTTGCCAATTTAGATTATAATGCACTACAAAAGCTGCACCAGAAAGAACTTTGTGGAATTATCAAGTAAGTAACAAAAATCACGATTAATTTTTTCGCTAGGCTTTGCATGACTGCATGCACTAATTTATGGTTGAAACGAGTTCCGTCATTTAGGTGGTGGAAGGATTTAGACTTTGCCAACAAACTGCCATTTGCGAGAGATAGAGTGGTTGAGTGCTACTTCTGGGCATTGGGAGCGTATTTCGAGCCTGAATACGAATTGGCTAGAAGGCTTTTAACCAAAGTGAGTGCCATGACTTCCATTATCGATGACACCTATGATGCGTATGGCACAGTCGATGAACTAGAGCTTTTTACCGCGGCAATTCAAAAGTTCGATTTCCATACTTCAAAAGCCCATCTGTAGCTATCTCAAATCCAAATTTTATTATGATACACAAACACGCACACACACACATATATATGTGTGTGTGTGTGTGTGTATTGCGAATGATAAGCTAGAATTTTCCTTTTCAGGTGGAATACAAGTGCCCTTGATGAACTGCCTGATTACATGCAAATAATATATGCGATACTCCTTGATGTTTATCATGAAATGGAAACAGAAATGGCTTCTAAAGGAAAATTATACCGCTTTCACTATGCAAAAGAATCGGTAATAATTGGGGTAATTAATAGCAAGTGGAGCTTGCATGTAGGATTTCTGCTTAATTGGTATTCATTCATATGCCAATGATTTAGAATTTGTTTTCTGATTTCTCAGATGAAGACTCTAGTAAGGAATTACTTAATCGAAGCCAAATGGTGTCATGAAAATTATGTACCCACCTTGGATGAGTACATGACTGTTGCATTGGTTAGTATTGGCTACCAAATGTTAGCCACTACTTCTTTTGTGGGAATGGGAGATGTTGCAACCAAAGAAGCCTTCGAATGGTCAGTCAGCAATCCTAAACTTTTAAGGGCTTCCACAGTAATTTCCAGACTCATGAATGACATTGTCTCCCACAAGGTATCATTATATACAAAATTTAAAGGTGCAGATTTGTTTTTTTTTTTTTTTTTTTTATTAATATCAAATCTTTAGTAGTTAACCAATTGTGTCTTTACACATGAAGTTTGAACAAAAGAGAGGCCATGTTGCCTCAAGCGTAGAGTGTTTTCAAAAACAATATGGTGCAACCGAAGATGAAGCATACAATGAATTTCGTAAACAAATTACAAATGCCTGGAAGGATTTAAACGAAGAATTGCTCCGCCCAATAGCCTTGCCAATGCCACTCCTTGTACGAATTCTTAATTTCACACAACTGACAGATGTTATTTACAAGGACGATGATGGCTACACTAATGCTCAAATTTACCTTAAGGATTATATTGTTTCTCTTTTCATAGATCATGTGCCAACATAAGCATTCGCATAAATAAATTACTGTCTTGTTAGAAGTGTTTTGTGCCCGAATAAATAATGGCAGCATGTGTTTCTCTCGCTTGTGCAATAAAAAAAAACATTACAAGACAATATACATATATAACATTAAAGTACTATATATATATACACACACACACGTACGTTGATTTTATAAATTTTTAGTAAAGGATTTAGTTTTTTTCATCTATCTAAGGATTAAATTCAAAAAATTAGATACGATAATAAAAATATGTTAAAAACTTATCTTGTTAGGTTGAAGGATAACCTCTACTTCTGTGATTTATTTGTTATGTGATAAATGTATTCATAAAAAAAAAATTAATATAAACAGAAAACAAAAAATACATCTCTGTACATTTTTGTAATCTAAACAAACCGAATTGAAAATTAAATAATTTATGCAAAACAAAATTGTTAGCTGGAAAAGTAATAATAATCAAGATAAACAAATTTCGTATTCCACTCCATTTCAATCTCGATCGAACATATACACGATATTCATTGACCCCTTCACCCTTGACCCTTGAATAATTTTCCGCATTCAACTCGTGCATAATTATACATAGAAAAATAGGACGCATATATTGCTAAAAGGACTTTACCAGCAATGATTATTATAAAAAAAACTGATCCTCATTACAAACGTACAAACAATTCGATTCGCCTTTCCATGTGCAATGGATTCTGTAAATTTGCGACACTTCAAGCAAGGCCAAAGCATTATAATATTACTTTTTTTATTCATGTGATCTTGGCAGGGAATTTACAACAAAGCACAGCCTAGTTAACAATATTGCTAGAATTATATAAATGTAAATATTAATTCTAATATTTATTTAGAGGGTAAAATGGTATTTAACACTTTATTAAAGGTAAAATTGTCTTTTTGACAATTGGTATATAAGATCATTCAATTACGTTTGATGGATGCATTATTCACTGTAAAAGAACGCTGAAACTGGTTCCCAAAATCTATTGAACTCATAACTCATCCCATTTAAGGTTTTCAATGCTCATTTTGGAAGTATTGCTTTCAATCTTGACAAGAACGATCTCTTAGGCGAAAAATTGCAATAGCTAATTTACAGAACGCAGAAAATGATCATAGCAGAAGGTACACTTCTGATCCTGAAATCTTTGATTGTTTGGTTATCATTGGATAACAAGCATGTTTGTATGTCTTACATTTGATATCAAAACCCTAGATTTCCTGCTTGAATTGATTTCTACCTATTTTTACTAGATTCAAAGAATTAGAGTTCTTGAGATGAAATTGGGGTTTTGCATTTTTTAATGTCGTTGAATGAAACTGATAATATATATATGAAATTCAACATCAAATTAGGCTTGTTGTGAAAAAATTTTTAGTTTTCAAGCACAATTTGAATCCGAATTGATGTGTTTATGTTCTGCCCACCATAGACGACGACCTTAATGGTGGTCAGAATAGTGGACGAGTCAACCTATTTTATTGGGTTGAATTTGGTCAACCCGACCCAGTCAAATTGGGTCAACCCGAAGCTAGTTAATCGTTGGTCAGATCATTGGTCGATCAACGCTTGATCGTTAACCAATCAATAGTTGACTATTGATCGGTCAATGTTTGACCATTGACTGATCAACATTGACCGTTGACAAAGGTCAAAGCAAGTAAAGAGCGCATGTGTGCATGTGAAGGCATGTGACAGAACGTGATTGACTGTGTAGGCACATAGAGGTGTGTGAGCCAATTCTGATGGCACATGGCAGCACGTGCACCCTTCTGGCAACTTGTTCTTTCCGCGTTTGTACCTTTGGATGTCAAATTTCATGATTTTATGGGTTTATATGCTGAAAAGTGCTAATACATGTTGGTTTTTCACATTTTTTTTGAATATCAGTGTATATTTTGATAATTTAGAGTAATCACAATATCTTTATTATTAAAATGTATGTATTATGTTTGTGATGACGTTTAAAATTTAATTAAGCATGTTGATACAATGTTTTACCATAGGAAATGTTGTATTTCATGGTTAATTTAGGTGAAATGTAAATTGATCTTATTCTTTGATCAGCCTACAGACATTAAGGAATATTAGTAATTTATAGTTTCATAAATAACTGTTAAGAATCAGTATATGTAATGTCTTTGCCCACAGAGAGATGTTATGATATGTGATTATTGTTTAATTTAGATTAATTTGCATTGGTAGATTAATCATTAATGTTTGATGGATATGTCTCTTATTAATTGTAGACATATTTGTGATTTTAAATTACAACTGAGTAACCAATTTTATATATGGCTGATAATGTTTCAATGTTAAATGATGATAATTATATCACTTGGAATGAGTAAGTTTTACTGTACTTAGGGCGTATCAACCTTGATTATGCATTTCGTAAGGATGAACCACCTGTGTCAACTGTTACTAGTAATAAGGTTCAGATTACATTATACGAATAGTGGAAGCGATCCAACCAGTTGAGCATGATGTTTATTAAATCTCATATTATGGCTAGTATCCGTGGTTCGATTTCAAAGTATGAAAATGTCAATGAGTTGATGAATGTTATTGAAGCTCAATTGTTGACTTCTAGTAAGGCATTAGGATCCACCGTTATTAGTAAACTTGCTTCTTTAGGGCTCATGGGTATTAAGGGAGTTTGTGAGCCTATTATGCAACTGTGAGACATTTTTAACAAGCTTAAGTCCCTAAAGATGGAGATTGATGACGATTTCTAGGTGCATTACATCTTTAACACTCTCCCACCCCAGTACAACCCATTTAAGATCTCTTATAACACATATAAAGATAAGTGGTCTATTAATGAGTTGTTGACCATGTGTGTACAAAAGGAGAGGAGACTATTACAGTAGGAAAGTAAGGCAATGCATTTAGCAACTAGATCTAGTAAGACATCTTCTATTAAGAAAATTAAAGGGAAAATGAAGATGCATACACCAGCTCTTGTCATTAAGAAGGATGTTTTGCATTGTTTCTTTTGTAAAAAGAAAGAACATGTGAGGAAAGATTGTCCTAAAAGGCAGGTTTGGCTAGAAAAGAAAGGTAATCTCCAATTTTTGGTCTGTTATGAATCTAATATCTATGTTTCTTATAATGACTAGTGGATTGATTTTGGTTCTACAATCCATATTACAAATATCTTGTAGGGTTTTCTAAACCAAAGAAAACTACTGGGAAGTGAAAGTTGCATATATTTCAAAAATTAGATGCCTTCATGTAGCATCCTAGGTTCCGAAAGCCTTTTCGGATCGAGTTTCAGGGTTAGAATCGAGATTTAGAAATAGATTGGGAGTCTGGATAAGTTCAGGGGTGAGTTGGTAAGTTTTCGGAGCCATGCGGCTTCTGTTGGAATCCTTTCGGAAGGATTCGATTAGGTGAGTGAGCGGGAAATGAATTAAGTTCATTTTCCCTGGTGCACGCCCGTGCGTGGCATAGTATTTAAGTGAGAACCGAGAGAATTGTCATTTTTTTACTCACCCGTTTGCATTTCAGCTATATTCTCTCTTTTATTTCAGTGTCTCCCGTTTCTAGAGGGGAGATTCAGTAGCCATTAGCTCCCGATCAAGCTAGAGATTAGAGTTGAAGCTTGTTTTCCGAGTTATGGAGAGAGGTAAGTGTTCTCTTACCTTTTCCTTGAGTTTCCCGGCATGTTTTGTGCTTCTTGATGCCATGGATGTGTTCCTTGCATGTGGATGATTGTTTGAGAAGATTATATGGCCTTGCATGTTGATTTGGATGACAAATTTCCACCCTTGAAGCATGCATGTGTGTATGTATGGCCTTAGAAAGAGAAAGGAGATGTTTCTATGGTAGATTCCATGTTTGATGATGCATGTTGCATGTGAAGCTTGAATGGTGATGTTTGAAGTGCTGAGAATGTATATTTGAAGTGTGATTGCAATTGGATGTGTTTTGGTTGGCCGTTTTGTGTATTTTCCGAGCGGTACTTTGTTGAAGAACCAGACGCACGACCGTACGCCAGTATGGCACGGTCGTGAGCCTGTGTTTCTCCAGATGCACGCCCGTGTTCACGACCCGTGCACGACCAGGAAATGCACATGCATGCCCGTGTGTCCGCATACGCACGCCTGTGCGTAGGCGTTTTCAGTGAAGATAAATAGTAAATTCCAGTAGCTTGCACGACCAGACGCACGACCAGCGCATGGTCCCGTGCGTCAGGGTGCACGCCCGTGTACGTTTCATGCACGCCCGTGCATCAGCAGAATTTTAGAAAAATGATTATTAAATGAGAAATTAAGCATGCGAATTCAGAATAAAGGTTAATTGGCTTCAGATAAGCATCAGATGAGCATGTAATCAGTTAATAAACTGCATGTACATATCATGACATGACATGTAGTTTCAGAGAGGATCAGGGGATCTGAATTCAGCAGTATTCAGAACCTGATGTACGGGTAAGAGTATAGGGTGAATACGAGGGGACATCTGTGGGAATCAGCCTTCTGACACCAGTCAGAACGCTTAGTAGTATTTCAGATTCAGTTCCTAACACCAGTCAGATGATCAGCAGTATTTCAGTATTACCATCTGACACCAGTCAGATTGGGCAGCAGTGATTATTCAGCAGCTTTCTAGCCAGTAGCTAGAATGGTTAACCCACATGGCCAAGATGTCGAATCCCTGTATTACCCAGTCTGATCAGCACAGCAGGTACCCGAGGGTACAGAGAGAGGTATTCAGATGCATGCATCCAGTTTTCAGTTAGCATGACATGACATACACATCATGACGTGCATACATATGATATTAATAAATGAATGAGATCCAGATGAGCAGTTTCCAGATTCCAGCAAGCGCATAGATGTATGATTAGGGCCGAGGCCCAGGTATGTGTTTGTTTATATGATTGTTTGTGCTTGCTTGGGTATTGAGGGAAGTAAGGAGCGCTTACTGGGTGATCTTTATCACTCATCCCCCTCCTTCTTCCAGTTTTACAGGTGTTCGTGCTGGGTTCGAAGAGCGGTTGGATCGAGGCTGACGGAGAGGGCACGCACGCACATCTCGATCTCAGTTTTGTATCAGTTTTGGACCTGTGTGGTCATATGTACTTTTGTATGTATCCAGATGTACCGAAACAATGTATGTATTTGTGTAAAGGCCTGTGGGCCCATTGTACAGAACAGTTTATATATGTTAATGATGTATATTCAGAAAAGCTTCCGCATGTGCAGAAATGTATAGTGTAAGATTTTATTTTCCGTAGGATTCCCGTCGCGGGTACCCGTATTTTCAGTTTATTAATAAAAGCTTCCCGATATTATTCAGCAGCAGGGGTACTCGTGGCGGCGGGTCCTATACTTCATGTGTTGAAGTTATTAGAATCTGTAGATTGATTTTAGATACTAGAAATGTTTTAATTTTAGGCAGAACCTTTTATATTCTTAGTTTTTGTAGGAATTTAATTTCTGTTTCACTACTTATACCATTGGGATACATCTTTAACTTTTTTGGGAGTTTTGTGAAATTGTTTAAAAATTCTGATGTATTAGTTATGGTATACTATGTAATGGTCTGTTTAAATTAAATTTAAGTAATATTCTATATAGTTTGGCAGCTTCACATGAATCGATTGGTATTAAATGTTGTGTCATAAATGAGAATTCTTCACTCTTATGGCATAAAAGATTGAGACATACCTCCATTGATAGAATTAAGAGATTGGTAAATTCATCACTTTCATTAATGATCACACTAGATTTATGTACTTCTATAAGCTTCATAACAAAAACAAAGTGTTAAATGCTTTAAAAATATATAAAACAGGGTAGAGAAACAATTTGGTAAACAAATGAAAATAGTAAGACTTGACTGAGGTGGTGAATATTATGGTAAATACATTAATTTTGGACAAGCACTTAGTCCATTCGTGAAATTTCTGTAGGAGCAAGGTATTGTTGCCTAATACACTTTACTTGGCATACCATCATATAACAGTGTTATAGAAAGAAAAAATAAGACATTATTGTATATGATAAAAAGTATGTTGAGTAACTCCAGATTATCTTACTTTTTGTGGTCTGAAGCTCTTAAAACAACAATGTATATTTTGAGCAAAGTTCCAACCAAGGTTGTTCCCAAAATGCCATTTGAGTTATGAAAAGGTTGGAAACCGAGTTTAAAACATTCATGCATTTAAGGTTGGCCCCTTGAGGTTAGAGTTTATAATTTACATGAGAGGAAATTAGATCTAAGAACAATAAGTGCATTTTTCATTGGATATACTAAGAACTCCAAAGGATATAGATTTTATTGTCCAAACATTTATAGTAAGATTGTCAAATCAAGAAATGTCAAGTTTTTTGAGAATGATATGGTTAGTGGGAGTAATCCACTTAAAGACTTGATCCCTAAGGATTCTGAACGAACTAGGGACACAATTCTTGATATTAGTACTTTATCATCAAGTAGGTTGTTGATTGTTCATTCTACTAGGGTGAACACAGAGGAACCGATTAAACTTTAGCGATGTCTTCCTAAAATAACTTTAGAAGGTCATAGTGAGCATCATCTGCATGAGGATCAACCAATTGTATAATAATCTTAACCAGCGGATGTTGGACCAACTTTAAAGAAATCTATTAGAGTTAGAAATTGACAATTCCTACTGATTATATAGTGTATCTATAAGAATCTAACTATAACATCTTTATTGAAAATGATATTGAGACGTTTTCACAAGCTATTGAAAGTGATAAATCTGATTTGTGGTATAATGTTATGAAAGATAAAATGAATTTGATGACACATAATCAAGTTTGAGACCTTGTTAAATTACTTATTAGAAAGAGACCTATAAGTTGTAAATGAATTTTGAAAACCAAAAGGGATTCCAATAGTAATATTGAGCGATACAAGGTCTGCCTCGTTGCTAGAGGGTTCACTCAGAGGGAGGGAATTGATTATAAGGAGACTTTTTCTCCTATTTCTAAGAAAGATTCCTTCTACATCATAATGACATTGACTACCCATTTTGATTTTGATTTACACTAGATGGATGTAAAAACAACATTTTTGAATGTGGACCTACATGAAAAAATATATATGAAATAACCTAATAGGTTTGTTTTGAGTAGTGGTGAGAACTTGGTGTGCAAGTTAAAGAAGTCTATATACGAGCTTAAACAGGCCTTCCAACAATGGTATCTAAGTTTCATGATGTTATTTCTTCATTTGGTTTCATAGAAAACATTATAGATCAATGTATATATCATAAGATTAGTGAAAGCAAAATCATCTTCCTTATGTTAATGATATTTTACTTGCAACCAGTAATTTGAAGTTGTTGCATGAGGTGAAACAGTTTCTCTCTCAAAACTTTGATATGAAAGATATGAGGAAAACATTTTATGTCATTGTTATTAAGATATATAGGGATAGATCTTGTCATATTTTAGGGCTATCTTAGGAAACTTATATTAATAAAGTTCTTGAGAGATTTCAAATAAAGGATTGTTCATCTAGTGTTGTACCCATAATCAAGGGTGACAGATCAACCTTGGATCAATGTCCAAAGCTTGATTTTGAAAATGAACAAATGACAAACATTTCATACGTTTTGGTGGTAGGAAGTTTGATGTATGCTCAAGTCTGTATCCGACCCAACATTGCTTTTGTAGTAGGAGTGTTGGGGACATTTTAGGGTAATTCTAGCCTAGGTCATTGGAGAGCTGCAAATAAGGTTATGAGATACCTTCAAGGTACAAAGAATCTAATGCTTACATACATGAGATCTGACAATTTAGAAGTTGTTGTATATTCAGACTTAAATTTCGTTAGTTGTATTGATTCTCATAAATCAACATTTGGTTATGTGTTTTTACTAACTAAGGCAACCATTTCGTGGAGAAGTGCAAAATAATCTTTGATTGCCACTTTTACCATAGAAGTTGAGTTTGTTGCTTGTTTTGAGGCAATTGTACAGGGTATTTGGTTATCAAGTTTCATTTCTGGACTAAAAATTATTGAGTCAATTTTAAGGCCAATAAAGTTATATTGTGACAACTCTACTGTTGTGTTCTTGCTAAAAAACAATAAAAGTGGGAGTCGAAGTAAACATATTAACATTAAATTTTTAGCAATTAGAGAGCACATAAAAGCTAAGGAAGTGCTCATATAACACATTCGGACTAAGCAGATGATTGTTGATTCTCTGACCAAACACATACTACCTAAAGTTTTTAAAGATCATATTGTACTTTTGGGACTTCATAATGATTTATGTTTATGAGTTGTATTTTACATATTTATGTAATTGACTCTGTTGGCTTGTTTTTCATTTGAGTTGTATACATTTTTGTTGAGAAAACAAACATAATACAGGACCAAGAATAAACATTTGAGGTTTATTCATAAAGTTTGGATTTACATGTGAGTTCATTTAAAAAAAAGAATTGTATTGTGATACATAGAAGGTAATACCTGATTTGAAGAGACTTATCACTATGATTCGCATAATTTTAATTTCTATTTAACCATAAAGGTTGTAGTGGATAAGGTAATAAAGTATGAGACCAAGTGGGAGAATGTTAGAATTATATAAAGGTAAATATTAATTATAATATTTATTTGGAGGGTAAAATGGTCTTAACATTTTATTAAGGGCAAAATTGTCTTTTTGGTAATTGTTATATAAGTTCATCCAATTGTGTTTGATAGGTACACCATTCACAATAAAAGAACACTGAAACTAGTTCTTAAAATTCATTGAATTCATAACCCATCCTATGTAAAGCTTTCAACGCGTATTTTGGAAGTACTTACTTTTAGTATTGACGAGACGATCTCCTAGGTAAAGAATCACAGCAGTTAATTTTCATAATGTAGAAAATCACCATGGCAAGATATATGCTTCCAATCATGAAATCTCTAATTGTTTAGTTATCATTGGATAACATGCATGTTTATATGCCTTACAAACATGCGTTTTGAATGCATTCGAATAGTCTCAGAGCCAATCACCTGCATTGATATATAATTGTACATATATAGAAGAAAAAAAAATAAACATATCAATAGATTCCATGTACTCTTATTTGGTTTGTTTAGTCACACTACAAACAAGTTATATTTAATTTAGACTCAATATTATGCAGGCCAAAGAACATATTCCCACCCGAGGTATTTTTACCCTCTTATTTTTTAAATCTCAAATATTTATTCATTTATTAAAGTCAGTGATTAAATTTAATGATCAATGATTAAAAATTAATAGTTAAAAGAGTATTTTCGTCTTTTATATAAAAAAGAATTTTAAAAATAATAAATTAATAAAATAAAATTTATAAAAATATTAAAAAAAATTAAAAAATAAAAACAACCACCGTCGTTTGTGACGGTTCTCTCTGCCAAAAATGGAGGAGGTCAACCTGACCTTTTCCACTGAACGAGGTGACTAGGTCGTTTCCTATCTTTTAGTTCAATTATTGGTTGTCATTGCCGCTAGTGACACAACCAGTCGCAATGGTTGCTTTTTTATTTTTAATATTTTTATTTAAATATTAAATTATATTTTTATTATATTTATTTTTTATGTTGAGAGTATTTTAGTTATTTTATAATAAAAATTAAAAAAAGTAAATAAAAAATACTCAATGAGTAAGTGTTTGAGTTTTTAAAGTTGCAGAACATAATTTTGTCTTTCAATGAAACCTTCAGTATGCATATGAATTGATAATAAAATCTCATATCATAATAACAATCCGACATTTTGAAACGTGTTTTTGATTAAATTGATTCTCATAATCATTTACATGTATCTTTGACTAAGATAATGTAAAAATATACATAACAATAATATAATTATCTATTGTGCGAAATCTTACATTCAATTTGGACAATTTAATCAAAGGAGGATTTTCATGGAAATGATGTCAAAATTAAAACATAAAATCAAACATGGATATTAAAAAAAGAAAAAATATGCTCTTCAAGGTATTACCTGAATCATGACTATCCTAGAACTTCGTTGTCATTAAATGGAGACTATCAAATGATTGAATAATTGGAATTGGTTTTGGCCAAGTAGGAATATTGGCTCAAAAGGGTGACAGAGTTTATAAGAAGATTTAATTAGATGGTTTTGGCTGATCAGAAATTTTTCTCTTTCTTTATTTTTTGGGTCTACTCCTGAATTCCCAAATCCTCCTACTCCACAATGGCTTCCAGTGGCCATTTTATAGGCCAAGTTTGCCTTCATTATGACCTCAATCAAGGGCCAGTTAACCCCTTGATGGAGGCCATAATGGAAGCAAAAAAATCAGTCATGATTTGGAGCAGTACAGGCCGCAAACTGGAGCAGAAAGCTCGAGAAAAATCAGTTACGTGAAGAAGATCAAGCTGCCGCAGGTTGGAAATTCATGCTCCAGCGCGTTGGGCGATGCTTCTTTCTCGTAGGCATTTTTTTCTTTTCTTCTTTTTTATTTCTTTTGGGCTTGATTTCTGCTGCTTCTTCCACTTCTCTTGGGTTTGCATGCATTATTTTTTAGTGGGCCGGGTTTGGTCTGTTGGTTTGTTTAGGCAGGCTTGGGTTGGTGGGTTTATTTAGGTTTGTTGCATGCTTTATTTTTTTCTAGGCTATTATTTAGGTGGGCTTTTTATGGTTTTTAGCATCGGTTTATATTTTTGGGTGGGCTTACGATTTTGTGGGTTTAATTTATAATTTTTTTATTTAAATGGTTCGGACTTGGGATTGGGTTAGGATTTATTCGGGTTTTTTGTTTTAGTTTTTTTGAGTTTGGGTTTGGGTTTGGGTTTGTACGACACCATAAAGTGCCACACAAGGATAGGGGATAAGCAACACTCAAATTTGAATTCAACTGAATGGTCTTTAGAAATTTGCATGGGTCCATCACTCTAAAATATGTGGTTAGAGGATCGGCAATATGCAAAACATAACAATTAAAAATAGTATGCATGTTGTCAACATTTGTTGACAATGTGCACTTGTCATATACTATGTTCATCAATTTCTGGCCATTACCCATACCGTAGGAGTTAGGTCCAAAAACTATTGAATTGGAAGAGAACAAGGATTGATAATATGTGGTTGAACTTATACTTTGTAGAGTGGGTTTTATTTGAAACTCACTTGCGTGTTATGTCAATCTTTATTATATAAATTCAAATTATCCAAAAGTAAGAAATCTTTGAAAATTTCAGTAAAAATATTCATGAAGTAACACTTATGATGAAACTGTCTATTACAGAAGAAAGCAAGTTTCATTTTGTCCTAATGTTATTAGACAAACTTAGATTTTCATGATGTGAATTTAGATGTTGATGAGATTGAAAAGGAGGAAGAAGAGGAAGGATGTTTGGGTGAATGGCGACTGAGGGGAAAAATTAATATTTTTTACCCTTCCACATGTTGGCATTGTATTTAAATTCATGCACAACTGTTGTCTTGTCTTTTTATATGACAATTTTCGTTAACGAAATTGGTTTTGGTGAAAATTGAACTTTTCAAAATTAAGGGTAAAAAATGTCATTTGATTAAAGCTTGGGTGGAAGTTGGCATTTGGCAACAGTAACAACACATTGACAATCTTACGTGATTAGAAGAATATTTATTTATTTTCTTCTTTAGAAATTCAAATTAATTTCTAGTAATACTTGAGTTATTTGATAAGGAGTTGGATCAAGAAAATGACAAGAAAAATTTTCAAGAAAACTTTAAGCTTTTTGTGTCTTTCATAGACCATCCAAAAAGTGGTTTATGGTTCAATTTAGCACTCTCTATTCATTTTTTTTTTCACTAATTCTTAAGCCTACTAAACTCGTTATTATCTACTAAGTAAGAACATGTTAGAATACGATAGTTTTTAAGCTTATGAATCAAGATAGTCTCTTAATCACTCATTTCCAAGATGCTTGGCCAGGGTGCTAATGTATTTTTGTTGGATGATTGAGTGCCTTGAATGAAATACAAGCCATACTGCCTTTCGTGTGGGCATCACTAGGGGACATCCTCAAGAGCCATGACAACAAGTGCTAAATTCTTCAATGATATGTGCTTGCTCAAGAGTAACAACATTCATTTTGACATTGCCACAAAGCTTCTTGACACGACCTACTTTGTTAGAGAAATGAGATTTCTTGGACTTTATTAGTGCATTGTTATTGTAGACAACTATCACCCCAGTTCCAATCATTTTTCACAATGGAATAAAGAAAATTTTGCTAATGAGAGTTTTAGTGGAGGGAGGAAACGATTGATAAGAAAGGGAGTAATGTCTTTAAATAGAGAAATAGGTGTTTTTGAATGGATGTGGTTCTAGTGATAAAGTAGGAACAAATAGATTTAGTTTACAAAGAGTTGACAATATTCTAATCAAGTGGTTGAGTGAGAAGTTGTTAAGTTGTTTGATATGTTTGATTAGAGTTTATGCAACCTTTGGTATGCAAATCTTGGGATACTAAAAATTGTCTATGTGAGGACTCACATTTCCACTCATATCGAAACTTAGAGGATTTTAGAATGGATTAGTATAACTTCACCCCTACTTGTTAAAGACCTTATCGTCATTGACCAAAAATCCACTATTCAGGCCACATAATGGATTCTCTCCTTCTATCCTTCTATTACTACCATAGATTAGCCATCGAATAACCTATCTCTCTCCCAAACAAAACTCATCCATTTCTTTGCTAAATCCACTACTAGCATCACTACATTAGATAAAAAATGAGAATTTGGATGCTGATGAGGTTGAGAAAGAGGAGAAAAAGGAAAAAGGTAAGTAGAAAGAAGAGAAAGAGTGTTTTTATCAATCAAATTGATTATAGTAAAAATTTTCAAACTTAAAAGATGAAAAATACACACCATTAAAGTTTGAGTGGAAATAATCATTGGGCCGCGCTAATAATATGTTGACGATATTTGATTGACAACGTTTATGTCATGTGTTTATGTGTATGTGGCGTAGGGTTAGAAGAGACCCTATGATATTTAATTTTTGACTAATATAATCAATATTATTTATACTTGATTCAATGGGTCTTATTTGAAAATTTTAATAGATGAATGAAAAATTAATTTTTTAAGTTTAATAAATAAAAAATTATCATTGCATCAGAACTCAGGCGAAAAAAAGCTTGTGACCTAAATTAAAAAATAATGATTTTTTCTGGTCGGAGAGTGGAATAGCGCGGTTATATGTTCTGGTTGGCTCTAAATACAGTCGTGTCACTCAGGTGTTGTCCTCTCTCCTTTTGATGCACTCTCTTTCCAGCGCTCACTCCGGTATTATTTTCTCTCTCTTTTTGGCCACAAATGTGCGATGGAGCCCATGTTCTTGCTGGTTTCTTTTCACTGACGACTATCTCTTGTCATTAATTGTCTTCTTCGCCGACACACTTTTCTCTCCCCTTTCAGCCACGACTGAACGATAGGGTGATTGCTCTCAGATATTTCTCATCATCAACTTAATAAGGTCATGAGTCTTGGCCTGAAGAGATAGAACTCGTCAGTATATTGCTGCGTAATAAGAACTCAATACAACTTAAATTGGTTAACTGGAAAAGGTCATTGCTCCAGAGTGGGTTTGAGAGTATTTTTGTAAGATTCTGTCATTAGTGAATGTGCTCTTAGTAAAAGTACGTAAAGTTAGTTCTTACGGAAGCATTTTATATTTCTTTTGTGTTCTCTATTTTTTCATATAAAAAATCTATAAAGTTCAAAAACTCTCACACATACCATTAGTCACCCAAACCAGTATTAAGGGGAACCTCATGTACAACACTGAGTGGAAAAAGTGGTTTCATTTGTGTAAAGTTCTAACAATCCTCTTTCCATGGCTGTCGGTGAATTTTTTAGAATTCCACAAGACTACTGAAGCTCTACTGTTGGTGATATTGATTGATCCCGTTTCAATGGCGTGACAGTTTGTTTTGTTTACCATATTTAGAAGACATTGTGATTAATTTTGTGTAGTGAAGTAAAAAAAGATTATTAAAATATAAATAATACCCAGTAATTAAAATGTCAAATTGTTTCTTCCATGATGCAGAGCTTGCCAATTAAGATGTGGCCACAGCCATGGCCAGGGCCATAACCTGGAAAGAGGATGGAAGTATTTAATTATTTTTTTGGTGAAATTTATTGGAAAGATAAAAAGATTCAATTGATTAAGCCCCAACGCTTTTCCAACAAAATAAGCCAATGTTAAATATGACTAATTTACAAACCAAGACACGCCTTTCTTCCGAACAAACAAAAATTAACACCCTTTTTCATAACTGTCGACACTTGCTCTCCTACGGAAAGAGAGATATAACAGAATGAAGAGGCAGAGGATGTTCATGATATGATAATAATATCAACAACAAGGCTTAATTAATTAGAAGAAAGATGGTTTAACTGGAGCTCTTCCCACCGCTCTCGTCAAATTAGCAACTTCATGAACTCTGGCCGGTTTTGTTCCCCTCTTAGCCTCTGATAATGCCCTCCTTTCTTCAGCTTTCCTGTGTGCTCTGGCCACATTATATTGCATCTTCTCCAGGTTGTTGTTCTGTTCTCTTCCAGCTTCGGCTGCGCAAACTCAACTAAGATATTATTTATCTCAAACAGAAAATTTAAAAAAAAGAAAGTGAAGAGAATTTTGACAGAAAACCCAAATGATAAAAAGAAAGAATATACTTACAATTAGATTCTCACAAACAATACTAATTATTCCATGCTTAATCAAAATTTTCACTAATAATAATCATTTATTAGCTGGTAATAAATTATTCACTTTCTACACGAACCAATTAAATATCCATCATTGCTCATCCATTTCCATGCAAACTATAAAATTTAATTACCTCAGCTCTCTTAATCCAACAACTAGCCTTTTCCACTCGCTCACTCTCCCACCCATTAATTATTGCCTCTTCTCTCTTAAACCGATTATTAATCTTTGAAATCTTGGCGTTTTGCCATGCTGATATCTTCATCTCCACCTCTTCTTTCTTCACTCTCTACACTAAAAAATCACCATGAATGCCTTCGTCGCTTGAACCCATTTATCTCAAATCTAAACCTGAATCCAATGGAATATTATCTAATCCTATAGCCAAAGGACAAATAAATACTGTCAAGGACCCATGTAGCTCAAAAAGTACCACATGCTAGAGGCATAAAGAGCATTGCACGATTGATGGATGAAATGGTAAGTTGATTTAGCTATAATAAGTAGATGACATATGTAATGTATACAAGTTATATGGGTAATGTATATTTTTAATTGTGATGAACAAACATCCAGTGGATAACAACTATCACGAGTCAAAGTATTTATAACAACCAAGAGGAGTCATAAAGATGGTAGACCTATTAATCAAGACTCTATGCAAGCAATTATAAGTTCACTTTTTGTAACTTTATCTATTGTTTTGTGACCAATGAAATGCAATTAATCAAATATTGCTTGTTATATTGAGTTTAGGAACTAATCCAAGAGAAGATGAATGAGCTACAAAATTTTATTCAAGAATTGAATATGAGTCTTGCTAAGATGGAGGATAATGCATATGCTCAGGTGATGGGACCAAAAAGACATTGTCAGGTGCATGGATTAGGATTAGGTCTCATACCTGCTAGGTATAGGGCATCATCATCATCATCATCTCATCACTTAGAAGACTGTTTAAGGGTGAACAATAACACTAAGCAAAGAGTAATAGAAATAGAAGATCAACTAAGACAAATATAGAAAATTCAGAGTAATGATATAAATATAGTTAAATCTCAATTATCTTTGATTATATCATCTTTGAGCATACCGCATACTAAAGATAATCAACAACCTAGTGGAGAGGTAAAGTATATAAGATATTTTCATATAATAAAGTCCTTTAAATGAAATAATTAGATGACAATTAACATATATGTTTTGTCCTATTGTTTGTGAAAGATACCCTATCTATCGAACAATCATCAATTTTCAAATGAAAAATGAGTAAGTTTGTATGTGATAAAATATGAGATCATTGGAAATGCTTGTATTCCATTAAAAATGCTTATTGATGAAATCCAACTAATGGGAGGACTAGTTTATTTGCATTTTATAAAGTGTTAAGATTATTGTTTAATAAAATTTGAGATTGCTAAGTTATTGATATTGGTTGATTATTGAGTTTATTAGCAACATTTGTATATCAACTTTAAATGTTTGACTTGGATGAAATTGATGAAACTTTAGTAAACCGAGGGCATAGTGTTGTGTTTGGTGTGTTTGCATGTCAACTTCTAATGTTGGACTTAGATGAAATGGTTTACAAATCTTGAATGTAGAATTTTGTTTATGAAAGCATGTTGATGGATGTAAGGCATGTCGTAAGATAGTTTGACTCAATGAAATTTGATCAAAGTGTTTGAGATAAGTTGTTAAAATGTAATAAACTTCCACTTCATGAAGTTCTGCATGATATTAGTCATATTGTGTAATCTAATTTTGAGTTACTTTGATAGTACATGGGGTAAAAATAAGATATAAAATTTGGTTGAAATGAAATTGGGTAAGTGATGTATTCCTAATATAGTAAAGTATGTCGAATTGATCTAGCAAGTGTTATTGAATATTGTGTATTCAAGTATTGTTTTGAGTTACATATTCAAACTTGTGTATTTAAATTGATTAACCAAGCTTAAAACTTTAATTGTAAATACATTGTCGAATGGACTATTATAAAATATGAGATTATTTTAAATGTTTGCATTCTATTACATAGATATTTATGCACTTCTTCCAATTTATATTTTAAATATTTTTTAATATGAGATTGAATGTTGATGTTGGTTTATTATTGTGTTTGAACTTATTAGGTATAAGCTCTTTATTATTTTGTGTCATATTCTTCTCACATTTACGATTTATTACAAATTACAACTTTAGATATCTTGACTATTATGTTATTGATTATTATATACATTTATATTAAGTATTAAGTTAGTACTTTAATTGTATTGTGTATTTAATTAATACATTTTTAAATTAAGTAGTGCATATTATAAACATTATCAAATTGAATATTGTTGAATTAATTAATACAATATCAGGTTGATTAGTCTTTTTGAGTATTATCTTAGCCCATTTTGAATAATATCAGATTGATTATTGTATATTTATTAAATTTTTATAAAAAATATTTAATTAATACAAATAATAAAAGAAAAAACAAAAAAATTAAAATTAAAAAAAATGCCGCTATAAGTCATCAACAAAACACTAGTGAAAACACTACAACGCCACAAAAAATCATTAAAAAATGCCCCTGTAAGTCTTCTTAAAAAACACCAACAAAAGTCACAAAAATGCTACAAAAAGGTCATATAAGCACCAAAAATGCTAGTAAAATTCATAAAAATACCACTAAAAGTCAATGCTATGTTTCTAAAGGCTATTAAAGAGGATAAGGTTGGTTGTGAGTTAATAAAGAGGATTGTGAATGAATATATTTTAAAGGTTGTATACTGACCGTTGGTTGTAGTTTATGAGACGTGTATGAGTTAGCTATTTGTTGTATAACTAGATTTGTGTTTGTTTTTCTTGTGTATAATAGGTAAAAGATGATTGTGGGTAGCATCATTAGAAATCCTCACGAAACTATAACTCATCCACTAAGGCTGCCTAGTTGTTAAAAGGCTAATTACATACATTATATGCAACCGTGACAATCTGCGAAAGTGGTTTACAATAAATTAGTTAGATTAATTTAATTTAGCATAGATTAATTTTTTCCTTTTTATAGCAGCTTAGTTTTAGATTGCTTATTCTGTTAGGGACTAGCAAAAAACTGATTGGGGATCTTGATAAGTTTCCATCACACTTAGAATTTCTTATTTAATTTATAGAGTTTTAGGGTGTAAATTAACTATTTTACTCCAATTATGTGCATATTTTTTGGATCACAGGTTTATGTGTGTTGTTTTATAGAAAATGATGAATTTCATGTGAATTTGATAGAAAGCAAGTTAGAAAATGCTTTTGAACAACCAATTGGTGTTTTGAGGTGAATCCAAGAAAAGGCGAAAGGGAAAAGCAAAATAGAGAAGTAGGATGAAGATCTAAGGTAGAACCACAACGATTGAGCAAAGAAAATTCCAACAGTTTAAGGGTCCGATATTTCATGAAGTTAGAGTCTTAGAATGTTAAAGTGGTCATCAATAAAATTATAATGAATATTTCAAGCTTTTTAGAAAGCTATTATAAAGAAAAATCTTAGCTTGTTTGGGCCATCAATTATTACTACAACATCAAGTTTTCTCGATAGAATTCTATGTTTGACTACAGAGGACTAAAATGGACATAGCCTAACATTTTAAGGTCCAAATCGAGTAATTCAAAAGCAAAATTAAACTAGACATCCAAGAATACAACTTTTATGAAAACCAAAATTCTAGAAACTTTTCACCACAATGAGGAAAAGCCATGTCGTAGCAAGAAAGGAAGCAAAATCTAGATTAAATAACTTCTAATTCAATTAAGATTCTGCATGGCTAGCCCTAACTATATAAGCAACCTTTATAACTTATTAGAGGATATCATGGAGGCAACAAGGTCAATTAGGAGACATATTTTTAGCAACTTTCAAGGAAATTTAACAAGGTTTAATCCAAGCAACAAATCAAGAGAAGATTCACATCCAATCAAGATTGTTTTTCAGAAGGGTGTTATTACTTTCACTCTAAAAATATGTTTTTCTTGAATTTGTTTGTTTATTCTCCTTGTTCTATCATGAGCTAAACTTTTATTCACAAGGGCAATGATGTAATCTATTTTGTGATACTTAGTTTATCAATATAATTTAAGTTCTATGTTTTCTTTATATGTGTTAATAAATTATCAACTGAATTTGTTGCTATTGTTTGTTTGATTGGCCACCATTTGAATTTATTGAGATTTCTTAATAATAACTGAAAAGTAGATTATAAAATTGAAACTATCAATAATTACCATGAGTTTAGCAACAAACTGTATAGGTACCGTGACTTGGGGGTTGTAACAGTTTATAGATTGGGCAAAATCTAGAGATAGACAAACACAAATTTATATGCTTGTTACGAATTCTTAAGCTTTATGCATATTTTGTTACACCATTATAAGACGTGTAGTCAGTAGGTTAATAACAAGAGTAGGTTAATATCAGACAAAAACGGTTATTAATAAGTAGTGAATTAGGCTATTAACCTACAAAGATAAACTTGATATTGAAAGGTTGACAACTGTGTTAGCAATTAGGTGAAGTCTTAGCCTTAATGTCTTTTATTTAATAAGTTTCTTGAGAATTTCTTACTGCTTTGTTTTTATTGTTTTATTTTAATCAATTTAGTCACTACTTAGTAGTTGATTAAGTATCTTTTAAATATCATTATTCAAATAGCACTAAGATTAGGAAGTTTAGGCATTAGCAAAGTCCTTGTGGCATCGATATCTGAACCCAACCTTATCATACTCTTACAAACTAATACACTTGCTAATAATCTGAGACTAGTATCTAAAACTTACTCAACAAATAAAACTGTGTTTTTTTAAGTATAGATGTGTTTTAAGTATAGACTAAATGCACCATTTCATCTACAAGTTATAGACTAAATGAATTTTCGTGACCCTAATTGCAAAATCAGAAGGCGTGACTTTGTTTCCAAATAAACTCTCTTGGCAGATTGATCCAATTCAATGGCTATTCGTCAATTATTTTGTGTTATTTCTCATCATTATTAACGGCAAGGACTGCATTATTACATGGATTGCCAAATAAGCATCGATTATGTACAATAGAAACGATTGTTATTAGTTTTTCGTTATTGAAAAAAAAGTTTAAAGATGCAGTTCGATTTTTCAGTTTATTGTTCTTATAGCCGACAATCACATATAATGGGTCCTGAGCAAAATAGTCATCGTTAAAACACAGGAGTCTATTTTATTCTGGTAAAGCTCAGACAAAAAGAAACCTGATCCATCTAACTGCTATATGCAGAGAACTCTAATTTTAACATAGATTTACCGTAAAATAGGCAGTATTCTATAACTTTTTTGTACAGAAATCATCATGAATATATATATATATATATATATATATATATCAGTAACAGTTGGTCCCATGAACAAGTTTCCGGTCAAGCAAGCACGATTATTTTGTCAAATTGCATTATAGGGACTCCCACTAGTAACACCATCGCAAAAGTAGCAAAGAAATGAAGTAATCCTCCATAAGCCGGCCCTTTAGCAGACCCTGAAGGGTTAACATAAGGTGGAAGAGAAGCATCCGCCAGGGGAGCCTGTTGATCATATTCTTCAATGGGAGGAGCCGGTGTCGGTTGTGGCCGCGGAGCTTCTAGAGGTGAAGGCACGACGGCCGGACTTGATTTGTTGGGGGAACTAGAAAGAGATGTGTTATTATCTTGAAATTGCAACACACTATCTATGCCATGGCATCGAATCGAAGAGCCTGCAGTGCAAATATTAGGGCTAATGAGTTTCACGTTGTTGAGAAAATAATTCCTCCTGCCACCATTGGAAATATTGAGCATGTACTCGGGAAATGAACTTGGAATCAATGAGCCTGATGGGATTCGTCGAAGATGCTCGAAAAGCAAAACCGATGGAATTGAATGACGAAGCAAGAAATCAGAGACGGATTCCTGAAGCATATTGGTTTTGGCCAAAGTTCTGTCATTAGGCATGAAGAACGTAACACTTTCTAAGATTTTTGGATCAAGTTGAGACATCTTAAGAAGCATGACAAAGGTGAAATAGTTAGCCGTTTGCATCTCTTCCATGGCGACGAGAAGGTTTTGATTGTTCGCCGGAGAAGAAATGATTGCGGGTGTGGCTGCAGATGAAAGCAGTGGAGCCATAAACAGAAAATTCAACAGGAGAATCTTAGCCATTGTGATGAATTTTTGTGTCTGATGTTTTGAATCTTATTTTGGGGAAGTTTGACTGGTTTTTGTATATTGAGATTAAAAGGGATTAGATTGGGCATGCAGATTTGCTGCTTCAACAACTGGTGAGTTCACACTTCTTGAATGTTTAATAAAAATTTGGGGTATTCCAGGATTCATGATCCATTTTCATTAAATTCCCAACAAAATTTAACTTCGAGGATTATAAATAATTAAATACTAAGAAAAAGAAAATTAGGGATCGTAGATATCAAATTAAAACAACTCAATCAAACATTACAGGGAGTTGTACTGGGCTGACTCTAGTGCGGCCCACCATGCCTAGAGATTATGTCATGCCATGACCCATTAATTGACAAGCCTACAAGCTTGGGGCATGGTTCAGACCCTTTGGGTTGTGCCTCTATTTGTCCATAATGAACCAACGCGCAAGCTTTTATCATATTAGATTTTTGAAAATTTTTTAAATTTAAATTAATAATTTATAATCATTAATCAAAATGAGATCAGTACCTCTGAAATTTTATTGAAAAGGTCTTACTTAGAGTGAAAGAAAACCGTGGTTACGTAATAGAATTTACTAGTATCAATATCTATTTCTAATCTTTTTATTCATCTTCCACATCTAAGTCCTTGAAGTTTTCAAAATCCTTCATGCACACATTTTTTGTAGTCATCAAATCCTTCATGCACATAATGCTTCCATAATATATCATTGTAAGTTTGATTATCAATTATTGAGGATAAATCCACCTATACTAAAAGTTTACTTTGATGTTAGAGTAGATACTGAAAACATTAATAAATCACATGTCATGACGAAAAGCACATGATAGGTATGTTAATGTGCTCTCCACTATGCTAATATATCAAAATTTTCACTTTCATTCATAATTTCAGCAGAGTTATCAATATTAATATAACTAAAAAATTAACCGAAAATTCCAAGTTGAACCTACAATGGCTTACCTTTTCGTAGGATAAACTAGGGTTAGATTCGAACCGAATGTGTTTGGATTCGTTTTTGAGTTCGATTCGAATAAGCTTGAAACGAGCTGAACAAATCCGAACACGAACACAAACTACATTTTTTTAAATTCGAGTCGAATAAACTCGAACACGAACACTGCAAACCGAACACAAATACGAACCTGAACTTAAAATAATAATTTTTTAATTAAATTTTATTAATTATCTGTATTAATTATAATTTTTAATAAATATAAAAATGAATTATACGAACCGAATACGAATACGAATACGAACCGAATACGAACTTAATTATACGAACCAAACACGAATACGAACTTTACTAAAAAATATTCGACGAATACGAATACGAGCCCGAACCCGAACCCGAACCCGAACAGTACGAAACGAGCCCGAACACGAACATGGTTCAGCTCGAATCCAGCCCTAGGATAAACCGCAAGTATATCTTGCCTTTAAATAAACTACTTAAACTTTTTGAAGTACGTGTAGTGTTTCTAGATTTAGGTTCATAAACAAAATAAATTTCAAGCAAAAAATCCTTAACATCTTATATTCTAAAAGCTAAAGGTTTTAATAGATTATCAATTATAACTTCTAACAAGTTTTTAACTCGTAATGATTTAGTTTTAGGATCTAATAAGATAGCAATAGGAAACAATAAAGGTGTATGTTTCCAACATTTTATATTTTTTCTTCCATTTTTTTGGTGCAATGTCTCCAAAAACGTTATGATATCTGTAAAACTAATATTCATCATATAATATAAATCAAACAAGTTGTATAATAGTAAACTTTGAAACATTGATTAGTAGTTACGAAAAGTACTAACATATTCATTAAAGCACCAACAATGTCTCGATCATACTCAATCAAAAAAACAAGATTTTCAAGATCTTTTGGTTTTGCATTAAAAAAAATTGGTTATTGATATTTCATAGCCATCACAATATTTTAACATTAAATAAGTTGAATTCCATCTAGTTTTAACATCAATTTTCAATGTTTTCTTTTATAATCCCGTTTGTTTACACATAATATGGTATGCTTATAGAGACGATGAAAATAATAATATAGAAGTGATAACATGTCAAATTGTTCCTCTTTGATTCTTTGTGAAACTCATTCTTTCTTATGTTATTAAATTCATTATATGACCAATGCATCTAACATGAAATAATTTTTCATCAAACGGTAAATTTAAATGTTTCATCATTAATTCAACAACTTTATCATTAGATTTTGCATTATCAAATGTAATAGAAAAAAAAATAAATTTACTTATTTATATTCATTAAATATGTTAGTTAATGTTGTATGAATGGTCACACCAATATAAAGGTATTCTAACACTCTGAGTACAATAACTTTTTTTTTTTATATCATTGCCAATTAGAATTAATAAAATAAGCAATTATGCAAATATATGCTAACTCTTGATTACAAGATGTCCATAAATCAGAAATTACTGAAACAATACCATTATACTCACTTAGTTCATTTATAGTTTTCATTAATTCCCAATTTCTAAATATATCACATCTTAATATTGACCTAAAAATTTTTTTAAATGCATGTTGAAAACTTTTTTGCATCATTTATTCTAATAATGTATCCTCAACATAAGAAAAAAATTTAGTAAAGTTAACAACATATCTAGCCATGTAGTCTCACATTACTTGTTGATTGTATATGAAATTCAATATTTCTCCTATAGTAGAACCAAATGGATTATCTGAAAAAGATCTACAAACTGATCTTGAATTTGTGAAAACAATTTGTTGTTGTCCTTTCAAGTGTTGCGGTATTTTTTTTATAATATTCATTTATATGGTGACAGAGATGTTTAATGCCTCTTGAACTCGTATATGTTAAACATGAATCATAGTATTTGCACACCATATATCATAGGCTACCTTCTAGATGGATTTTGATGGTGTCATATGTAGAATGTGTGTAGCTGATAATAAGGCATATTCCCGTAATGACACTAACAAGTCTAAATTCCTCTTCGAAAATCATTCTTTTTGTAATGGAAACACTACTTTTTGGCTTTGGCCTCCTCTATGTTGGCTTCAACTTTCTTAAAGTTTTTCTTCCTTGGTCTAACTTTTAGACCTTTTTGAAGTTTCTATTGCTTCTAATATTGTCCCACTAGAAGAAGTTGCATAAATATCCATATACCCCTTTCCTTGTTTATAGAACTCTAAAATCTCATTCAAAAGTTTTTTATTCATTGAAGCTAACATATAGCTTAAAACTCTCAAATTATCCTATTGTCAAGTTTTGAGACTTTTTTCTCATGTTCTATGGCATATAGAGCCAAGCCAAAAAGAAGGGGTGTCTCAAATGCATATATGAATTTTTTGAAATTGAGAACAATTCTCAAGTTTCTAAGTCAATCCTTAAAGTTTGGTTTGATTTAAAACGTTATTATCCAAAATGCATAATAAAACATTGTCGGCCATTGTTGATTATCACAATTTATAAGAGAATATTGGAAAGAAAATTAAATTGTTATTGTCTTCTAAATTTAAACATTTAATAATTTAGTCATATTAGCTCCCATTATTTTATTCAAATCTCACACTCCCCTGGACAAGATTTGAAAATTTCATTGGAAAAAATTTCTAGTAGGGCATCAAAGTGTAAACCTCATATAACAGAAATTTTGGTTCATTTAAAATTAATAAGAAATTATTTCATATTATATATCTATATAAGTTATGATCCATAAAACAATCTTTAGCTTCAAACGCGTCATGTAATAAAATTCTTGGCACCCTACATTAGTTAAATCCAACCTGTTATGCTTTCTAAAATAGTAGTCTCATTATACCCTCATATAATAGACTCTTAGGCATAATGAAAAATACTGTCTAAATACTAGATGATTAATTTCGTACCATAAAGAATAGTATCCCTCACATAATAGAAATCTTGGGATATCTAGCCATATGATAAAGAATTAATTGACCCACGACAAATTCAATATTTTTCTTTAGGAGATTTTAAGTTTAGCCTTTTAGATAAAAGACATTTTACATTTTATATGTTATAACATCCACACATCGCATGCTTGCATAAAATATAAGACCTAATAGGATGATAATAGGGTTTTTCAAAAATACATCATGATATGGCAAACTATAATCCTAGTTCTAATATTCTTCTTTTGGATCCCATCTGATAACTCTGTGGATCTTCATTTAGTTATTTGGTCAAATCGATACATTTTGAATCAAAGGCACACAGGCCTAAATTACAAATCCGACCAAGGCATGTAGGCTTGGATAACATAAATAAATAAGTATTATTACAAGTCATTTTCCAAAAGAATATTACATGCCATTTAGAATAAATTGGAAAATTCAAATATCATCCATAATCATCGCTCATAAACATTCATTCATCCATATAAATAAGCATTTATAAACTATTATGAACTCATTCATAATATAAATAAACATTAGTCATGCTATTGAAATAAGCAACAAAATCTAATGTAAATAACATTTAGTCAAGGATTTAAGAGTGTATATTATGATGCATATAGAGTAAATATTCATAATATTAATATTTACCTTAGATGACAATTACTTGTATGTTGTTCATAATTATGTAAGGGTACATGCAATATTTTACACCTCTTAAACATATAATATCAATATATTACATTTTATATAACATTAATTCATATAAACAATAATCTCCTACTTAACCGCCATAAAATGAGACTAGTTTTATACGGATTTTATTATATGCACCTTTAACACTCATCAACATCATCATATAATGTGCATATACATCATGAACCATTATGCATCCTTTCTAATCCATCACATGAATTATACATCCATACAACCATAATTCTAAACCAAAATGCATAAAACTTTTATATGCACCAAACTTCATCCTTATGCAATTTAATCTCCATTAAAATGCATCGACTTTTACATGTTCATATATGCATTACACTTGACAAAATTCTACACATTATCTTCCACAGAAGTTTCAATTCAATTTGCATTCAAAACACAACATTTTATATGCACCAAATCCAGCCTTTGAAACACATGCAAAATTTTCAAACTGCACTGAACACTTTTAAGATGCATTTCATGGAGTTAATGTCTAATAACACAATGACTGATACTTAACCAAATGGCAACCTTAATGCACACACCAAACATGCATATATCATCAATAACATCACATATTCCAAATCATTTATGCACCAAAACAGATTTTATACAACAATTAGGTTATTGTTGTTTCGTATTCATCACAGGATTTTAACATTAAATAAGTTCAATTTCATTGAGCTCAACACCAATTTTTAATTTCTTTTATTTTTCAGTTTCATTTGTTTACATGTGTTATGATACACTTGTAAACATGCAAGAAATAATGAAATATAAGTAATGGCAATGTCTACTTATTCTTATTTCATTTTTTATTAAACTCATTTCTTTTTGTGCCATTAAATTCATTAAATGATAAAGGCATCAACATGAAATGATTTTTTTATTAAAAGGTAATACACCAATATGAAAACATTCTAATACTCTAAATGTTTTTTATTTTTTTCATAATTGCCAATTAGAAATAATAAAATGAGTACTAGTGTAAATATACTCTAACTCCTGATTATTAGATATTCATAGATAAAAAGTTATGTAAATAACACCTTTAAAATCGCCTACTTTATTTACAGTTTTCATCTTCATTTATTCATAATTTCTAACTATATCAAATCTTAAAGTTGTCGTAAAAACTTCTTTAAAAGCCAATTGAACAATATTTTACATCATTTATTACAATACAGTATCATCAACATAATAAAAAGGTTTATCAGTGACGATAACGCATCTGATCATATAATCTTTTCTATTTCTTGTTGATTGTATATGAAATTGGACATTTTTCAATCACAAAACCGGATAGATTATATGAAGAAGATTTACAAACTGATTTTAATCTTGTAAAAGCATTTTGTTGTTACTCTTTCAAGTGTTGAGATATTATTTATGTTCATTAACGAAATTGTCCAATGCCCCCTAAACTCGCACATGTTAAACATAAACCACAATGTTTACACAATATGTGCAAAACCAATTTTCCATTTATATTTTCTTCAATATGATCAGAGTGCTCTTGCACCATCAATTTTTTGTTTTCTTTTTTTACACAATGGTAGTGCATGCTGATGTGACTAAGAATCTTCATTGAAATATTAATTTTTTTAATTTTCCAAATAATCTAAAAAATTAAACTCATTTAATCTCAATTTTATTTTGATATGAATAAAATAAATACAATAATTGACAAAATTAATTTATAAAATCGATTATTAATTAGGAAAGTTAAAAACTTAAAAATTGATGTAGAGATTAAGAGAGCTTAGATTTAATATTAATATTTTATCATATGATTAAATGATAAAATTAAATAACAAATAAATTTCTCAAACATACAATGACACATTAACTTAATCTATACATATAGTTTCACTCGTTATTTCCACCAATAAACCCATTGTTTATCATATATATATATATATACATACACAT
The DNA here is from genome assembly GCA_026122585.1 of Anacardium occidentale. Taxonomy (NCBI): domain Eukaryota; kingdom Viridiplantae; phylum Streptophyta; class Magnoliopsida; order Sapindales; family Anacardiaceae; genus Anacardium; species Anacardium occidentale. The sequence continues at coordinate 896,795 of JAJEJH010000180.1, forward strand.
TATATATATATATATACATACACACATGCACACGCGCACACACACATCGATATAACTCATATAATTAGGTGATTACTTATGAATGTTGGATGAGAATAATACTAATCTAATTAAAATTAATAAATACGTAATTTAGAGTTTTTCTAACATTTTAGGGGGTTTTTTAAAAGTGTTTTCAGGTATCTCTAAGGATTTCTTAGTGAGAAATATTTTAACACAAATTTAGGAGTCCATAAGAACTCCAAATAGAAATGGCATTCAAGCAGAATGGTCCATGTAAGGCATGATACAATATAAGAACAAAATGCAAGGAAACTCACAGTTTCCTCCCATCTAAACTTTTCCTAATTTGATTCCAATCATTCTGGCTAACTAAAAAGCTTAAATGGGCACAAGAAATGCAGCATTACTAGTGTTTTCACCAGCATGATTTAAGTTGTAATGAAATAAAGAATGTAATGAAGGAATGTCACTTAACTGATTCAACTTAACACAAAAGAATGAACTACTAAGGGAACTGGAATGAGCCTCCAATTTGGTTAGTACCAGATGGGGGACTGATTGCCACCCAAAGGAGGGAGATGGTGATCGCAATAAGTCCAGACCATACAAAAACAATGGTCGGAGTCCTCCCTCTTCTTCCCATAAGTCCTTTCGCGAAAGGATAAAGATGTGCCAACACCCAGAAACTGAAGAAAACTCCACCTAGTAAGCGGCTCCATTGTGGTAAGACACTGTATATTGTTCTGCTAAACCCTACTGCTATTGCAATTAAGTTAACCATCATGATTGTGATTGGTGGTATCATCAGGGACGTCCATTTCACAACGTAGAGATCAGCAAACTCATCATCTATATCATCACTAGCTGATTTTGATGTCAAGGTGAAAGAAATTTCAATACCTGCAACAACTTTTAGTAGTCCTTGAAGCACGGCAGCAAGGTGGGCACTAGTCCCTCCAATCAACCAAAACTGCTCATTTCTCCACCATTCCTCCAATTCAATGCCAGACCATTTAATTTCAAGCACAGCTAGCAAACATAGAGTGATGGTTATGGTAAGGAGATAGACTAGGAAAGTTACATTGAGGGTCTGGACGATGAACTGACCAGAGAAGAGAGAGAGAGCAGGGAGAAAACAATAGACAATGAGGAAGATAGAAGTAAAAGGGTAGATTCCCACATTGAGGTATGCTATTCTTTGAAGAAACTTCATTCTAGGGCTGGCAAAAAGCGCATTGTTACGGGAGAAGAAAATCTCAACTGAACCAGTTGCCCACCGTAAGACTTGATGAAGCCGATCAGTAAGATTGATTGGAGCAGTTCCACGGAAGGCATCACGTTTGGTCACACAATAAACTGATTTCCATCCTCTGTTGTGCATCCTATAGCCAGTGACCACGTCTTCAGTAACGGACCCGTAAATCCACCCTACACGAGATCCCCACTCAGTCTTGTCTTCATACCAACAAGAGATGACACTAATTGCCTCTGCAACAATTGAGGCATCAAGAAGCTCACGGGGGATGGTAAGAGCACCAGGTGGGCGACCATTCTTCACAGCTGGGTGATCAGCTAGGGGACGACCTTGGAACTCGGCAACTGGGATCGATTCAATGAGGAAAGATGAGTTACCAAATTTCTTAGGGTGCAGAGAGAGGTTTATCTCTTCATCATCTGAGTCACCAATTCTTAGGGCCCGATTCTCTTCTGGGGTGTTAGCAATGGAATGCTTCTTGTGACGAGAAAAGCAGCAGCTGCAGCAACCTGGATGGTGTTCTTTTGACCGAGGTGGATCAAACCCATAGAGAGCAATCCTCCTAAAGAGACATCCAGTCCCAACATAAACTGGTCCCATAAGTCCATCTAGGGCTCTCATGTTAACGTCAAAGAAGACAGTGTTGTGATTAGCATATCGATCAGAAGGATCAATACCCTCAAATCTCTGAGGAAACTGCACATAACAGAGACGGTCACCTCCTCGATCCATCATGAAGCACATGCCTTCCCTCATCGCCTGAGAGTTATAGATGTAGTGGTCACAGTCAAGGTTGAGAATGAAGGGGCCATTAGACATAATGGCAGAGGCTCGAACCAATGCATTCATGGCTCCTGCCTTCTTGTTGTGATCATAACCAGGACGCTTCTCACGAGAAACATAAACCAGTAATGGGAGGCGGATGTCAATATCAGTCAGATCAATGAGCTTGTCATCGTCAGCTGTTCCATGCAACGGTTCATCACTGGGAGGTTTCAACATCACCTGCATAATTTTAATGAAAAATGATATCAGCTTAATATTTGAATATTTCTAGCAACGATGCTAATATTTATAACCTAAAGAAGTCCTCATCTACAGAGTATGTTCACACGATCCTTCTGGTTAAATAGTTTCAAACTAGCATCATATTTTAGGAAAAATATTTACCTGTATTATACCAGCATGGTCACCTTTAGAGTGCTCACTGGAAGGAGTCAACCAAGTTCCTGGCCAATGTGTACCATCAGCCATCCATGTGGCTTTTGGAATCTTCACAGTCTCCACAGGTTCATCCTGCCTATTCTGTCTCTGCATCTTCATAGCCTTAATTTCCTCCCTAGCATGATATGCATCAGAACGGCGACGGATAGATTCAGGCAAGCCATTGATCCGGACTTTGAACTCATCATACTCACGCTTAACTCGTCTACGATCCTTGACAAAGTCCGACTTTACTTTGTTCTTGTAAGGATCCCGTTTCAAATTGAAGTATGATTCAGGATTTCTAGGCTCAATATCATGCTTCCGACAGAATGGAACCCAAATGTTAGCAAAGCTTGCTGCTTCAGCCATGGCCTCAAAAGTAAGAAGTGCACCACCATCATCAGAAACATAACAAGAAAGCTTTTCCACAGGGTAGTCAGCAGCTAAGATTGACAAGATAGTGTTTGCAGTGACAAGAGGTGGTTCTTTCTCCGGATCAGCAGTAGATACAAAGACATCTATGCCTGGAAGGTCAGATTTTCCAGTGGGGTTGTTAGGGGTAGGTGTTTCAAATTTTTCCTTCAAGACATTAAGATCCGTAGCACGATTAACAGGGCAGAGCTTGGGAAGTTGATCAAGAAGCCATGAAAAAGCAAACCAGATCTCACAAACTACAGACATTCCCCACAGCCAAATTGCATCATTGTTTGGATTATTTACCCTCCACATCAAAAACAGTGCAAGAACAATTATCCGAATGAAAATTAGAAGCCTGTGAAAAGATACACAAAAAAAAAAGTAATTATCAGCTTAAGAGTACATATTCATTTGATAATTTGCATAAGTGCATGTTATTGTTGTACTCATTAACAGCTAATCTGCATATCCGTAGAATGAAAATGAGAAGAAATGCTGAAATATCTTAAAATATCATATTTTCATCTCAATGCCCAAATAAAAAGGAGAACAATAACATAACGAGTAATCGAGAAAAGAAAACTATACCTGTATGGGCTCAGAACAGCAGCAGGTATCTTTAATTTTCGTGTAAGTGGCCTCCATGGTTTGCTCATCAACTCTTGTGGCTCTGCAACTTCATCATCTTTCCCATTTCCAAAATTCCCATCCTTTGGCCAAATAGCATTACCATAACCATATGTTCCTCTAGTCTCAAACAGCCACCGATTGTGATCAAAATCCCCAGTTTGGCTCCTCATCAGCACCGACTTTGTTGACTTCATCAAAGACATCCTTCTCTCCATTTTGGACATTCCAGCTGGTGGAGGAAGTGGAAGTGGCCGCCCATTCTCCATAGGCACCTCATCCAAATCCAAATTCTTATACTGCTCCTTACATCCTGGGCAAATCCCACCTCCAGTTTTCACAGCATCAATATAGCAGTCCCTACATATTTTAAAATCACACTCACAAGGGAGAATATCCACACCACGCTCATCACTCATCACATTTGCATCACACCCTGGAATTGCACATGAAGACCCTTTTACACCAGCCATCTGGGGATGGTTTGCTTCAGATTCAATCACCTTATCCATGAGATGTGCTCGAGTTACACTATTGAAACCTCCTGTAAAGAGTGAATTCGAAACATATTGTTCCTCAACCTTCTGTGAGATTGATGGATCCATAGGTTGGTTATCAGGGGTGGGCGGTATGTGCACTGTGTAGTTCATAAAATCACTACTTCCAAGCTCACTGTCTAGATCATCCCGGGAGTAGCTGATGTAGCGACCAGAGGAAGTTCTCCGGCCAAATGTCACCGTTGGAGGTACTGGAGGTTTGTGTCCTTCATGAGCATCTGAAGATGTAGATAGGTTTGATCGGCTTCCTTTTAATGATTTGGAAGCCATGTTTGAAAACTACGAAGCAATCAGCCTTGGTTCCTGAAATTTAAATGCAAAAAATAAATAAATAAATCTCAATGGAAACTATAGATTAGAAACTACTACAAATCATTCACCACCACATCTAAGCCTAAAATTTGATCCTCTATATAGCTCAATTGTAAAACAAACGTTAAATAATAGTTCATTCTTATGATTTCCACTCATTGACAACAGATCAAGAAATAAGAAAATTTCATACAAATAAATACCGCCTTCCCTACATTTTCTCAGCAGCCAAACAGCATAAGTCCCAGTCAGTAAACAACTTTTTGAAAAGATGAAATGAGAAAATTCCGTGCAAAGGACAACGAGCTTTAAATTAAAGAAACAGATCACAAGTGCCTCAAATATATGTTTGGTTTCCCAGAAAATGACAATCAGATTTTCAGTTTAGTACCTTAAATCAACTAATAGATCAAGAACAAAGTTGCAAAATTAAACTAGACTCCATTAAGTAAACTTTCCAACTTCACCAGATACATCCTAAAAACTGGGGTCAAATTCCATCCCTTAGATTTTCCAACACTTTCCCACATATTTTCTCAGTAACCTGACAAACCCACAAAACAGAATAGTAAAAACCCCCAAAACCCATTTCACCTTTAAGCAAAAGAAGGTCGACCCATGTCATAAAACAGAATACAGATCCTAATATCACCATTAAAATCATACCTTTCTCGTATATATAAACTATGAAGCTTCCAAAACAGATTATATCTTCATCATGAGAGTTGTTGACAAAGGCTTATTAAAGAAAATAACCAAAGCAGGGACTGATTCTAGTTATGAACGATTCAAACACTCTCCAACTGGCCCCACAAAAACTTGAGAAAGAATCACGGAGACAGATAAAGAAAAAAAGACTTAGTTGTGAGCAAGACTACGAGCACTTCCACTGCATGTCGGATTTATAAAACATATTTCAATTATTTAAACAAAAGTCTTAAAGCTGAGATTGTGAGCAATAAAATAATGAGAAAAGAAGAAGCCCTTTGTGTTGCGGAACAGAACGAAAGAATGAGTTGGCTGCGCGTATGGCCGGCTAGTTAAGACCAGACCGGCTCTTCGGATATGTTCTGCAAGAGATGATGAAAAAATACGTAGCCCGCCAATTGCAAAAACTCCCCCTAACATTTCAGAAATAACAAACACACCCCTTATGTTAAGGGACTTGTTGATAAACCGCTAGAGTTCATCCAATGATGGAACAATATATTTGAGTAATTGTCTCTTATCGTTATATCTGACTCAAACTAAATTTATTTAATTTAAATTTTAATTAAATTTGAATTCGAATTTGACTCATTTTTATTTGAATTAAATTTAAATTAGAGATAATTTAAATTAATCTGACTCATAAACCAAATAAATAACTCAATTCAATTTGAATATAACTTGTGACTCAATTCAAATTATATCAAATAATTATTAACATAATATTGTTTTGTCCATTATTAAATAAAATAAGTTATTTTTTTAATAAATCACAAATTCAAGCAATAAATTTAAGTCATGGATTTAATTTATAAATATGAATTCAAATCGAATTATTTTTATTTGAATCGAATTCAAATCACTCTTAACTTTGGCTAAACAAATTTGAAACCAATAGTGTTTAAGCTCGATTTAGTTCAAATTCATCTCTACCCTACCCCCTTTTTTTATGTACTTTAACACTAGCTACTATAAGGGGAAGGATTTCTTTCATTTTCTATGACTATAGGAGAATGGTTATAAAGTAGACCTCAGGGGGGTTCTTGTAATTAACCCAACTACCACAAAGAATATCAATAACGTGGAAACAGGGAAGGAAACGTGTTTTTTTTTTTCAATTTTATTATTACCAGACGGAGAAGAAAAAGGACGAGGTAAGTTAGCGGGGAAGGGTGTTTTGGTATTTTATGAAAAATTGAAGGGCATTTGAGGTATTTTGAATGAAAATATCCACTAATATTATTGTGTTTTATTAAATATTAACTCAATATTTTATAATAATTTTTTTCCTGATATGTAAAGATCCAATAATTAGTCAGAGAATTTTCTGATAGAATTAATATCAAAATGCAGCAACAGAGCTAGGAATTTTTTTGGGACACCCAAATTAACGTTTTTGGGAATCACGGGGATTTTTTGGAAAATAAAACGAAATGTATAGGGTGTTCGGAATTATGCGCAAAATCCGCGTATGTTTTGTTCCAGCTGTTGTCCGCACAATGACCTGTCAGAATCTAGTCGTAACGAAATACACTTGGCAATATCTGGTTCGCGCCAATATTTGATCATTTTAGTAATTTAATCTGGTATTACTTTATTATTATTAATGTGGTTTGGTAAATAATCTGGCATTCATCTTTATATTTGGTATTAAAAGATTATTAAAAATAATTTTAATTTTCTCATAAATTTATCTTTATATTAAAGATACATTCAAATCAAATGTATTCAAATTTATTTTTTAATTTGATTCGAATAAATTTAAAGCAAACTATTTGAACTCGTACTTGAAATGTGGTATTGAAAATTTTCAAATTCAAACCATATAAATCAAACTTAAATAAATTCGTGTACTCGAATTAACTTTTCTTAATTTTAATTTATTGATTATATTTTTAATTATAATTTTAATAAATTATAATTATATTTACGTTTCTAATATATTATAATAAATATATTTAAATTTTTAATAAGTTATAATAAATATATTTTGATTTACAATAAGTTAAATTTACATTTTCAACAAGTTTATTTTCAACATGTCATAATAATAAAAAAAATATTTATGTATTCAACAAATCATAATAAATATATTTATGTTTCTAATAAGTTATAATAAATATATTTGCATTTCTAACCAATCATAATAAATATATTTATGTTTCGAATAAATCATAATAATTATATTTATTATTAATAAATATATTTTGTTATAGTAATGAACTGAACTCTCGAACACGAACTTGAATTCGAACTTTGTTATATAAAAATTTAACAAACACGAACTCAAATCTAAATTGAACTCTCATATCTAAACTTAAATTTAGATATATCTAAGTTCAAGTTTGATTCAATTCGGATCTAACTCTATCTTATGTATCAAGTTTTGAGGATAAAAACACTCTTGTTTTCAATTAAAATAACAAGTAACATGGATACTATTTTAGAAATTAACTATTGATTATAAGATGACAACTTGAACAAATAATTTAATTAATTAATTTCATAATTTGGCAATATAAAAAAATTATAATATATTATTGCAATAAAAAATGTTTTAATATATGCAAAAAACAAAAATTTTTTTGTTAGTTTAACCAAACACAATCTCAAAATAATAAATATTAAAATAAACCCATTAATAATTTAAGTTATATATAAAAAAAAATCACTTATTTCTCTTTTCTTTCACTCTCATCCCCTTCTTCATCTCGTCTTTGCCGTGTAATTGAATATCAAGGATAAACTATGTTTATTAAAAATATTAAAGGACTTCTTGAAAATTTTTAAGGGGTTATTGGAAATTCAAAAAAAAAAGTTTGGAGGCCTTTTGAACATTTTAAAAATATTAGTCTACACTTGATAATTTAAAAAAATTACAATTACATCTCCTAAAGAATTAAACAAAATACAATAAATTATAAATATAACTATCATTTACGACTCTAAGTGTTGGTTTAGGTGGTAAACGGCAGGAATGATCCAAGTGACTAAGGTTTGAGTTACAATAAAAGTTCACTTCTAACTTATTTAATACATAATTATAGGTTTAAGTAGTCATAGGCCTTCGGGCTAACCAATCTGATGAACTAGGGTTGATCGGTCCATATGGGTGGGGTTCTTTAAGTTAAAAAAAAAAAAAAATTGTCATATTACAACTCTTAAAGTCATGTAGTAGTTTCAAAATATATTGGGGTTTGAAAATGAAAACTTTTTTGGCTAGAAAAAATAATTCTAGAGGACGGGTGAATATAATTTAAAAGCAATATTTTTTTAAATATGAATCTTAGTACAATATTTAGAACAAAGCTGATAAGTAGTTAGTTAATCAGCACACACAAACAACCATAAATACAATTAATTTAAAAATAAGAAATAAAAATATGGCTCAACTGGTTTATATAGGTTTGAAGCTTTAAACACAAGTCTCTTGCATTCTTTTCCTTAATCAAACCTAATTGAAGTTTTCACTATCTTCAAATCGCAAAAATACAACAATTTTGATGTAAGAGAAATTTGCTCTTAACACTAGTTTATTGGGATTTCGTCTTTTGAAATTGAAAATAGTAGTTTGAATGTGAGATTCTCTCTAAATAGGCTAATCTACAAAGATAGTATAGAAGTTTCTCAAATATTTATCAAGAGCGAAGCTTAGAGAGAGAAAGAACAAAAATTGAGCAAGAAGATGATAGCTTGGATATGCAATAAGATCTCTAACCCTTATTACTTCAAATTGATTTCTTTTTGTCCTAAAAATTTTGCAAAAGACCAAAAAGAGTCATTGCATTTACTTTGTAGCCATTGGGTAGGTGAAAAGAAGTCTATTGCAATAAATTTTTCAAGTGCAAGAATGTGTCCCTCAAGTGCACAGTCATACTAACTTCATTTAAACTCTCAACCTGTGAATTTATAACATTAGTCAACCATGCACGATCACGTGTTCCTACACATGGTTGTGCTTTATTGCTTCATGGGTGTCTCTTCAAATTTCAAAGCCTCATAAGGGACTCCAACACTATCAACACATGATGACTAATAAGCTTGTGTACCATCATGTGCCAAATCTATAAGGTTGTGCTTTGTGAAAGATGTTTATATGTCTTTGCATGATTAGCTTTGCATGACAAGATTGGTAGTGTTTGTCCATTCTTTATCACACATAGTTGGCATCTTACCTTTGCACAATTGTGCATCGCTTCAACTTATCTTTTCCATGGACTAGCGTTGCACGATGCCCATGCACAATTAGCATGATTGTGTGCTTTTTATTTTCAAATTGCATGGTCATGTTGGAATTTATATGCATGGTTGTGCATTTACTTGAGTATCTTGATTGTTGCACATAATGAGGCTACACATCCTTAAAGGTCACGTTTCTTCATAATGTATATGCATGATGACATGTTGTTGTTGGACACGATCATGCCTTTGACTTTTGAGACAAGGCTATATAATTGAAGAACTCGTGTTGTGTTGCAAATGCTTATACACGATCATGTGTCAAATTTGAACAAGATCGTGTTGTTAACTTTGTGCTCTTTTGACTTAACACAATATGATTGCATGAGTGTGATGGTGGTATTGTTCATGAAATATGCACACACGATCATGCTATACTCCAACACGATCGTGTTGGATCTAAAATTTTTTCAAAAAATCACAACCCCTATCATAAACAAGCAACATGTACTGGATAAAATTTTATATGACAAATTGTTATTTATGTCAACTATGGATGAAAAAAATTTTTAGGACAAACCTAGGGTGGGCAATGTTATTTACTATTTATACTAATTACTCCTTCAAATAATCTATTTTTTTTTTTTATAATTTTAGTAAGCATTTTGAGATAAATTTATCATTTTTTTTACATTCATAATCATGGTATAAAAATCATATGAAAAATCTAAATTACAACCCTTTTTTGGCCTTTTTTACTAAAAGAATTGAATGACTGCTTTCGAAATTGGTGTTGAATTAGAGTAAGAGAACAACGAAAATTTGAATGATTGAGTACAATGTATGGTTTACAAATGCGAAATTCTTAGTCCGAGTTGTTTCACATTGTGATGACATTTTCTCTTTCGAAACAATATAACACACATTAAGTATGCAAACATGTACTGGATACATGTAAAAAACAAGTCAAATGTATTAAATGCTAAAAAATGAGTTAAATTTATTTTCATAATTAAAAACAAATTATTTTAATAATTTATCTATTAAATTATTTTAAAAAATATGAAATTTTTATAAAAAATAAATATTTATTGTGACATTGGGGGCATATTGCACTTGAGATAGTGTAATATTAAGCAATTTGTAAAATATTATAAAATATTATGAAATATTATCAATAAAATTATATACTTACAATGAATATTGATATTTACACATTAATAATATTGTACTATTTTATAATTAATTAATAATAATATGTTATTTTATGATTGATCAAATTATACTAATATAATTTTACTTGTTCGGTAAAAATATCAACTTTAAATTAGACTGATCAAATATTTATCTGAAAATATTATTTTTAAAAATATAAAAATAAAAATATATTTCACAAGTTCAAATTGAAGAGACAATATGTGTCGAAAAGAAAACGATCTTTTCACCTTTTCCGAAAAAATGGATGAAAATTTTTTAGTTTCATGAGAATTATTTTTTCAAAGACAAAATAAAAGGGGAAACACATAATTGGGGCAATCAACAAGCATATTTTATTGAGTTATAAAGAAATCTTATCAAAATTGGATTCGATCTGAGTCATTTGAACTTAATTTTGAATTCAGATTGAATAAATCAAGTTCAAATAAATATGATGTTTGTTATCATAAACAAATCAACTCTGAATTCGTTCGTATTAAATTTGTTAAAATTTTTTTCAACAAAAATTTGAATCTTTATTTATCGATCTTAAATTGAGTTTTATCTTTGTATGACTCAATCAAATTCAATCCTAAATTTAATTAAAAAAGAAATTATTATCATTTATTAGCACGATTATAATTTATAGAATTAGTGTCATGAATCCCTCTGAAATATGATAAAATAATAAAATTTTAAAAACAATAAAAATCTTAAAATAAATGGCAAAAAATAATTTAATAAGGGAAATTAATTTAAATAATCAAATTTAGAATATAAAAGCCCATTTTATTCACTTTTTTTTTCGTTTTTACGAAATTATTTCAAAATTTATACATGTAGTATATGTGGCATGCAAAAAATTTAAAATCATTGACTTTTGGCATTCCCACGTGCGGAAAAGCAACACAGCGATGTGTGTACATGAGAAATGAAGGAAGTGCCCCTCTTTTACAAAAGCCTAAGGGCTTACATGTAATTTGTGAAAAATTTCAACCTGCAATATTTTAAAAAATTACAGAGAACTCCCCAAAAATTGATTTCCATCACATTTAATTCTCAATTCAACCCTTGTCATCCCTGACAAGGTTTTCATGCATAGCGCATTTTCAACCACTACACGGTTTGTCAAATACTTTTCTTCTCGTTAATTAGATTTCTTGCACGTTATACTAATTGAAATTTTTATCAAATTCCATGTATATTAATCAAATTTAAACGAAAATTTTTAATTACAAAATATATCTATTTTTACATCAAAATTCACACTAAATATTTAATTTTCTTATATTATAACGTATAAAATATAAAATGCAATTATCTATACATATTTTTCAATTATTTTGATTATCGGAATATTCCCAAAATTACTGAAAATCTTTAACGGTGTCAAAATTTGTCTTCACATATACATGTGGTTCATACATATACTTTTCGATGTCTATACATGTCTTTTACATATATATTAATTACAAAATCAATGATTTTTATTTTATAGATATCTTGTGTAAAAGGTATAAATATGTATATATGAAATTTAAAATAGTTTCATAAAAATTGTAAAAAAATAAATAAAATTATATTTAATTTAATTTTTTGATTATTAAATTAATTTTTTACTTAATAATCCTAAAATAAAGACTCATTAACAACATATTAAAAATAAGAGATTTTATTATTTTTTATTATAGAAACTGGTTGGATTTTGTCAATGACAATTCATCCACCGTTGAAAATAATAATTATTTCCTTCTCAGAAACATGGAAACACCGCGCCACGTTCGTTCGGGCTTTTCTCAAAACAATTAATTTCCTAAACTACCCTTGGTTTTAAAATAAAGTTCCCAAAATACCCTTGTGAGTCCGTTGAAATTGCGCACTGTCAAATCGCGGGCTGGGCGGCGGAATGAACAGCGAATGCTTGTCTGTCTTGTATGTGGCTTTTCGTCTATTCATAATCCATTTCTTTAACCTTTCCCACGCGTTTTTTAAGAGCGTTTTGCCACGCACTGATCGCAGTGGAGATATCGATTTCTGATTGATATGCACGTCTGAAAGTGGGATCACACGCCATTGAACGATTGAGACTTTAGGCCTAAGCATTAGGGGACATTTTCACGCGCTTGAGTCTCTCAATTAGTCATTCTAGAACATTGAAAATTTATTAAATGTTTAGAGAATATTATTTTACAAGTAAGTATCCGGATACAAGTAGAAGAAAGGGAAATTAATTATTTATTTATATTTTAAAATAAAAAAAATCCAAAAATTTTTGTTTTTACAAATTTATCCAAAATTCCGTATGTGATGAAACACATGCACCATGCCATAGAAACAATTAGTTAGATACTCTTATGTGTTCAATGAATATATAAAAGACGAATATCTGTGATTGAATCAAAAATACAAAGTTAACTTAATAGTTGAACTTTTGTTTGCATTTTGGTGCTTTTAAACGTAATTTAGAATCTATTAGTGGTGGTTTTATGTTTATTTGAGACAATTTGAAGGTAAAATTATATAATATGAAGTGTATAAAACAAGCTTTAAAGAATTGAAAACACATAACTGATTAACGTAGTAGATAAAAGGGTAGTACCCGTGTTCGGAGCTAGTACAAGTGCTGTGAGCTCACCATGTGTTTTACACACGTTCTGTATTATTTTTAGAAGAAGGCTTTTGGGGTATTTTGGTAAATTTTCAGTACTTTAGAGGGTTTCTAGTTATCTGATTAGGCAAAAATGACCATAAATTTTGGCAAAAATGCTAATTTTACCCCTAACATCTTTATTTTTTCTATAGAAAGAGATCATTTCATTTCATTGTTTTCTAAAATTTCTCTTTCTAATTTTGTTGATATTTATTTTATTAAAATTTTGATAATACAATTCATTCATACAAAAAAAAGTTCATAACTCTAGGTATTCGTATTTAATTTTTGTTACATTTAAAGTGATTGAAGTCTTAATGAGATAAAGAAGAAATACAGGGTTTAATGAACTTTAACATATATAGGGTAAATGTTGATATATTTGTTGTGGTAATTTGAATTTTATTATATATTTAAGGTGAATGTTTATGTGTGACTATTTTCTTGTGGGTTTTAGAATGAAAGATATATTGGTGGATAAATTTAGAGATAATGTGAAACATATATAGAACAAAGTTCAATAAATTAAGAAATTGAAACTCAAAACTGTATAATATAAACCGTAAATTATGTAATTTAAACAGCATAACATAAATTTTCCATTGGATCACATAATTTGGAAACTTCAAATAGTAAAATATAATACCTTAATTGTATACTATACAACTTGAACTATAAAACAGATATCCTAATTAGTAAAACATATATAAGAATTCATTAACTGCAAAATTGAAAGTCTATTGGTTGATATCTAAAGTGTATAACAAATATCCTTTATTATAATACCTAAACTTGTAATTGTATTTAAAAAAAATGATTACGCAAACATTTGATTAAAAGTAATTTCAATTATAGGGTCGACTAAAATGGTTAGGTATGCATTGGATTCATATGAGGGGAAATAAGGGGAAAATGGTTGGGTATGTCATTGGGATGTTGTATTAGAGCTTTTCGGTGTTTTGTTCGTCTAGTGTTATGTATATACGGTACACATTTGAAGAGGTCACATATAGAAACTTTATTTATTATTGTAGCAAAAGATGAGAATAATCAATTTTATCTATTAGCTTTTGGTGTGGGTAGACGGGAGGATCATACATCATGGTGTTAGTTTTTTATGAAATTAAAAAGATTGCATTAGATACGTCTTAGAGTTGGCTATCATATCAGATCGATATTTTAGCATTCTTTCGACCGTTACCGAAGTATTCCCAAATATGTATCATAGTTGTTGTTGTCATCACATACGTGGCAACATAAAGATAAAGTTTAAGGGACAATCAAAGATTACAACATTATATTGGACTGTGGCAAAGGCATATACAAGCCCTGACTTTGAAAAAGCAATCACAGACATCCAAAACCTACATCCTAAAATTGCACAGTATTTGTTTGACGTAAGATACGAGAGATGGATGAGGACATTTTTCCTAGGTTATAGTACAATATCATGATAACGAAGATTTTTGAATTATTCAATGCTCTCGTCTGTCATGCACAAGCTCTCCCCATTACCATGCTTACTGAATTCACTACAAGCATACTACAATATTGGTTTTATGAGAGAAGAAACCATGCAAGTGTGTTTTATATTATTTTCTTATTCCCACTTGGCATAGTTTTAATGATCACATTTTGTTTAATTTTGTAGGTAGTTGTACTAGCCTAATCACTTTATGGGCTGAAGAAAAGATTGCTAACAATGTTTGAAAGTTAGTGAATTTGATTGCGTGATCTACCAATAATAATCGGTTCAAGATTGTTGGGAGTGGTGGATGTAGTGTAATTATCGACATTGTATCACAGGAATACACGTGTTGAAAGTTCCAACTATCACAGCTCCCCTACACGCATGGAATGGTTGTTAGTAGGTATATGAAACTATCCATGTGCTTGTATTGGGTTCATCCATACTACAACATTACATTTTATCAAGAGATTTAGATGAAAGATGTAAATCCACTATTGGATCATTCAGCATGGACGCATATTGAGCCACCAAAGATTGTCTTACATCTTACACTGAGTGTAAACGAGCAAGAAATCCATCTAATAAAGACCAAATTCTATCACAAGGGAAAGAAATTATGCCACATAGATGTATTCGTTGTTGTCATCTTGGACATATAAGATTAAAATGTAGTAACAAGGGCCCACATCTATCATATGTCTTACAATCAGATAGTACATGAGAGTGTCAACATTGAGATACTTAAAATATACTTATTAACTTTTGTTTTAGTTCTTAAAATGTACTTATGTTTATATGTATGTTAGATGCCTTTCAATTAATTGATGAATTTGTTTATGTTTGATGGTTATTGTTACTTTTTAAATATTTTATTTATGTATTCGAGTATTGTTATCTTTTTTTTTTTTGAAATCAATGAATGATGCTATTTATAGATAGTGAATATAATAATATCTAATGTTGTAAAAATATCTCATAAAAAGAACACCAAAACATCAATTTGTGTACAACTAAAATAATTGTGTGCTTAGACTTTGTTGAATCATATCAGACGACTAGTCCTTAAAGTCTATCCAATAGTCAAATGCTAGACGCTTCATGTAACAAAGCATGTACACACAATAATCACTAGATTGGGGTGCTTACTATGGAACATCAACTCTACGTATTAATGTTAGGGATCAACCCTCATAACTCGACAATAATCTGTTCACTAGTAGCAACTGAGAGATCTTTGTCGTATATATGAGCTTCTTCCCTTCAATACTTGTTGTTAAGCACTCAAGGAATCATAAACAATGATCTATTATCATGATAAGGTAGCAACCCTGCAAACTTAGTGTTTATGATTGAAATTTATTGGGATGAACACTTATACACATAATCAAAAGGCTAAAAGGTTCATGACATAAAAAAAAAATTTAGGTTATAAAGCATACATACCTCGTCTACCGCACTTCATGATTTGAAATGCACATCAGCTTTAATTCGTCTCTAGATCATTGGAACGTATATCGATGGTCGCATATACTCAGTAGGTAATCTCATGTACTCCTTATAAGTGGCTGAGAGATGAGTTACTTTGTGGCAATAGATAGTAGTCTAATTTTGTCTAACCATAATGCATTTACACGTTTACTCTTGACGTAAGAGAGCCAAAAATGCCTTATTATATAAAGGTCCAACAACAACTTCACTAGGTGACCCATGAGAGTAACTGATTGATGTGAATTTCCAAGCAGTAGCTTGTTGATTACAATAACCTCACGTAATAGCTGTTGGAGTGACCTTTGATATAAAGGTCCAACCATTAGTCTGTTGCCCTTACAAAAAGGTTATTGGGTTGTCCTATGTTAATTGAAAAAAAAAAAAAAAAAGGTTAGAAATCATTATATAAAATGTAAGGGAAAGGTGAACTTTGGATTCAATTCATAATGCTTCAATTCCTGTTATATAATTTGTCCTTATAGTTAATATTTTCTCTTACAAATTTCTTAAGTTGAAATTTTGAAGAATAAGTTTGGATTTGATGACGCTTTCAACTATAAGGAGGAAAAAGATTTGGATATAGCTTTGAAAAGGTAAAATTTAGTAACAAAAGAGATGGAGACGGGTTTATTGCCTTTAAAAGTGGATTCGAGCTCGAAATGAGCTCATGGAAGCTGAGCTCTTGCTTCCTTCATTTGACAAGCTTGTTTAAAACTCAACTACAATTCAGCAAGACAGGCTCAAGCTTGGCTTACTCAAATTCGACCCTAATTTTGCCCCTTTAATTGGAACTTATCAAAAACCTCCATTTTTTTTCCAGGTGCTTTCTTGAGGGCATTGACATTTACTTCGAAAACATTAGGGGAAAAATATTGGATGCAGTGCTTCTAAACATGCAACTTAATAGTTGAATCACAGTGTGTGGAATGAGTGCATAGCATAATCTCAAAGAGTTTGAAAGCGTTCAAAATCTGAGGATAATTATTTATAAGCTGATTTGGATGCGAGAATTCAGAGTCTTCGACTATTTTCCTAAATACTCAATGTTTTTAGATGAGGTTCTACCTTTGATCCAAAAAGGGAAGATTGTTTATCCTGGAGACATTTCTAGCCTATAAAATGTTTGGAAACAAGTAGTTTTAGTTTCCCAGGAATAATTTTGTTTGAGCCTTTTTTAGATTGTATCATTTTGTTTCCCAATCTTTGTGTTATATCCCATTTCTAATAATATAAATAATAATTTGTTGAAACAATGCTATGTGCAATCAATTTTGATTTTTCATCGTATGATTAAATATTACTTTATTCTTATTTTAAAATCAAACAATCATATGATAATATATTATCTAACTACTCACTTAAAATTGGATGTTTTTTATTGTAATTTATTGAGGAGCATGGATTGATATGGGAAATTGAGCTCCATGGATATAATCCCTAGTTGTTTCTCCAATTGGGTCCAAAAGGCTCCATCATTGTAATTGTGTCAGTGAAATGAGTGGACCGAAATTAGAATGAGCAATAATAATAATAATAGTAGTAGTAATCTTTTGTTCATCTTGTAATCTTCATTTATAGTAAAATTTTCTATATCTTTTTTGACTTTTTTTTTATTTCGATAAATCCTGTGTTCTTCTTTGGTTTATGCATTTTATTTTCTGTTTTTTCTTTGGTTTCATGACTTTTGCAAATAAGAAAATCTTTAAAAATTTTTCTCCTTTATGA
Organism: Anacardium occidentale; assembly: GCA_026122585.1. Taxonomy (NCBI): domain Eukaryota; kingdom Viridiplantae; phylum Streptophyta; class Magnoliopsida; order Sapindales; family Anacardiaceae; genus Anacardium; species Anacardium occidentale. Next base: position 914,590 of record JAJEJH010000180.1, read on the forward strand.
ATTTTTTATTTTATGGTATTTTTCAAAATTTTCTCTAGCTTTAGAATATTGAACTGGTTACCTACGGCTACGGAAGACTTGACTTGGAAAGTTGCCGAGTCGTCTCCTTATCTGTTTAAAAGGACATGACTTTAGAGAGCTGTAGACATGCATCAATGTCCTTTCAATCATCTTTGTAGAAACTTGGTTGTTATTCCATGCTCCTCTTCAAATAGCTTTTCATATTAGAAAGAAAACCACATATCAATTTTCTTTCTGTGCCACTTTGCTTCAAATTAACAAGAAACTGCAAATGGTTTTGGATTCAAAAGTTTTTGTCCTCTTATCTCTCCTCATATTCTTCTACAATCTTGTTTGCAGAACTACTTTTAGCTTAACCAGTGAAGAAATGGTAGAAACTCACTGCCTGAGATCTATCAAAACTTCCCTGGAAGACCCACTAAATCGCCTAACGTGGACATTTGATGCCATAACAGCAGGTTCCGTTTGTAGCTTTGTTGGGGTTACTTGCTGGAGCATTGATGATAGCACCATCAGGATATTGACTATTGAGCTACGGAACATGGAGCTCAAAGGCCAGTTTCCTCGGGGACTCAAGGATTGCTCTAGTTTACTAAGTCTAGATCTCTCAGGTAACCACCTTAGCGGACCAGTCCCACAAGATATTGATCAAATATCACCGTATCTGGTTAAACTTGACCTCTCCGATAACAGGTTTTCTGGTCAAATCCCGTCAGGCATTGCTGACCTCACTTATCTGAATGTCCTTTTACTAGACAATAATCAGCTAACGGGTCAAATTCCCCCAAGGATTGGCCAGCTTCGACGGCTGAAGAATTTTAGTGTCTCTAACAATATGTTGTCAGGACCCGTGCCGGATTTTACCAGTGCAGTTGTACCGAAGGAGAGCTACACCAACAACAAGGGACTTTGCGGAGGGCCGCTTAAACGTTGTGGAGATCATGGGAATCCATTGAAATATGACTTTTCGTTCATAAGTGGTTTCGTGCTCGGTTATGTGGCTTCTGTAGTTACAGTTATCACGATTTTCATGTCCTATTGTGTCCCTTGGCTGCATGTAAAGAAGATGATAATAAGTAGACTGAGGACTCAAAACAAAAGAAGAGTTGCTGACAGGGTAAGCAAGTCACCACCACGTCTGACTCCGCTTCAGGATAAGAGCAAAGAGGTATTCTTTATATATTTGTTTTTATAGGAATATTTAACATCTCGAACTTTCTAAATCCACGAATTTTCTAAAATTTACCTAGATTGCAGCGACCGATCTTGCTCTTTTATTTGATTATTCCGTTTTATTATACTAAATTATAATTACTGGTAGTGGCTTAATAAATATTCAAGCAAAGTGCATACTGAAAGAGTTTTCTTTATACACGTCCAGATTTCTAATCAGGAGGAGCTGATTAGGACCATGAAATTAGAAGATATCAGAAGGGCAACCAACAATTTTAGCCAAGATAATTTAATTGGGACGGGACAAACAGGCACAATGTACAAGGCAACGCTCTCCAATGGTGAGTGTGTTGCAGTGAAGAAGTTCCATTACTCCAGATCATTAGGAGAGCAATTTGTGTTTGAATTAAAGACTCTGGTTAAACTGAGACAACAAATCAACATAATTGAGCTTCGGGGTTTTTGTGTAGAATCAATGGAAAGACTTCTTGTGTACGAATATTTATCAAATGGAAACCTTTATGATTGGCTTCATCCAACAGAAGGTAGACCAAGTCATAGTCTGGAGTGGCCTTTGAGGGTAAAAATCGCAACCGAAGTGGCGAGAGCTTTGCTTTCTCTCCACAACAACTTTGGAACATTCCATCTGGACATAAGCTCTAAGTGCATCTTATTTGATCAAAATTTGGAACCCAAGTTATCGAATTTTAGGCGGGCCAAGCAGTCGGCTTCTATTAAGGAGGATGTCTACAGCTTTGGACTAGTGCTTATTGAGCTCATCAGTAGTAAGGAGCCAAGTACTATTGAGATGTTTCATCTGTCAGAGAGCTCTTCTATATTTCTTGATGATGCCATCGATAAGTCTCTAATTGGTCAAGGATTTGATGGAGAGCTCTTTCACTTCCTCAGAGTTGCATGTCAGTGTGTTCAGGAATCATCGGATCAGAGGCCAACACTGCTTCAAGTGTACAAAAAACTTTGCGAAGTTGCCAAGAGTTATGGCCTTGTTGATTCTCTAGAGACAATGATTATGCCTGGTGAAATTTCTGCTCCAGGCACCGGAGATGAATGCGTTGAAGGGAATGAAATAACAGAAGTGCCATACTGAAACAAGCAGGACAAAAAGTATATGTACGTTAAATAAGTCACCGACTCTCCAGAAAACTCTTTCTCCACAGGACTCTAGAGCTTAACTACCAAATATCGCAGTGTTTCTTGTGAGTCGTGAGTGTTAAGTATTGGGAGTTAGTATTTAGTGAGTAAAGATTTATTGTGTGTTTTCGTTTGAGAATGTAGAGATATTATGGGGTGTATACGTGTGGCTTGGTGTAGGTAGGTTTTATAATGGTTGAACATTAATAAAATTATTGTTGTATAATTACCATTTTTGTTCAACAAGCGGTGTTGAGCAGGTGGTGAAGGACCGTGATCGTGACAGCTCTAAAGGCGGTCAAAATGGTTTGGAGTAGACTAAACTTAATTGGCACATAGTATTGGTCATTATAATCAAGTCACTATGGCAGACTTTGAAGAAGAAATGGAAATATTTCTTATTGGATCCAAGAATAGGTGGTGAATATTATTTCTTATGTCTAGAAACTGACCTTGAAACTTTTATTTATAATGAACCGACAAACTAACTTCCAATAAAAAAGAACTGCCTTTAATAATAGCAGTGATCTACTACATTACTAACAGATCTCTATAAACCAGGCCGACAATGACTTGGTCTTTATTTCAGATAGCCTTCTCACTCTTTGACATCACTAGTGAGTTGGCGATGAATCTCAACACGTCATCCTCGACTTCTTCACTACGCCATCTCTCTGCATTTTGAGAATTTGTTCCAACAAAGCGCTTTAGTTATGTAAGATTCAAAGACTGAATTGAGAGAAAAATGTGAACAGTATAGGTAAGGTTTCCCTGGAATATTTTATTGCACGCAGAAAAGCCTTTCTTTTTTTTTTTTGTATATATATAGGGAATGGCTTAATGGCCAAAAAAAGAAAAAGAATAACAACTTGAAGGAAAAGAAAAGCTAAACTAACCAGATTGTTATATACAAAGAATTAATGAATAAAAAAAAAATTCTAATGGATGAATAGAAACATTATAACATCTGACGTCGACTTGATGTTGGTAGCATCTGAAAGGGGGTAAAAATAACTAGCTATGATACCCTTCTTTAATATGGTGAATAGATATTCATTATTCCTATCTTGGATAAACGAGAAGGGACGAGATTAGAAGGTAAAGCCTTTATGAAAATATCTACAAATTGGGACTGTGTAGAAACATGAGCTTGGTAGATATTTTCATGTAAGTACAACCAAGTGAGTATGTATGTCAAAATTTGAAACATTAGAAGGGACGATTCAAGAACTTGTAAGTATGTCAATAAAAACTACAACCAAGTGAGCTTTGCACAAGTGGATGACATTGCATGGTATTTTGCTTCTGTAGAAGATCGAGATACAACAGTCTATTTTTTTAATCTCCAATACATTAGAGATTGCCCAATAAAAACACGGTAACTTGTCGCTGACTTTTTGGTGTCCAAACAGGCTACCCAATATGAATTTGCATATGTTGTAAGTTACAAAGATAAAGAATTGGACAACAATATACCTTGACCTGGAGCTTTATAGATATATCTAAGAACTTTGTGTGCTGCTGCCATATGAAGATCAATGGGTTGTTGCATAAATTAGTTTAGATGTTGAATACAAAAACTTAAGTCAGGTCTGGTGATTGTAAGATATAATAGTTTGCCAATAAGCCTTCTCTATAGAGTTGGATCAGTCAAAGGTAATCTAACATCCTTACTAAGACAAAAATTTTAGTCCATTGGAAGCTTTAATGGCTTTAGACCAAGGGTTCTTGTGGCTGCCAAAATGTCTAGAACATATTTTCTCTGACAAAGATATATCCCCTTGTCTGATCTAGCCACTTCTATGCCCAAAAAATAACATAATGTTCCTAAGTCTTTAATTTTAAATTTGTTGTTAAGAAATGACTTTAAACATTTTACTGAATCTTTATCACTAGTAGCCACTATAATGTCATCCACGTAGACTAATAATACTATGAAAAAGCTCTTATTTTCAAGAAGAAAAAGGCTATAATCTACTTAAGAATACCTAAAGCCACATTCAACAAAAGCAATGGATAGCTTGGCATACCATGGCTGAGAGGCTTGTTTAAGGCCATAAAGACCTTTTGGTAATCTACAGACTTTTTGCGGTTCTCCTCGTGTATACCTTGGTGGTTTCATCTAATATATTTTTTCCTCTAAATCTCCATAGAGGATGTATTGTTTACATCAAATTGATATACACTCTAACCTTTAATGGTAGCATCCAAAAGCAAACACCCTATTGTGACCATCTTTGCAACAAGGGAAAAAGTTTCATTGTAGTCTAAAACCACTAGCTACAAATCTAGCCTTATACAGATCAATAGGCCCATTTGAATGATATTTAATCTTGTAGACATACTTACAAGATATTGGTGTCTTTCCTAAAGGTAAGTCTATAATCTCCCATGCTTGATTGTGTTCTAAAGCCACTCATTACTTTATACTAGACATCATGCTTCATTGCCTCCTTGTAAGAAGGGGGCTCAATTTGAGTATAAACTACAGTACTAAAAGCATGAAATTCAAATATAAGTCTATGATATGACAAAGATACAACCAAAGGATAAGTTTCATCTCACTGTACAGTAAAAAACTTGGACAAAGATGAAACAACATCGGTTAGCATGGACTGTTGGCAATAGAAATCTTTCAAGCAAATGGGTGGTTTTTTGACTCTAGTGGATCTACATGGAATGGGGGGAAAGGTGTGATGATTTTTAGGTTCAAGTGAAAAAATGGTTTTATTAACTTTTGATTCTACTAATGCAGACTCAAGACGTTGGTTAAATGATATTTGAGGTGATTGACCATTGGGCATAGAGAGTTCAGTTATTGAGTGGACTAGAGCATCAAGAGAATTTACTTTAGATAAGGGAGATGGTATAGAAAAATCTGAGTTGATATATATCTAGTCAAAGGAAGATGTTCCTTTTGTTATTAAACTAATATGAAAGGAAAAACACTTTCATGAAAGACAACATCCCTAGATATTGAATAAGATTGAAGATAAAAAAGTTTATATCCCTTGATACTAAAGGGTATCCAATGAAAACACATTTCCTCCCTCATGGATCAAACTTAGTCTTTCCATGTGACAAAGTATTAGCATAAGCCGAGCAACCAAAAACTTTTAAATGACAATAGGTAGGTTTGGTTTTAAATAACAATTCAAATGGCGTTTTATTGTTAAGAATAGGAGTGGGTGTCCTGTTTAGGATATGAACAACAGTCAATATGTATTCAGGCCAAAAACTCAAAGGAATGTTAGATTGAAACCTTAATGCTTGCGCAATATTGAGGATATGTTAGTGTTTTCTCTTAGCTATCCCATTTTGTTAGAGAGTTTTAATTCATCTTTTTTGGACACGTTAGAAAAGAGAAACTTAAATTCCCTGCCAGTGGTCCAGAAGATTATGGTGAAATTTGAACTATCCTACCAGTTTCCATGTGAGAAAAATTAATGCAACCTTGTTCAAGCTTTTTAAAGCATGAGAAACCAAATATGCTACTCGGCAATAATTGAAAAGGCATAAACAAAGAAACCAGCATATAATTTTGTTTTGATAGTAATACAATGTATCCTAATGCAAAACTTTTTCCTCTAAACTATTTTTGTACATACAAACATTCTAATATGTAAGGCATCCATGTTCTATCTTAAATAAAAATTCTAATTTATTGGCTTGATAAAATAAATAAATAAATAATTCACTTGAATGAAGAAAATACAATCAAATTGTATTATTATAAGACATGAATTTAAAGCCATTTTATTTACATAGAAAAAGATGAGAGAAAACTAAAAGAGAAGACAAAAGAATTAAGTATGAATTATATTTAAGTAAAGAATTAATTCTTTTGAATCTAAAGGAATGGGAATAAATCAATATAGTAGATTATTGTAATTGATAAATAATAACTTTTGGATTTAAGAAATAAAATATAAACAATGTTATGTGTACACATTTTTAAGTAGTTAGTTAATGTGCTGTTAAATAATTGAAACATAATTAAACGATTTTAATTGAGTGATATGTTTTCCAATATAATGAGTTGAGAGGCAAAATTTTGAGTGATACTCATAACTCATTTTATATTATCCACTGCAAGAGTATAAAGATACATCTGGATCAAAGTAATTTTTTGAGTAAAATATTTTATTTTTTTAATCCAAAAATTATTCTTTGTCAATCACAATAATCTACTTTATATATTGATTGATTCCAATTCTTTTACATTCAAAAGAAGTAATTCTTTACTTAAGAATAATTTATGCTTCATTCTTTTATCTTCTCTTTTAGGTTTCTCTCTTCTTTTTCTATTTAAATAAGGTGGCCTCAGATTCATGTCTCATAATAAAAATAATTTGACTGAAATAGCTTGCATGGTCTAGAATCTAAGCAATCACAGCTAAATCTGATTTTTTTTTATCATTAATTACCAAAATCTTCTTTAATTACCTTTTAAGATGGATATAATCATACCATATCTCACCATCAAAAAATGTTACCCAATTTAGATGACACGTCTGTTATGTTACGTCACCTGTGACTTTATTTCTTAATAAAAATAATAATAACAAAAAGTCCTATAAATAAATTATCATATTATTCATATCATTTCATTTTTTAAAATTACCATATAATCTAAAATTAACAAGAATTTAAAAAAAAAAAACATTTGAAGTATTGAAAATTTATAAGAACAAATTTATTTCCTTTTCATTTGCATTAACCCTTTCTTCCTCTATTTTCCATTTTAGGTTGTCATCTATTTTTCATTGTTTTAGGTTATTATTCCTACCCACTTTAAACCCTTTAATTACCATATTTGTATATGTTGAGATTTTGCTTGCTTCACATGAACCAGTCCCCAGGTTCCAAGTGTGAGGATTTAATAATTGTTAAATTGGGCAAATGGGCATATAATATAGAAAATTCCATTGGCAGTGGTAGATATACTTGAAATATACACTCCGGAAACCAAACAAGGTGTCGGTATACAATCCTCTAGATTTCCTGTGCAAGTGGTTTTTTAATTATTAATTAATATATGAAAAGTTGCATTTAATCAGAGTAATCTCACTGAGCCAGAAAAAAAAAAAAAAAAAACTTAATTATAAGATGCCAAAAGATTTATTCCTACCCAATAGTTGTTAAAATATTAAATTTTCTTTCACTAAATTTAAAAAAATTAAATTTATATTTGTCTGTTAAATTTTTTATAAAATTATTAAAGACAGCACAAGGTCAACAGCAAGACAACACCCTAACCACAATTGGTAAAAGACAACATGCAGTTAACAGTTATAACATTTTGTTATCAGCATATGACCATTGACTGATATGTTATTTTTCCTTATATGTGTTACAAGTCAAGACTCAAAAACAAGACGAAGGGGACCAACTTTGATGACGAAACTTTGGAATATCCCTCCAGGTGAGAAGGTCACGGTGCAGTTTAACGATATGCACCAAGGAGTAGGACCCAAAGCTCGTACTTTGGCTAGTTATCTGGGGACTATAGCAAGGAATTGTCAATTGCTCCTATTAAATATACAAGATTGGAGGCGAATTCCGATATCAAAGAAAGAAAGGATTCTTGAATTGGTTAAGGTAAGATTGCATTATTGTCTACACATACTATCGCATTATTTCTTACGGGCCCAATAACACGAATTAATACTGTATGTTTTTTTTCAGGTAAGGTTTTCATACCCTCCAAAAGGAGACAAATGGGTGTTACAGTCTCTGGGTAAGAAATAGAAAGATTATAAGTATGACCTGAAAGCAGAGTACTATGAACGTTATCCCAATATTTATGACCTTGTCAACAATAAATTAGATCGAATTCCATGAGACTAGTGGATGGCTCTCGTAACACAGTGACATTTTGAGCAGGGGCGGGTAATATAATTTTTGCTCTTTTTTGTCTAGTTACGTAATGATGAATTGTATCTCTTTATTAAACATTTTTTTTGTTTCAGAGACGTAGCGAAACAAATAGAAGGACTTGTTCTGCTCAAACAATACCACATACTGGAGGAACAAAGAGTATAGCGCGATTAATTAATGAAATGGTTAGTTTTTTTGCCATCATTGTTAACCATATGATTAGGTCTTGTTGTAATTGTATCTTTCTACAACTGAGGAACAGACATCAAGTGGTGAACAGCCATCACGAGCCAAAGTGTTCATAGCCACCCATCAGACTCGTAAAGATGGGCGACCTATTGATCAGGACTCTGCACACGCAATCATGAGTTTAGTTTTTGTCACTTTATTTGTGGCTGTAATAAAATTTCGTGTAATAAGACATTACTTTTTGTAATGGGTTTAGGAACTCCTCCAAGAAAAGATAAATGAGTTACAAAGTTCTATCCAAGAGTCAAATGCAAGTCTTCCAGAGATGGAAGATAATGCATTTGCTCAAGTGATGAGATCAGAAAGACAGAGTCAAGTGCATGGATTAGGATTAGGTCCAACGCCTAGCATGTACAGGGCATCGACATCGGTATCGACATCGACATCGGCATCAGCATCAGCATCTCACCACTCAGGCGGCCCTCCAAGTGTGAATAATAAGGCGGACGACAGAATAAGAGTCTTGGAAGATCAAGTGAGAACACTGCAAGAAGCACTTGGTAGTAGGATGAACACATTTGAATCTCAGTTGTTCATGATTTGTGCATCATTGGGCTTGCGACCAGAGCAAAATGACGAGCCACCTAGTGGAGAGGTAATGTTTACAGGATATGTTCAGATAACACATTTTTTTAAATCAAGTAATTATATGAAAATTATTAACCATGGATTGTTCATTTATGTGTCATAGGTACCTTATCCATCAAGTAACCAGCACTCTCCAGATGATGATCAGTAAGTTTGTATTTGCGATTTGGTAAATTGTTGTCTATGTTCGAGAAATGTGTATTGGTGAAATCCAGCCGATTGGAGGGCTGGTTTGTATGTGGATATAAGTGTTGAAATTATTTGATGTTTGTTTTATTTGTTGTTGGTTTTAATTGTTATTTGAAATCTACATGGTTTAATGAGATATAATTCTTTGAATTGGACAAAGAAGAGTTATCGGAGGAAAAGAAAAAAATAAAATTGGGAAAGATAATAAAAAATCATTGAAGAAGAGTTTATATGTTCAAATCTAAAAGAACTGTTAGAGGAAAAAAAAAAGTGAAAACATTATGACTATAGTAGAAATTAGGAAGTGGCTGTGATTATTTAAAAGTACTTTACTGGATAGTAGGTGAAACTCTAAATCATTTGTCATCTTTTGTGTTCTTTCATTAATTCAGTAACCATGAGAATAAAGATGAAAGACAGTTTCATGTCTAGAATAGGCAATTTGAATTAGTAAAATAAAGCTGTGTTATGATTCATCACCTACAATTCATTCAAACACAAGAATAAATCATGTAATTTGAATTTAGAGACTTCTTTCTTTATACATTTTAATAGGCTGAAGATGGAAGATGAAACTTCTCATTTATTATTACTGGATAGTGTAGACAAACTTTTCATTTATTATTATATAAGTTATGGTAGACTTCCACTTACAAAACATTTCTAGAAATGCAACCACTCATGAAAACATTTCTAGAAATCCATGTGGTTTAATGTCTTCTTATTAACTCTAACTAAAGAAGTTTACTGACGCACTTTGTTAGAATCACATCAATTTGGATGCGTTTTGTGTGTCATTGTCATTTTGCATCACTCATAATTATTTGTTACTAATTGTGCTTATTTGTCAATAATTTATTCTTGTGTTTGCATTTGTGTGAAGCGTAAAGCTAAATCTTATATCTTATGGTTTGGACCATATGTAGGTACTATATTGGATCTAGATAATGCATAAATAAAGATAGAATTCTTCATTCTGTTTTTGATATGAGAATATTTTATACTTATAATTATATATTGTCGATACATCTATTTGCATGCAACAAGACTATTAACCGAATAATTCATACAGTTTTGTGTTTTATTCTACGTTATGTGATCATTAATGAACATTGTCTGTTATTATTGTATTTCGTTCTTCTAAAATCTTTTAACTTTTTTCGCAGGGCATAATGTAAAGAGTGTTGGCTCCAATAAGCTTCATAACAATTTCCAAATTGTGTATGTAAACAATATTAGAATTAACAATTGTATTCATATACTTCAATAATTCTAATAATACTTTTTATTCAATATTTTATTCATGATGTTACTAGCATTTTGTGTATGTATTTTTAGACGGTATTGTTTTGCGTATATTGTTATCAATTTATCTATAGTGTTTTGTATGATATTCATTATAAACAAGAAATTTAATCAATAAGCAGGGAAAAAGATTTATGCAACAGGCAAAATTTGTGTCAAAAAAGTGTATAAAAAAACGCCGCTAAAACTAAAAAACGGCGCTATAAACATATAAAAAACGCCGCAAAAAAAAATTCCAAACCGTCGCAAAAAAATTCCGCAAAAAACTAAAAATGCCACTAAAACTAAAAAAACGTCGCTATAAACATATTAAAAATGCCCCTATCAAAAATTTAAAAACGCCGCTCTAAGAAAAAAACGCCTCAAAAAAATTACAAACTGCCGCAAAATATTCCACGAAAAATTTAAAAACGCCGCTATAGGGTTAATGTCCCGACAGAATATCGCACGCCAAAAAAACGCGGGAAATAATTTGGCGGGTGTGGAAGTTTTTACCGGCGTTTATAAAACGTTGGTAAAACACTGACTAAAACGCCGGTAAAGGTTTTCCACTTTTAGCGGCGTTTTTGTTAAGGTTTTACCGGCATTTCATGAAAACGCCGGTAAAACTTTTACCGACAGAACCTATATCGACATTTGTACAAACGCTGGTAAGATTATTACCGACGTTTATAAATGCTGCTAAAAGTCCGAAAAAACGCCGGTAAAGCCCTTGTCTACTGTAGTGTTTGGTGTTGAAATTCTTCACCAAGATATTCCATTTACTTCTCAATTATAGAGAGTCACCTAAAAGTCTACACGAACAAGAGTGAATAGGAGGGGAATTAGAATAAAGTAAAAGCTAGCAAATTTTTTAGAGAAATATAAAATCTAATAAAATAAAATTATAGATTAAATGAAAACTTCTTAATAAATAAATAATTAAAATTAATTATTTACACAATAGTTAAAAGAGACTATTGCACCTCACCTAAAATCCATTCAAAAAAATCTTATAACCGATTCCAATTCTAACCTTGTTGGATTCTCAGGTTCCCAATAATTTAATACTTGGATTATAAAATTAGTAATGAGTTAAACTTGACTTATAACATAGATCAAAATTACTCGAAGTAATTCAATGCAGACCTAACTCTTCTTTTCATGTTATAAACTACTTAATGTGTGTGACTCATGGGCTCTCATATCATGTTAATAGTGGTTCAAATTGTGTATGATTTACAATTAGATCTCCCTCTAGCTACAAACTAAGATTGGCTTCTAGCAAAATATTATGTCCATCCAAATGACAAAGATTCAGTGGAACTGAAATACCTATCAACAGTATGGTTATGGTGTAATCCAAATCCTTTTACTATTCATATCTCATCAAGGCTAAGGTACATAAACAGTGTCTACCTTAGTGAATCTTTTATATAAGTGTCTTTATTATTCAAACAATGATTTTATATAAAATTAGGATGAGTAACAACTTAATCTTGCTGTGGGACCACAAACTTGTAGTATACTGTTATAACCGAACTACACCAGTGAGTTACATTCTCCTATACTCAAGAGTGTTGAATCTTTTATTGATCTACCATAATCCTGATACACTTCAAGGGATAACCAACATCCACCTTAATTAACCCTATTAAGAGTTACATAGAGTGACATCAAATTGTGTTGATCCATGCATAAGGTACTCTAGTAATCTCAAATTTAAGTATCACATACATACCATCCACTAGAGGATTTATTCTATAGACACTAGAGTTACCATCTTGTATGGAATCCTCTTGTGGATCAATCCAGTGAACTGACAGACAACTAGCACTCATGTGTTATACCAAGTTATTATCAAATAACCTTAAAATGTGAGATTTATCATTGTCTTTCAATAGGGTCATCTAATACAATGATAGCCTCAGTATATTATTAGTGCTCTTGATCAGAATAATATATGACTATGAACGCTTCTAGAATAGTCACCATGTGTGCACATAAGGTCCTCACAATTAATGATACATATTGATTACCTCGTCACAACTCAACTTTCTAAGGACATATATTAAACATATAATTAAATACGATTTATAGATATAGAAACGTCATTTTATTTATGATAAAATATGATACAAAAGAGACAACTACAATGACAACACCGTTTATTTGTTGTTGACATGAAAACTTTTGGTGTTGGATGTATTGATTTGTGCATGTAACATCAAGTCCAATAATAACTTAGTTCATTGTCAAGATATAGTATGCTTTAAACATACAATCTATTATGGTTTTTTATTTGGAATGTGCTACTCAAAAAACATTAACAGCTCAAGAGTTCACAGACTACTTAATAATGGGAAGTTTGTAAGCATGGAAGAGATGTTGGGTATGTAAAGACAAAACCCAAAAGCAGGATTATGACGAATTATGTGTCCAAAGCGAGCAATATCTTAACATTAGACGATCATATTATACCAAAATGTTACACTATAATTCTTTGTGAGTACTATAATTAATTTTAAATTGTTTCTATTTTGTTGTGTGCACAGGAATGTCTGGATTTGCTGCTTAGGATGATTTCTATGAAGTGGCAGCTTCTAAGAAAGGAGAAAATTATACATTTAGCAGCTATAGGTGCAGTTGGTCAGCTTGTTGGGCAATTTGAAAGTTGATGGGCTGCAATGTTGTTGGAAGTGCTGGAAGTAAAGAGAAGGTTAGCTAATTCCTCTTGGAATACCTCATTTTTTGTTATACTTTTCCAACTATCATCTAATAAATTTCTTGTAGTTGAACTGAAATAACCCTATCTTTGTGAGCTCTTAAATTGTAAACATAAAGTCCAATCCAAGATGTTATATTAATATATAATCCTGCAACAATGATTCATTGTAACTGATTATTGTGACAATTTCTCAGAATTAGCAACTTCATTTCATTTTTTCCCCCTTTTCTCTTACAAAAAACTTTAGGTTGACATCTTGGAGAACAAGCTTGGATTTGATGAAGCTTTAAATTAAAAGAAGGAGCATGACTTGGATGTTGCTTTGAAAAGGTTTGTTTCGGCAACTGAGGAGATGGAAGCAAGAGCCACGTTCCCTTTAAACTGATACAAAAAAAAAAAAAAAAAAGTTGTAATAATAGTATTAGAAACTTACTAAAAACTTCTATATAATTTAGATACTAATAATGATATGTCAAGAATAGTAAGGTAACATCAAATCACGTAATAACATATTATCATTAGTATTTTAATTCATACTCATTATAAGGGTATATTATATATTTTTTTCCAGGTGCTGTCCTTAGGGCATTGACATTTACTTCAACAACATAGGAGGAAAAATGCAAGACACGGTGCTTCTAAACATGAGACTTAAGGATTGCAATGTTGGAATGATCTCACAGCACTATCTCAGCCAACCTGAAGGTGTACATAATTTGATATATACTATTAGAAATCGGACTCGCATCAAAGAATTCGTAGTCTTCGATTACTTGCCTCAATATTCAAAGTTTCTGGAAGTTGTTTTGGCCTTGATTTGAGAAGGAAATATTGTTTATTCCGAAGAAATTGTTGAAGGCGTGGAAAATGCTCCGGTTGCACTAGTTAGTCTATTCAGTGGACGCAATATTGGGAAGCAACTAGTTGTATATATTGTTGCTACATATATATATATATATACTCGAGAATGAAAACATCAAACACAAAATCATGAGACCGTTCATTATTGATGAATTCCACAAAATCTATGCTAACAATTTTACATGTCTGATTCTCATAATCAACAACAGGATCATTGCTCCCATTGTTATCTTCTTCCCTTTCTCCAAGTGTATCCAAGGAACACAACATGGTACGAAGACAGTTATAACGGAAACTGCAGAAAAAGCAAAACCAATTATGATCCACCTTGTGAATGAAGGCAGTGGGACGACTTCGTTCTGACTTGCTACGACGTCTAGAACGCCCATTCACGTCGCTAGAACATCTTCTCTAATATTGGAACTGCTGATTCTTCATCTAGAACAACTATTCCTGAGTTTGGGTTACTATATCCAACAACCCTTTACTTGCTAATAGCTTGAGTTTTGCTTAGTTGACCTAGAATTTGACCTCTAAAACGGTTGTTGTTTAATGCAAAATCTTTTATTAAAATGCACTGAGCTATGTTTGATGGGATTCGACTAGAAAATCTGTAGTTGGAGAGCCATATTTACGGAAAGAACCTGGTTTTAAAAAGGGTATTGTCAGGGTCTTTGATGGAACAAAGGCAGTAAAAATCCAGCTATTATGACAAACAACATACACAACTCGATTTGGGAAAAGCAAGCGGGAAGCGAAAGCCATTTTATGGAATTCTGTATGGAAATGAAGCATTTACAGATCCCACATTGAATATTGATGAGCATCTCAATCAGTATATAATATTTTGAAGGACTCAACGCACTCGCTGAGCTTGGTAACGTGAGCTTGTAACCCAAGTGGGAGCTTTGAGATGATGGAACCTTGGATCAATCACTGAGTTGAACTCAGCATGGCTCCTAACTGGCTTGCCCGTTCCAAGCCAAGAGATGAGCCTTGAGTCCCCAGCGAAGGCTGGAGATTCGTAGCTACTAGAGTGGAGGGAACAGCGTGAGGCTGGCTTTACAGAGCAGCGACAACCTCCCGCTCCTGGCAGTGGAAGGATCACTGGCCGGTGCTACCTGAGCTCATCAAGGCTCAGTCGGTTGACCCCAATTGGACCATCATCTTTTTAATTTTTTCCCAACTTACAGATATTACCGGTAAAAAATACCTGAACTGAGAGAGTGACTGTGAAGCATCAAAAAGACGAAGAAAATGGAGAAAAAGAGAAGACTTGAAATCAGTGTAAGCTCTACTAGCTGTAGCTGGGTTCATCATCAACTCTGTTTTGGCAATTGAAAGTCACCGAAGCCCTTAAATCTATGGCTAAAGGACACGAACAGGCGGGTCAATTCAGTTGAAGTGCTTTCTGTGGCCATTTGTGACATCAGAAGCTGTCTTTTTGAAGATAATTTTGAAATAATCCAACTCTTTCAAATTTATCTTCAGCTCTCTTATCTCCAAGCTTTCTTTTTCTTCTCAAGAAAAGGCTGCCTTCAGTCTTCTTTCACTGCCATTTTTTCCCAGTAATTAGAAACCTTCATTTATAAATTTCTTCCAGCTGAACAAACTAACTTCAAGAGCTGCTAGGCACACCATTTACAGCTCTACCAAAGTTGAGTCATACAGGTTTTTTAGGTCGACAAAAATATGCTATATATAAGTTGCATAAGTACTGCAATACATGATATTTCTTAATCTAAGAGGAATGATCCAACCATGTCGTATTATCTGTTAGATAAGACACCTCCTTCTCATCTTAAACATTATTTCCTCGTCTTTTCAACATACCTCTCGTTTGCTCTCCTCTTTTTTCTGCCCACATGGACAAGGGTCGAAGAAATTTTCAAATTTTCATATGGGTTTATCCAGTTTTTGAGTATAAAATATTGAAGGTTATTGATAAAAAAATATGATGTATACAAGCTAAATGAAAATCGTTTTTCTAAAAATAATATTTATCCTCTCTTCTCTTGAAATTATTATAAAATTAATTACAAATAATTTTAGTAGATGTAACAAATCTTAAAAATTTTAACACTTAATAAACAGTAAAGAAATTTAATAAGAAATCAAAAAATAAAGTATTTGATCTTTCATAGATAAAAGAATTCAAAGTTGAAAATTGTGTTATCAAGGTTGAAATATTGTGTTTAAAAAACAAGTTTTGATGACATATATATAGTAAGAAGAGTTGTAATTATTAGTGAAAAATTACAATTTTTTATCTGAAAAATTGTATAAAGAGTTGTGATAATTTGTGAAAAATTACAACTTTTTATTTGGAAAACTACCATATGAGACTCCTACGGTTTGGTCTAGCGGTAAGGGCTTGGGCAACCCTTGTGGTGGTCAGGGTTTAAACTACAATGAAATCAATAACCTTTGATTTACTCGATCTGTGGTTACGGGTCTAAGTGGTCACAGGCTCCCGACCCCCGGATTTAAACTATTCGATTAATTAGGGTTGACCGACTGGTATAGATAAGGATTCCCGGGTTATCAAAAAAAAAAAAACTACCATATGAAAAGTAATAATTTTTAAAACAAACACAACTCTTGAATTTTTTTTTTTATAAAATATATTTTTGATTTAATTTATATTTAAACAATTCCAACCTTTTTTTAGACATGTTAACTAACTTTTGAAGCATCCTCATTTTAATGGTTGCATGAAGCTTCCTTAACTGTCAATGAAACAGAAGAAGGAACGTTTGTCATTTTAATAGCCATAAGAGTCACCCTTCCTTTTGTTAATTCTATCCAGTAAACTCTAAAGATGCATTTTGGAAAGATTAAGACTACATCTATAAACATTTTTTTCTATCTTTTCATACAAACAGACTTGTATTAATGTGATTAGATAATTAAATTATTTATTTTATCTCTAATTTAAAAATAATCATTCACATTAATATATAATAGATAAGCAGCTAGCAACATAAAAAAAATTAATCAAGAAAATTATGAATTCACTTTGATAATTAAAAAAACAAAGAAATTTATTTTTAAGAGATCTTTTAAATTATTTAATTCAATTTTTTTAGGGCTGGACATGGTTGGATTGGTCCATTTTTGAAAAATTTTGTCTAGTCCTTTGCTCGTTAAAATGGAATTACTGTACAAGATAATTAATGTCATTAAGTAACGTAATAAATATACTTCCGTATTAGCTAAAACTTTTCACATTAACAAACTTTTTTGTAATTACCAGATTCACCCCATATATGTGTGTGTGTGTGTATATATATATATTATAAAAACTAGGGCTGGATTCGAGCCGAACCAAACACAAACAGTAATATATTCGTGTTCTGGCTCGTTTTGTACTGTTTGGGTTCGGATTCGTATTCGTATTCACTGAACATTTTTTATAAAA
Source organism: Anacardium occidentale (assembly GCA_026122585.1). Classification (NCBI taxonomy): domain Eukaryota; kingdom Viridiplantae; phylum Streptophyta; class Magnoliopsida; order Sapindales; family Anacardiaceae; genus Anacardium; species Anacardium occidentale. Next base: position 932,136 of record JAJEJH010000180.1, read on the forward strand.
TTCGCATTCGTGTTCGGTTTGTATAATTAAGTTCGTATTCGGCTCGTATTCGTATTTGTATTTGGTTCGTATAATCCTTTTTTATATTTATTAAAAATTATAATTAATACAAATAATTAATAAAATTTAATTAAAAAATTATTATTTTAAGTTCAGGTTCGTATTTATATTCAGTTCGCATAATTCATGTTCGGGTTCGGGTTCGTTGAATTTTAAAATTGTCGTTCGTGTTCATGTTCGTGTTCGGATTCCTTTGACTCGTTTCGGACTCGTTCGAACTGAACTCAAAAATGAATCCAAATATATTCGATTCGAATCCAGTCCTAATAAAAACTCTAAATAATTACACTATGGACATTCTTAAGTTTCCTAGATATCTTCGTAGTTTCCAAATTTACACACCCTACCACTTACATCAATTAATTTAAATTTGTTGTTTGATACATAAAATTCTTCAAATGTTTTTTTGTTTTCTTTTTATTATCAATAATATTTCAAATATTAACAATAAGTATTAATATGTAAACAAATATTGATGTATAATTATATAATTTGATAATTTTAAATTAAAAATAAAACAATATTTAATCACTTGTAATGATAATATTTATATCTGTGTTTAAACCATTATTAACACATGGCATTACTTGCCAAAGTTAATTAATAAATGAAAATTACAAATCTTTGTAATATTATTGATAGTACTTATAGATTTTATTTTTTCCATCTACAAGAATTAGACTTATTGTTTAATTCTTTTTTATACATTATATAACAAATATGAGTTGATTTGATCAAAGTTGCTTAAGTTTAAATTGAAGGAACTAAATTCAAGCTAATAATTAAACTCAATTTTATAAAATTAGTCAAATTCAAACCCATACAAATTATTCAAATTTGAGTTTGTTTGAATCAACTATAAATTAAAATTGTTTTCAAATTATGTTCAAATCTATCACGAATTGGATCTTTTGGAAGCAATTTCATAATACCAAAGTATTTCATGGAAGAAACAAGGTTTACAAATGTCTAGTGGAACAAAACTCACAGAATTCATCATCGACACCTCACTGTATAAACTCATATTTAAACATGCAGTTTTTCTTACACCATGTATGAAAGATCAATGTGACCCTGGAGAGCCAAAAAATCAAGACAACGTTCTTGTAATGTTGGGACGCCTGCAATCACAAGTGCATATACTTCTAGACTCTTTCACCACCCGTTGTGATCTCCGGGTATGAAGCTTGATGTTTACCAACTTACCAGCCATCTGTGGCTCAAGAAAATTAGAGAGGCCAGTCAGTGATAAAATTTTCAATCAATCACAGGTTCGGCTCATTTTTCAACAATTTCTTTAAAGTTACTATGGCAGAGAGTTCTGGGACACAGAATGAAATAAAAAATAAAATAAACTAAAGCATAAAAAAAAAAAAAAAAAAAAATTCAGGAACTTTCTTAAAGCATGTGAATAGAAACCAACTATTTGATTACAGAGAGTGTACACACCATTCTCCAAACCAGATCTTCTGGACCCAAGGGTTGAGCTGGACTGGAATACAGGAAATGTCTTGAGTACTGAAAACAAACAAAAACAAAATGCTAGTCACCCCAAAGAAATAGCTGATTCACAAATTTGATTTTAGAGACACAGAGGACAAAAAAAATAAATAGAATTAGTAACTAATATAAAAAAAAAAAAATTCAAATTTAATTAAATTACTCAGGTACTTGAAAGTAGTCCTCCCAAATTGCAAAATGGATATGAAGGGTTAAAAACTTAGACCCATTTACAGGTAACAAGATATAATATAAAGGTAACATGCATGCAAACTTTACAGTCACAAACCTGTACAAGGTTTCTCCGCATTTTTCTTATTTGAGAAGGGCTAACACCCTTTAGAAATTTCAAAAGCCATCCTGGTTGTAGAGCATCACTGGAAGAAACAAATAAAGCTATCTGCATAAAAGGGAACAGTGACAGAAACCTTAGCAATTGCCCAGTACACACAAGAACTAAGTCACAGGATCAACAACTATATAATCTTAAATGTTACATGTTACACACTGCCAAATGAATAGGAAGTTACAGTCAATCCTTCGAGCGAGAAAAGTTTTCTTTATTTAATAATGCCAAGTAAATGAAAAAAAAAGACAATATAAATTATCCTAGTGAACCCTGTCAGATTCAGCAGTAATTTATCTCCTTCCTTGCGAAAGCTGCTGAGCTAAAGAATTCTACACCCATACCAATATCATATCACTTACAACAGAGATCAGTTTCACTAAGAGTCAAAATAACTAAAGCAGATAATCCCTAGGGTTAGGCTGAGTGTTAAAAGGCAATTGGTGTCAACAAAAGTCAAGGGTTAGAATCCCCCTGCATGAACCAAACTAAGATACTATATTCTAAGTTTCATAGCTATCAAGGGGACTTAGAGTTCTCCCAGTTTAGAACTAAAGAGCAGTTAAGAGATTTCTGGGAAACTGAAGAAAAAACTGTAATATCAATGAATTTATGTAATTGAAGTCTGCCTCTAATCTTAAACTGATGGTAGCAGAGGACCAAATAATTAAACAAGATTCCATGTAAAACCTTAATAAAACAACAAGAAAGCAAGCAATACTATCAAATAGAATAGGTACTCCATTAAACATCAACTAATGTCTAACACTGTCAGATCTGTAACTTTCCATTAACCAGACTAAATTATCAGAAAATCAAAGGTCAATTGAGAAAATATGTCAAAGTTAACAAGTTACTTTCCTACTGCATAATTGTTATATCATTCTAGAATATACCTTATTTAGTTAATAGTTTTATAATTTTAAACTCTCAGGACATGTAATATAGAAAGGAGCATTATACAGCTTCAAACTTCCCGATATACCTTCCTATAGTCAAGGATTCCTTCAAAAGGAAGCTCCAATTCATCACTAACAATAACAGGGATACACCCACTGACTATAGCATCAAAAAGTCTAGCAGAGGATGGAGTGTCACCAGCTGGACTTAAGCAAAAAATAGACCTGAAGACAGCAGGCACTTAATATCATGAAAAATTACAACATCCAAGCCACAAAGCAAAATAAAATAAAATATAGGATAAAAAATAACAAACTGATTTATTTTACCTACGCATTCCATTTTGAGCAGCTTCTTTCCCCCCTTCCCCAGCTGTACCCTCCTCTATAACCACGCCCTCAGCACCAGTTAACTCTGCTACAAGTTTAGCACGTATCTTTCCACCCTGAAAGAAGAAATCAATCATATAAGCAACTAGAGAAGGGAAGCACAAAGAAGCATCACCAAACAGTTATGCCCATCATTCAAGCATAATCTTCAGGACTTGGAAATGGAAATGATTAGATTGAGGAAATGGTCCTTTCTCACTCAGCAACTAAGACTGGGCCAAGAAATGAGAAGACCACACGACCAAAACCACCAAAGTATCTATCATGTTGCTAGACAGTTTCTTGAGTACATCTATACCTTCAGACAACGAAAACTCTTGAAATTCTTACCAAAGTTTACCATTGGTTCTTCACCATAAATTCCAGATTGTCAATATAATCCCTAGAGCAAGATAACAATAAGGAAAATTAATTAAACTATCCTTTCTTTTTTTAACCCAATTATACAAATTCATCCCAGAAAACATTTTTATACAACTCTATATTATAAGCATTTTGCCAAAAATGCCCCTTGGTATAAAAAGGGGAGAAGCCGAGACACTCCCCTTTCTTTCAAACGAGCACTCACCCACCTTCCATGAAATCTCCAACTTTCTGGCACGGTTCGTTGATTGTTCAGATCCACCAGGCAAATCAGCTGCAAAATGGCACACCAAGTTAGTATTTTTCCCAGTTTCTATTCATTTAGTGTTCGAATTAGTTGCAATTTTCGCTTTATATTCAAAATTTGTTGTGATTTTAGCTTTATATTGTAAATTTTGATGGATAAATATGGGGGTTTTGTTTGCGTGATGTGTGCAAATGAACCTATGCAGTTGATTTCGCAGAATTTGGCCAGAAAATAGGTGTTTAGTGTTTACGGATTGCATTAGTTGACTTATTTAGGGTTAAAAATTGTTTGTCATTATTGTGGTGTTGTTTCCGGCTACTGATTTGCTGGATTTGGGACTTGAAATGGCAAAATCTACCAAAAAAGGGAAAATTTTATCATCATTGACACTACTATGAGGTGTAAAGGGTAAGCCGGGACCTTGGCAGGCAAATGGATAGTTTACAATTCCAGATGTTAAGAGTAACCCGAGAGCTTGGAAGGGGGGGTGCCAAATAGACATTTTACAATTCCCGCTCACACATGTTTGGAGGTGTTAAGGGTAACTCGAGAGCTTCCCACTTACCGCCTACTCCTCTAGCTTGCTACTTACAATTTGCCCCACCCAAGCTCTTGGGCTACCCTTTAAACCCCCAAACACATTTGAGTGGAATGTAAAATATCCATTTGCACACACCAACCTCTCCCCCACACCCCACCCTGGAAAAAGCTCCCAATTACCTTTAACACCTCCAAACAGCAGTTAGCAAGAATTGTAAACTATTATTTGCCCCCCTAGCTCCCAACTTACACTTTACACCCCATTGCAACACCGATAATGATGAAATCTACAATATTTGGTAGATTTTGCCATTTTCGACCCCAAATCTAGCAAATCAACAACCAAAAGCAGTAACACAACAACAATAAACCATTTTAAACCGTATATCAATCAACTAATCCACTTCCTAAACCCTAACCAACCGGCAAACACCTATTTTCCAGCCAAATTTTGTGAATCAACTACATATGTTCATTTGCACACATCACACAAACAAAAACCCCATATTTATTCACTAAAATTTACAATATAAAGCCAAAATCGCAACAAATTTTGAATATAAAGCCAAAACTGCAACAAATTCAAACACTAACCAAACAAAAACCAGAAAAAATACTAACCTAGTGCGCCATTTTGCAATTGATTCACCCCATGGATTTGGACAATTGATGACCATGCCGAAAAGTTGCAGATTTCACGGAAGGTGGGTGAGCGTTTGTTTGAAAGTAAGGGCCAGTGTCTCAGCTTCCGCCTTTTTATACCAAGTGGCATTTTTGGCAAAATGCCTATAATATGATGAAATTGTATAAAAACATTTTTTGGGATAAATTTGTAAAATTAGGTTAAAAAAAAGATATTTTAATTATTATCCCTAATAATAATAACGATAATAATCATGAAATGGAGTGGATAACACCTTACAAAACTAAAATTATATCTCAGATAGAGATATTTACAACTTCAAATTCCCTACATAACCAAGAACAAACACTAAGTCCTACATATCTTCAGTACCTAACAAAATCAGTCTGACATATCTTCAGTTGTAATCAAAGAAATCAACAATTTGGAAAAAAATTAATTGGGCAATAGAATAATAGAACTTGTGCAGCATTATCAAAGCATGGCACCACAATGTAATAGGATGTTTAGCTGACACATGGATTTATTGACCATCCAAAGTTATAGACATCAAATCACAAAATTAAATTTAATGAAACTAACTTTTTCCCCTAATTCCGAAGTTTCAGTATTCTTAATGCTCATCTACATTAAATAAATTCTACACTTCTTTCTCTGTTTTTTAAGGTCCAATGGCTCGGGATATACAATGAGTGGTCCTTCATGCCACTCAAAGCCCTCTAATCTCAAGTAAAAGCAGAATTTGATACAAGAGACTTGGACGAAGGCCATGCTAGGTCCAAAGTCATCAGGAAAACATATGAATGAAAATGAGGGGAAGAAGAAAAAAATATCTAGGCTGACCATAATTCTAACAACATTAAGTAGTCTAACCCAAAAAAAAAGGGCATATCTTCCACCAATAACAACATTATTAGATGGTACCATTTGTTTTAACCAATTAGCAAAATGGCAGCTGGAAAAAAACTTTAGTTTAATTGACATATCACAGCTAAAAAGTTCACATCAAGCAACAAACAAATGAAATAAAAAATTAACCATCTCACTAAAACTCTTACAGCATTTCTTTTAAGCCGCCCACGAAAATATAGGAGAATGCTTCTCTTAGATTCACTTTCAGATACGCATTTGGTATCACAGAAATCAACATTTGGAACATAAGGAAGAATAAGGTCTTTCTCCAGTGAAACTTGACCTGGCTTGTACCTAAAAGTTTAAAATTAATCATTTAGCAGGAGTTGCAGTAAGTAATAAATGGTCAAATTTAAAAACATTTGCATTTCTTGGTCCAACTCAAGTCACATAATTACCAGTTTCCAGTGGAGTCCATATCTGGTAACAGCCAGATTGCATTTTTCATATATCTTCGAACAGATTTAAAAGACCATGGATGATGAACAGGAAGTATGTGATCTCTCCCTTCAGATCGTTTCCAGGCAGGTTGATCCGTTACCCATTTTAGAGCTTCCTACATCCACATGCATGAGTACATTACATTCCACACATGTAAGCAGATTTCAGAACCCCATATCACATTCATCCGTTAAACAAAAAGCTGAAGTAGTAATTCTATAAAATTAAGTACAATCCACATGTGGCATGTACAACAATATTTATACATAGAAGAAAAACACAGAGATACCAGCACAATACATGTTACTTTCAGAAACACCCAAAGAACGATAGCATAAAAAAAGAGCTCATTTCCCGAAATTTAGTCGACAGCTTCATCCTGGCATTGGATCCAGTTTCTGAACACAAAATAAATGTCCAGAATTCAACTTACAAGCAAAGGATAATTCAGATTGTTAGATTCTACATCCTAAGAAACTATTCTAAACTGGCTAGGTTAAAGTAAGAAAAGTAAGAAGCTACACCTACACATATCAGCATGTTGACAGAAGACCAGAATTACAGAGACAACATTCAAATAGAAAATAAAAGAAATTTCAAAAGAGTTCAGTTAGGTCACATATTATAGCATTCAAGTGCAGGAACAACAGAAAGCAGATCTTCGACACTAATATAAACCAATATAGTAAGTATACGAGCAGCAATAATGTAAACCCTGAAAGTGCACTCACACCCTATAAAGAGCCTTGCATTGTTGCTTCTCCATCAAGAAAAAACTGATTGTAGTGAAGAATGGGATGTAGAATAAATCCGCCTCCTCCTGCTGATTAACCCTCACAACATTTTTCAAAAGCCTTTCTGATTCTGGTGCAATCAAATCCGCCCAAAGCCAATAATCAATTGAATGCTGCACCAACATATTGTTTTAAGTCACAATTCCAAAAAAGAAAAAGAAACAAAGGTTCAACTATCCTGCAACAAAGATCTTTACCATTAGCAAACAATTCTAATCCCCTTTTTTTATTTCACTAGGATGAGAAAAAAGCAAGCCACCCTCAAATTAAATAAAGTGTAGACTCTCTGTTATTTTCACATTTCATCAATATGCTCTCCTAAAACTCTCCGATCCTGTCATAAACTTCATTTAACTTCATCATAAGGTTTGAAAAACCTCCTTACCTCTTTAAATTAAATCAGTGGGATCTTCTTATTTTATCTAAAAACCTCAAGTAGCTCAATAATGAGTATCCAAGAACAGCAAGAGCCTAAGCCTATAATTAAATTTTCAAATACCCTCACTTTCTCAGGAAGAAAACATTTCTTGGTCCCAAAATCAAATCACCAGATACTCAAATTAGTTCAAACACCAAAAAGAGATTTAGCTCAGCTAAGGATTTGGATTCTGAATGATCAAAAGAAAATAATAATAATAATAATAATAACACAAAGCGAGTTATCTTTGAAACTTATATTTCTTTTTTATTACCCAAGTTTCTCAGCAACCAAACAGATTATAATCCCCAAATTAAACCACCATTCGCTCGATACATCTTCTATCACTGCTAAAACACTCAGCTCAGCTAAAAATTTTACATTCTAAATAACCAAAACAAAATCAACCCTCATTAATACGAATACAGAGAATAAAATAACAAATAATTTAAAAAAAAAAAAAAACCTGTTCGATCAAACGATGAACTGGGCTGCCGTTTGAGGTCAAATTCGAAGTCTCTTTATAAGTATTTCTAAACAACCAAAGCAAATCATAAGTAAATTTCCTCGGCATCTCGTAAACATAAACCCTAATCGGCAAATTCACCGGATAGTACAAATCTGCGTAAACCCTCTCCCTTTCTTTCTGAAATGTCAAGCCATCAAACCTCCTGACGTCATCATCACTAACCGTACCGGCCACCGTGTCGTCCTTAACCACTGGGAATCGGGACGACCTCTGAGTAAGGAAATGTTCGAGGGAGGAAACGAAGGAAGTCTCGGATTCGGCGATCAGGTTCGGATACGGGTCGGAGTAGCGGGTATGGGAGTGGGAGAAGAGAGAGAAGAGGATGTAGAGGAGAGGAAGGATCAGAAGCGCGAGAGTAAAGAGGAAAATTGGGGATCTAGAATTGGATCTAGTTAATGGTGAGTGTTTTATGGGCATTTTTCAAGAGGAAGAAGGAGAGAGTGAAGAATAACACGGACCTGGTTTCTGCTTCAGTTTCTAAAGCGGGTGCATGATGATGTAAAGACTCATGTTTGACAAGAACAACTGGACAACCCCATTGTTTGAGAAAAGATCCGTTTTGGATTATATTTAGTCAGATTGCATGGAAACCCCCATTGTTTGAGGAAATCTACTATATTTAGGTTGAATTCAAACCGAGCTAACTTGAAATCAAATTCGAGATCCTCCCTGTTGTTTGAGAAAACATTTGTTTTGGATTATATTTAGTTAGATTACATGGGAACCCCTATTGTTTGAGGAAATTTAATTATATTTAAGTTGAATTCAAACTAAGTTAACTCAAGATTGAATTCAATATCCTTTCGAATGAGCCCGAAATGAGTTTGAAATCAAACTCAAGATTGTCTCAAACAAGTTAGAAATAAGCTTTGCTCACAAAGCTCGCAAGCTAAACATTTTATTTTCACATTAACAAAACAATGTCATTTTAATCAATATATATTAAAACGATATTATTTTAGATAATTAATACATCCAATAAGTTAAATCAAATTGAATTTAAGTTTGACTCACCTTTAATGAATGAAGCTTAAACTTGAACTTATCTAAATTAAGTTTGATTCTATTTGAATCTACCTATAATTACATTCAATATATTTGGTTAGAATTAGGGGACACCCCATTGTTTGAGGAAATGTAATCATAAATTATATACGGTATAAATTTTCTAATGTTTTCAAAGCCATGACAGATGTTGACTTAATAAGGAGAATAACTCAGTTTAACCGATGATTGAATTAGTTAATTATTTAAATAAATATCTAAAATAATTTATATAATTAATCTTTCAATATATAATATTAATTACTTTATCATTAAAATAAACTTGGTCTTATGAGAGACGTGTACTCTGGTATTAGGCTCATGTGGTATGGTGGCCCCTTACTATATTCTCATGCACTTGATTTAAAATTACACAATTACATTATCATTAGTACTTAAAATACTATATAATCTTAATTTTAATAATCCATGGAAACCTATCAGAACCACACTTGAAGACCCACAACCACAGACAACTTTGATCACCTAGGTAATTTTTGCCCTTTACCACTTGGTTCATCCACGTAGTCTCCTGAAACTCATTTTATTATGAATAAATATTGTTATCTCCAGAATGATAGTGTCCATGAAGAAGCTATTAATGTGGTAAAAGAAAGGAGAAATACAGAATATAAAAGTAACACAGGATTAGACACAAACTGCAGCCATTCAAGAAATGAGAAGTCACAGAGCTCCAATAGGTTCATCACACAATCTCAATTCTTCAATATGTACTTCATAAAGCAACTACGTAGCCAAATCCAGCCATAAATTAATTACACAAAATGAAGAACCAAGGCAAGTAATACTTCTAAAGAGATGCGATGATCGTGTTTTTGAAGGCTAAAGGATTTGAAATCGAAACATAATTGTCTTCAACAACTAAATGGCCTCCTGGTATCGGCAGCAGAATGCAAGGAGGCCTCGTGTCCTAATATATGAAATGTGTTATGTAATGTATACAACACAGCTCAGAAGCTGATGAGATCGTCTTTCTTAGTTTGCTGCTTCTTTGAATCATGTCCGGCTTCAGATGAACCCCCACCGCCTTTCTTTCCAAAGATCATTTCGTCAAGATCATCCATCATGTCATCATTACTTGCTCCATGGGATCCACCACGGGAACCAGCAGGCTTTCTAATAAGAGCATCTTCTTTTGTATGACGAGGAGACTCATCAGCCTCAACAGCTACAGGAATCATAGCAGGTTCTGGTTCAGTAGTAACCACTGATGGCTTCCTCAAATCCCCATACTTGGAGAGAACTTTTTGGATCTCATCATTCACATTCAGAGCTTCAAAGAGCAAGGGCTCATTATCTCCAGCAGTTTCAATGATTCTCTGGACAGTGAATTGAGATTGGCGACACTGTTGTACGAGTGTGGTGGTCAAATCATCCTGCCAAGTGGAAGAAAACATTTGCATATAAGATCTTCTGGTCAATATCTAACAATCAAAAAGATATATAAGCAATTTCATTGCCTGACTAACAACCAGTACTCAGGAAAAATACGAATAAATAATATTCCTAAAAAACAAACAAACAAGAAAGCATCTAATCCAACAGTAAGATCATCTGTTGGAAATGGAGAGTGTTCATTCTAATATTTGTTATACATACATTCCCGCAAATGGATCATTAAAATCTGCTTGGAGCCATCTACTTGAGATTATTACCCAAGTTTCATGACTATCAAAAATTCAAGATGAACTCACTTGAACTCAACTGGAATGAGCTTGATATGAGCTTTAGCTTGGGCAAGCTCAAGCCTAAGAGTTTAATATTTTCAAGTTCAAACTCAAGCCTAAGAGGTACTTGGCTTACCAAGCACAAGAACCTAAAAAATTTTAATTCAAATAAACTAAAATAATATTGTTTTAACCAATACACATCAAAACGACATTGTTTTAATAGTTTTTTCTCAACTACAGTATTGAGCTCGCCTCCTCTCAAGCGAGTCGAGCTCAAACTAGTTTAAGAAAAGCTTAACAAGCTTGAGTTTGGCTCCTCCCAAGCCAAGTTGAACTCAAATTGGCCCAAGCTCAAGCTCGGCTCTACCCCAGTCAAATCCAACCCTGATTGCATGATGTAATCATTTATTTTTTCTCTTACTCCAAAATCAATCAATCACATGTCAATTTGAACAAATAAGTTAGTAGGATTTATTTGTACATGTAGTATCACTCAAGATCAAAAACTAGCTGCCAACTAAAAAACGGGTAAAACACCCAAGGTGTATAAAACACATGCACAAACACAAACAATAAATAGGTGAGGACAATGAGGCATTACTATACAACATTCTAGTATATGCATTAAAAATAATGCAAACAATTACCATGAACAAGTTTCTCCAAGAAAAGTTATTATTATTTTTTATTTATGTTGATAAGAAATAATGGAATTTTTATAATGAAAAAGCAGAAATGAATGTAGATTAGATATTCACTCAATAAGTACAAAAAGAAAACACAAAATCCTGACAGTGACATCATAAACTAAATAAATTGGCATACAGATTACTCTAACCATTTATACACTCGTAATAAAAGAAGACTTACACCCAGAACTGCTCTAGAAGAAACTAACTCAGAAACATTCCTGACTAAGATGAAGAGAAGAGAATAAGAAATCCTGAAATTAAGTATTATTTAGACATTCTTAGGTTGCTTGTTGCACTGAACAAAAAAAAAAAGGTCCAAGGTAAAATAATGTTGAAATAAGGCCTTCATGTTGTAAGTGATCTTTCAATAGGGTTGAGATATTTATATTTAATTTATCTTGGCATACAACTAACTAAAAGCTTTACAGGATTGTAGGATAACTGCAAGGAATTACTCAAGATAAACACTTACCAGAAAAACAAATTACCCAAGATAAAGAAAACCAGAATCTGCTGTGGTTGACCAAGTGGATAAAGTACAGATCTGAATGACAACCCACTGGTATTTTAATCAAAATATGAGTAATATGATAGTCACAATAACTAGGATTTATATCAATATTAGAGATAGAATATTGAAGAATTAAGGATGGATTTCTCATAATCTCCTCAAGCCCTAAATTGTGCACTATCATAATTGATTGTATGTCTCTTCTCTCTCTTCACTTCAAGTCTTCTCAACCATTTAGTTCATCCTTTGTCCAACATCATAATTACACTTAATTTTTTAAAAAATAATAATAATTTCCAATACATTCTCATCAAACTGTAGCAACAAAGAAACCTTATCTCTTCATCAATCCAGATCATCTATTCTCTCACAACTAGTAACTGTTACCTCTCACTGATGAAAACAACAGCTAAATGGATTGAATAACAGTATGGTCAAAGCTATTGGTAGCATGAACAACAGTACATATAAACAAAGCAGCAGACAAAACAGTAAACACCATCTACGGTGATTTTTAAAGTTTTTGTCTAATACTGAATATGGATTGAATTCAACACGGAGAATGAGAATTAATATGAAATGTACCTAATAAAAGGACACGATACAAGCAAGAAAAAATTGAAGTGAATAGAAGTAAAGAGAACCTCAGAATCTCACTGAGGCCTCCTAAGAATCTCACCCTTAGAACTTTTGGGTCTTACAACTAAAAGAAGCAAAAGAATTTTTAGTCAAACACTATCCTGTAATAAATTGTTTAGATACTAATCTGGTATGAGAAGAAATATGTCAGGTCAAATAAGAAAAGATCTCCAAATAATAGATACGAAAAAACATATAAGATTAAGAGTAGCCAGATTTATAACCAAATAACAATATAAATCAATTATGCAAAATTACATAATTACCCTTGTTGCTATATAATTGGTCCTAATTGCAAAATTAAAGTTCTGTTCTTTATCACTTAGTCTCTCTCAAATAATAATAAAAGGACCAAAATTACGGATGACAGATTCTCAAAAAGAATCCACTCTTCTTTGTTTCTTACCTTTAAGGAGCTTATTGTACACCCAAATCTCAAACTTAATCATTATTTATTAAACTGTTTTTCATTTGACACAAAAACAGAAATTTCTAGTTATATTAATAACAGCTGCAAATTGACATAAAAAATATCCATCCAACTGAAAAAGCTGCTTTACTAAACCTTTGAATTTGTCACAAAAATCAGCTCATCAAAGCTGCAGGAGGTTTTAGCTCCATTAATTAAGCATATAATTTTATTCCTAAGTATCTACTAGTAGACCAAATATCAGACTGAAAAAACAATTTAAATAATTTACTTTCATAATCACTGTCCTCAGAATGTTTCTTGAGACAACTTGAGACTTCAGAAAAGTCAACTTAAACAGATCAAATTAAACATAAAATAAAATAAAATGAAAAACACTAGATAAGAGAATTCATGCCTTTTTATATCACATCTTGGTTGAATGACCAAATTTTAATAAGATCAGAAGAAAGATACATACAAGGATATAAGATAGCTGAAATGATGTTAGAAAGATACCTGTAAAGCATCTTGATGGGGTGACGACGATAAAACTGTTGTAAGAAGCTCAATACTGTTTCTTGCCACATCAAATGCTTCCTTTGTTTGTTCAGCAGAAAAACTTTGCACAGGAATATCATGCTGTAATTGCCGTGCAAGAGTAGCATCCACTTCTGGTGCTGAACGGGGAGGAGTAAAAATAGGCACCAAACTCTCATCGTCACGTCCTGGAAATCGGATGCCTCTGGATCTTAAACTCTAAAATAAAAAGCCACAACAAGAAAAGCTTGAAGTCATAAATCTGAAATTGCTGAAGAAATATACAATTTATTCAGCTTAACACTAAACCACACATTTTGCCTGCATGAGTTTATTAGGAAATTTATTCAAACATATATAAAATACCAACAAAGTTAAATATTATTTCTAGATCAATCTTAGAGAAAAATAAATTTAAATATTTAATTATAGTCAAATTAATTTTTGATATTTGATAATTACTCCTTTGAGTTAAAAATCATGATTATTAGCCAAAAGTGTGAAACTATAAGCATGCAAAACTATTGATGTGGTAAGGAGACAATAGGAAAAAAGGTAAAATAATACTTGACTGTGAATTCAGTAAATCAATTCAAGTGGATATAAATCTCCAAATAACCAAGCCTAATGTGTATCACCCTTTATTTAAAAAAAAAAATGCAATATTTAATAACATTTAACAATTGATATCTTTCATTTTCCTTTCCCAGTTCTTGGAAACCAAACAAATAGTTTACTGGACTCAAAAAGATCTTGTATGTTTCTTCACAAACAGGCAAGTAGCAGAGTTCTCCTGTATTGTTTCTGGAGCAATCTTAGAGGAAAATAAATTTATATATTTAATAATACTAAAAATAATTTTATATATTTGATAATTAATCCTTTGTGTTAAAAGTCATAATCATTAACTGAAAGTCTGAAACGACCATCATTCAAAGCCATTAATGTGACAAGGAGACAAAAGGAAAAAGGTTAAACAATACTTAACTGTGAATTCAGTAAATCAATTTAAGTGAATATAAATCTTCGAATACCCAAGCCTAAAGTAACAACTATATATATCATCCACTAAAAAAGGCAATGTTTAATGACATTTGACATCTTTCATTTTCTTTTCCCAGTTAGGAAACCAAACAAATGTTTTAATGGACTCTATAAGTACCTTGTACGTTTCTTCATAAACTGGCAAGTAGCGGAGTTCTCCTGTTGACTCACCCCAAGATTCAATTAGCATCAAAGCCTTGTTCCTGTTATTAAAAACAGTTTGCGGATCATCAATCAGCTTGACCATTTCATCAAGAACCCTCTCTGCTGCCACCTCTGAAAAAGCCTTTTCACAATTCTTAACACATGTTTCAAGCAACACCAAAGCCAAGTATTGAACCATAGGGTTTTTCAGCATGATCCTCTTCTTTATGCCACGGATCAATTCAACACTGTTAACCTTCTCACTATTGATCATGTCACAAATATCAAGATTCATGGCCCAGTCAGGCTCATCAAGGGTCTCAGATGTGGCATCCTCAACAAGCTTATCAGCAGGATTTGGGCCTTGGAAAAGCTCCTTCATTTTAAAGCTCATTTGACTCATGCCTTCACTCATTTTACGGCTTACCTCAGCCCCTCCAATCTTAAGGCGTTCACCAAAGGCGCTAACTTTCTCCATCAAATTGTCACTCATCTTCACAAAGCCTCAAAAACATAAACCCAAATTCTAAAAAATGTTATGCTGATTGAGATAAAAGCCACACATGCTTAAGGGTTGGAAGAAATACAATTAAGTAGCAGCACAATAAACATTTATGTAAAAGAATTCTCTCAGTGAAGCAATTCTTTGGTCAAAATAAAATTTCCAATTGCTATGCTGTCAGAGTAAAATCCTAACAACAATACAGAGTAGTATCTTCTGATAACATATAACATCACACTTGTAATGCAAAACATCGAATTTGTAATTACAAATAATTTTTTTACCACCCAGGATAAATTTTAGAAATTTAAGGTTGTACATCACAAAAACATGAACCAAATATGTCAATAAGATCATATGATCCAAACAGAAAATAATTTATATGCAAGTCAAACTTGAAAGAATGATGTTGAGAAAGTCAAACCATAGCACAATATTAATAATGACGGAATTCACGTCCAATAATGTCAACTTTCCCAAAATAATACAACCTCAAATTGTAAAAATTCAATTAGAAAACTTAAATCATTTAGATCAACCTCCTAATTTAAAGTGTGCAAAGTGATCAAATGATATATCATCATAACAGAAACTCCAAATACTAAAACCCATCAAAACCCTAATCCCAAATCTTCAAACCAATTCTCATGAAACCGGTAAAAATTATGATCTGTTTAAACTATCAATGCGAGCTTCTCATTTATGTCTTAGTTCATGTGAATTTTCAAAGACATCAAAATTAATGTGGTTATTCCAACATTTTTCTTCAGCTTTCTAGGGAGACAAACAGGTCGAAATAAATAATCCATTTTTTTAATTTAAAAAAAAAAAAGACCAAAACGAAGCGGATTGATCAGATCAGAGAACGAATTGGAAATTATGAGAATGTAGAAATACAAAAAATAAAAATATGTACCTTCGATAGAGTTGATGAGTTGAAATGAATTGAGTTGAGTTGAGTTGAGTTGAGATGACGAAGCGCAACGACTCAGTAAAGTTGATGTCCCTTGTTCTTTCAGTCCCTCTCATATACGTTAGCGAGAGAGCTAAGATTTCTCCTTTTTATTAAAAAAATAAAAAGAAAGAATTTTGTATTTGTTTGACGGAAAAACTCTAACCCTCTCAAGTTTTTATAATTACAAACACCCTCATATGGTTTAATTTGATTAAAATAATTATTGTAATTAATTTCTCTTTATTTTTTATATTATAAACTTTATTTTTTTAACCATAATACTTCGTATCCTAACAATGAGTATAAATACAAATATTAATATAAATATTAATATTAATATAAAATTGAATTCGAATTAAATTTACTCAAACTCAAACGTTAAAGAAGTTCAATTTATTAATTTTATGAGCTTAAAAAATTTGATTCAAATATATTAAAATGATATTATTTTACCAATATATACATCAAAATGATATTATTTTGGTAAGTTAGTTTTAAAAACTCAAAAAAAAAAACTTAACTCGACTTATTTAGTGTCAGACTCAAGTTCGTATTCATTAAGCTCATTGAGTTCAAGTTCAAGCTTGAACTCAATTCTTTATTAACCGAATTGAATTTAAATTAATTCAAATTTAAGTTCAATTTAACTTAAATTTAACTCTACATTGGCGTGTTATATAATTATATTAATATCTTAGTATTATATTCATATTTGTATTACTGTTAATATATATAGTATTATTTTTTTCTTAATTTTGGGTTTTTCTAAATAATATTTTTTTTCTGAATTTTGATTTATTTTGGTAGAGATATTTTTTTATCATTTAATTGGTTAAAACTTTTTAAATGGTTAACCGTTAGTTTTAACCCCAAAAATTTAACGGCAAGGAGGCAAGTGTTATTTTCTCAAAATATATGGCGCCGAAAGTGGAAAGAAAACATATAGGGTTGTTGTTTCGGGCGTGCTTTGGTTATTGTGGTATGGCACAGTATCATTTGTGATGAGGTTATCGTGCTAACACGTATTGACTTCTAGTGTTCTTATTAACAGCTGTTAGATTATCGGTCCAGAATACGAGGAAAGGATGATCCAATGGTGGAAAACTATTCGTGAAAATTAACGGATAAGTCGTCTTTATCATTTTTTATCGGTTTAAATACAATCGATTATATTTTTGAACTCAAAATTAAATATGACAATGAGATAAATAGAAATCAAATATTTTAATCTCTATTCTTATTCTTACGAAAAAAACTTTTTCCGTTCCCATCTTATTTTCGATGTGAGGATGGTGAAGATCCCGATCTCTTACCTGTGAGTAAAATTCTTTTCACTTTCTCTTTTTCATATTCATATTTTTGTTAAGTAAAATAGATAAGGTTATTCATCCATTATTATAATTATTAGATATTTAAATATATTTATAATAATTTAAAATTCTTATACTTTTTTTGTTTTCCATTCCCTAATTTATTTATTAATTAAGATATTCTGTCATGATTACTACCATTAAAATTAAATTTTATTTGAATTGTCCGAGTTTGAATTTAAGTTAAGTTTGGTCAAACTTCAAATAAGTCAAATTCGAATTAAAAACTAAACTATGTTTCGAAAATAAGTAGAGTTTGAGGTAATTTGGATCAAATTTACAATAAAAAATTTTTAAATCAAATTTGAATCCCAATTCACCCATTTTAAATAAATCTTAAACTAACTTTTTTAAATTAAATCAGTTCTTTAGTTGAAACTTACTTAGATTTGAATCTAACCCTAAATATCTTGGTTATATAGCAGTTAACCCTAAATGCCACCAACTTTTCATGATCAAATAACTTAGTTGTATAATTCAGGGATAATCTTATTGAATAATTATTTATGATTTTTTTTTTTTTTTTGGGCAATTAATCATTATAATATGATTTTGGTAAGACCTCATTATCAACATTTTGAAATTAGCTTATTTCCCATTTGACATCCCATAAAATACCATAACAGCCCCTCATTACATGTTGGTTATATTTTTAAAAAGTTTGATTTTGATTCTCTCCATTTATACAATATAAGCAAAATGAAATCTACAATAATTCAAAGAGCATAATTAAATTAAACAATATGTGTGTGTGTGTATGCGCGTATACATATACATATACATATACATATACATATACATACACACACACATATACATACACATATACGCACACACACACATACATATATATACACATATACATATACACACACACACACACATATATATATATATACATACATACATAAATACATACATACATATACATATACATACACATACACACACACACACACATATAAAAATAAATAAATAAATAAAAGTGAGCATTTATAGGGTCAGATATTCACCCAAAATTTTCGATCCAATATGATTAGGAGCGGGTTCGAGTCCCTAAATCTGTCTCTTAAGGAAAACCTATAGCGATACATGAAAATATCTACGTTTTGGACTAATATATTGACACAAATTTTCAACCTTTGATTTGTTTCAATGTAATGACTACAAATGAAGGCAACGAAGAAAAAGAGATTGTCAAATAAAATTATTCCTCAGAAATTTTTATCAACATTACAATTACAAAATCCCAAATGAAAATTTCAACCGCCTGTGACTCTAGTGCAGTGAGCTTATTCATCACTTGCCTCTATATCTAATCACCAAATTGAATCACAACAATAAGCAGATAAACATGATATTTCCAGTATTTGTTCTTAAGATGGCAGGCACACGTTACAATTTCTTACAGAAACACAACCAAGGAGACTATACCTGTTTAAACAGAGAGCTCAGTGAGGTTGCAATCTCAGAAGGAGATTAATCTAAGCACTTGCAGTAGCCGTTACTTTAGCAGGTGTTGCTAGAACAATTTCGTCGGGCTGTAGGCAAATGCAAAACATCAGAATTTATGCACAATGTTTCCATCTCGCAAAGGTGGCAAGTACTGAAGAGTCAAACTTTTATGTTATATTTCAACTTTTACATGCAAAAGTATCCTCTGATCAGAACCATTTGTGGTAAGAACCATTTGTGATGGTACTATCACGGTGTGTTACTTGGTTTTATATTCAAAGATTAACTTGTAATCTTTGAATATGGGACTCCATGAATAAGATATAAATAATCATTGACACTTGAATGAATTCATTTTTATAACACCATTCTAGCAAACACTATAAATAAGGCCAATGCAAAATGAAAGATTCAGTTGCTGATAATTCAGCTATCTTCATCTTATTACTCTTACTTATTCCTATTTAACCCCATGTAAAGGCAAAGAATTATTTGAGACAAAGAACATATGGAAAGAACAACTATTTTCAGAGTTATCAATTACTTACTGCTCTTAATTCCTCCTCATGTTTTGGAATGAAAGCAGTGTCGACCTTGCCATTTTTGAAGTCCTGTGACAGCGGAAAATATGGTAATTTAGATGAGTCAACATTTTGTATCCATTATTGGAGAAAAAAAATGACAAATTTCTTACCTCAATATCAAGAATAAGTTTATGGTATTCAATGGTCGTTGGAACACCTGAAAATAAGAATTTGAATATATATATATATAAGAGAAGATTATCAGGAAATACGTGTATTAGATGCTAAGGATAACAGAAAGAAAAATGCTAGGCAACCCCCACACCCACCCCCCCACCCCAAAAATCCACCCCTTTCTGGCAGAGGTGGATTTGCTGCTTTTTGGATCCCACTTTTAATTAAGTGGGGCCCACATAAAATTTGCCCAATCCACCTTTACCATGCAGGAGTGAATGCGCCATGTAGCTTTACTTTTACAGAAATGACTCTAACTTGAAAAATTGTTGAAAGACCAAAAAGCAATGGAGATTAAATTAGACTCCAATTACATATAAGAAATTTTATAGACACATTGACAATCAATGATCATCATTTTCCCCCTTGCTTTTAGACCAAAATGGCAGATAGCAAACCTTGGCGGACATTAGATTCAGTAGCGCTCCAGTAAATAATTATTACAAGAATAACAAAAACACAATTTGTAATCCAAAGGATTCATGAGTGTTTAAAAAGAAAGCAAATGTGGCTAATCATAATATTACCCAACAAACTATAAGCTAGCAAAAGAATTCAGGAAATCCTTCAAGGTAAAAACGGCTGAAACTCCTTTTATCGGCCAGCATGACAGCAAGCACAGACAACAATAGAATTCCGTAACTCAAGCTTTCTTTCCTATGCAAAACATGGAAATTGAGACAATAACTTTAAAATATGTGAACTTACCTGTAATAACGGTGTCATCAAGAGCCCTTTTCATGCGCTCAATTGCTTTTTCTCTAGTTGGAGCCCACACAATAAGCTAAAATAAGATAACCAAATTGGCTCTGTTAATAAGAAGATTTGTGTCCAATCTTAAACTTCAGTTAGTTAAGCAATCAAGAGTTAACAGGGTAAGAAATTAGTAGTTGAAGTGTAGAATCCAAGATACAACCATCCAGCCATGCCTGGCATGGCCAAGGTGAAAAGGGGAAAAAACAATAAAGATATTTCCATATGGCAACTTACTTTTCTGCTATTTAGACTAACTTTCACAAGAAACATCAAAATATATGTCAAATATTTGATGTGGCTAGATGAAGTACAATATGAAAAGGTGAAAACCATTTATGTCATACTACGCCTAAGTCTCGCATAAGTCCAAAGCCATGATTTTTTACATTCCAATTTTATTTTTCAGTTTACCATTAGTCCAATGGTGAGGCTGAGGCTAAACCTTAGGTCCCAAAGTCTTATCTGGAATATAAAAGAAAGATTACTAATTGCAACTTTTCATCCTGAAGACCATTGAGTTTTAGTTGTAGTTGGGTTTGTAAAACTTTATCTTTCTGGACATTTTCCAGCCATTAGGGCTGGATACGAAGCGAGCCGAACACGAACACGAGCACGTTCGGGTTCGCTTCGGTTAGACTGGTGGAAGATCCGCGTTCGGCTCGCGTTCGACGAACGTTTGTGCAGAAAGTTCGGCCTCGGGTTCGTGCGAGCTTTTGGAGGGGGGTTCGTTCGTGAAGCTCGTGGCTACAGTGACGAACGAACATGTTCGTTCGGCGCCAAAAATGCACTCCAGCCCTACTTCCTGCTGCAATTTTTCATCATAAACATAAATACATAAATTTGAAACATTAAAGCCTAATTAAGCCTTACCGGTAAACTGTCAGAAGAAAGAGAAACCAAGCGCAGCGCGTCCAAGTTGAAGTTTGAACTGAAGAAAAAGTAGAGTTCTGTTATGGGTTTGATTTGAGTTCAGTGGAGAAGAGAGTTCTGTGGGGTTTTTCTTTTTGACTCGCAGCGAGTGTCGTTTGGCAGAGAGAAGAAAGGAACGGAAAAATGGAAGAAAATTTTCTGGAAAAAGCTCGCTGATGATGGTGCTTATGTCCAGGCAAAACGAACGAATAGTTCGTTTATAAACGAACGGTTCGTTTTACAGAGTTCGGACTCGTATTCGTTTTCAACGAATACTCGCTCCGCCTGCTCGTATTCGTTTCGGTTCGCCTGATGCCCGACTCGTTTCGCCTGCGAACGAAGCGAGCTCGGAAACGAGCCCGAACCTGTTCGTCTCGTATCCAGCCCTACCAGCCATGATACAATCCCCGTCCCTGAGAAGCATGGAAAAAATTGCTCAAGCTGCCACCTTCAATAGATGTTCTAATCACCTATATCGCAATTAAGCAGACAACCAACCAGAAATTTGACTGGGAAAATAAGTGGTACATCTAGGGCTGGATACGAGACGAACAGGTTCGGGCTCGTTTCCGAGCTCGCTTCGTTCGCAGGCGAAACGAGTCGGGCATCAGGCGAACCGAAACGAATACGAGCAGGCGGAGCGAGTATTCGTTGAAAACGAATACGAGTCCGAACTCTGTAAAACGAACCGTTCGTTTATAAACGAACTATTCGTTCGTTTTGCCTAGACATAAGCACCATCATCAGCGAGCTTTTTCCAGAAAATTTTCTTCCATTTTTCCGTTCCTTTCTTCTCTCTGCCAAACGACACTCGCTGCGAGTCAAAAAGAAAAACCCCACAGAACTCTCTTCTCCACTGAACTCAAATCAAACCCATAACAGAACTCTACTTTTTCTTCAGTTCAAACTTCAACTTCGAACTTCAACTTGGACGCGCTGCACTTGGTTTCTCTTTCTTCTGACAGTTTACCGGTAAGGCTTAATTAGGCTTTAATGTTTCAAATTTATGTATTTATGTTTATGATGAAAAATTGCAGCAGGAAGTAGGGCTGGAGTGCATTTTTGGCGCCGAACGAACATGTTCGTTCGTCACTGTAGCCACGAGCTTCACGAACGAACCCCCCTCCAAAAGCTCGCACGAACCCGAGGCCGAACTTTCTGCACAAACGTTCGTCGAACGCGAGCCGAACGCAGATCTTCCACCAGTCTAACCGAAGCGAACCCGAACGTGCTCGTGTTCGTGTTCGGCTCGCTTCGTATCCAGCCCTAGGTACATCTTTTGGTAACATGCAAAAATGAATTTTATGTAAAAGGCTAATCTTGGTCTTGCAAACAATATAGGCCAGTTAAAAATTTAAAAACCACATATACAATACAAAACACACTGAATGGACATATACACTAGCAAGTAGTACACATCCTTACAAATCAATCAACACGTACATAGATGAACTAAGGGCATAAACTAAGCAGACATAGATCAAGCCATCTAAAACAAGGAAAAATGTGCAAGGATACAACAAACCTTTCCAAGTAGGGAATCATAGCTTGGTGGAACCACATAATCGGGATAAACATGGCTATCCATTCTGACAAATGGGCCACCAGATGGCAAGTATGCTGTTATTCTCCCTGGTGTTCCAAAAAAAAAAAAAAACAACCAGAAAAATAATTGAAGAACAATATAAAGTCCTTGGAATCAAGTTAAAAAAGAATTATCCCAGCATATTTCATTTATTTATACATTTTATACTTTTGATTTTTTTCAAAAATCTTGCTGTGAAACAGAAATAAATTGATGTACAACTACAAATATATCTAGATAAAAGAGGGGAAAAAAATGGTGCAGGAAATACGTAATGGTGCATAAAAAAAGGAAAAAATCTAGTAAATGCATTAAATTCCAAGGCTCTATAACAGCAAAGTCATTTGGTGTAGGCTGCATACTGATATGGATTATACTATAGTTTTTCATTCTATAGGCAAATCCAATATGTTAACTGATACAGGGTCTGATGATAAGCAACCATACAAAAAGGGAAGATGGCACAATAGGACCCAGTTACAAGAGACATTACACCTGTCTGCACTCACATAATATGAACATACCTGGTCCAGGTCTGAATCCCTTAAAAGGATCTTCTGCATTGATACGACATTCAATTGAATGTCCTCTAAGCACAATATCTTCCTGCAGATCAGCACCCAATGAAAAAAATAAAACAAAATGGTCTTATGATAAGGTCATAAGTCTCACAAATCCCTTCTGGATACCTGCTTGTAACGGAGTTTTCCTCCCATGGCTACATGAATTTGTTCCTCAATCAAGTCAACAGAGGAAATCATTTCAGTCACAGGATGCTCAACCTGAGTTTTCTCAAAAAGAAAAAGGCTAGTTAGTATGTCATGATTAATCCTCATATACAGATAACTTTGAGAATACATCAATTGAAGACAATATCCTTAATCACTTGGATTGACCTGGATACGAGTATTCATTTCCATAAAGTAGAAGGAACCTCTTTCATCTAGTAGAAATTCAACCGTTCCAACCCCAATGTAACCAATGGATGCTGCTGCTGCAACAGCTGCATCACCCATGGCTTTCCGCAACTCGGGGGTCAATGCAGGAGAGGGTGCTTCTTCAAGCAGTTTTTGGTTACGTCTCTGCAGATCATATTCAAATTACTTATTACTTCATAACCTACATTTCCACCAAAAGAACTGAAAAAGGGGTGATACAAAGGAAAAAATTAAAGAAAAAAAGGCTTCTCACAAATGAAATAGAGTGAGGCTTTTAATAGATAAGTGCAAGACAGAAGCTTCACTCAGCACCACAACATACCCAGGCTGTGTGAGAACTGTGTGGGAAGCAGTTTACCTCTCTTTTACTTTAGATTTAAAATTCAGAAGGAAAAGAATTATACATATCTACTGTACCTCTGAGATTAAATCAATCAAATCTCTTCAGGAAACTGATGAAGGGCCATACAAGTTCCAGCACACAAAATCAGCCTAATAAATACCATCTAAACCAATCTAGATTAAAAATAACTTTTCAGTGCTGAGTTCAGGACATATGCTGACCAATTAATAACCAGCTAGTGTAATCCTAAACTCTAGGGACACCACAGCTTTAAATATTGTCTAAATGCTTTATGCTACCCCACCCTAATACTACATCACTCAAATCCATATTAGGAATCCCAAAGATGAGTTGCAAAGCAAATAGCTCTATGCAGTTACAATACCCAGAACTGGACTAAGTTAGGAGTTCAATGACTCTAAGCTATCAACATGAATGAAAATATTCACCAGGTTGATGCATTCTTGTGTACAGAACCGTAGACTACCTTCACATGACATAATCATGATTAAGTCCAGCAATCCCTCAAAAATTTGTATGCAAAGAGGTCAGGGAAGTTATGATGAACATGATCATATATATTACCTGGATGCTGCAATCACGTTCACCAAAGTGGACAACATTACCATATTTATCAGCAAGAACCTGTAAAGCCACAGAGTACACTAGAGTTAATAGGAAAAAAATAGCATGCTGTTGTCTGAAAGAAAATTGCATAAACAGAATAAAGGCAATATTATCACAGCAATATTAACAGCTCAACCCCTGCTAGAGTAATAATGAGCAATATTTTATTTATCTGTATGATTTTATACCAAATGATTGATTTACATTGCAATTTCAATTTGAACAAATTTTGCTCACATTTTCAGTTCGCTGAACCAACTCAAGTCCAAATTTAGCAGGGCTGGTCTACCTACTTTTTTATCATTCCCTTGGCAAAGTTAAATACAATATGGACCACTTCTTAGACTTCAGGAAGAAAAGTGATGCGGCAATACCCCTGTTTTTATGCCATTATCGCTTTTTTCATCAATAGCAATGCAACTATTATGAATGTACCCTTCTTTGGGAGAAAACAAATTTCAGAATTCCTTTTTTCTAATCTCAACCACAAAGAGACTAAGGAACTCACTATACATTTCATTTCTCTCTCTCTCTCTCTGTCCTTTTTTTTTTTTTTTTGATAGGACTGCTGCTCTGGCCTACTTCAAAGCAGTTCAAGAAAGCAAGGCTCATTCCCTCCATTAGATACACAAGTATAATTTTAAATTCCACCTCAAAACAAATGCCTAAAAACCATTGTACCATGGAAATGCTAATGCCATTTGTATACATTGAGTCTCATGCAGGAGAGCTAGACTCTGTGCATCACTAGTCAACACAAATGGCAAGAAAACTTTTGCATGGTCTCCATGATTTCAGTTAGCAGGGTCTGAGTTGGCTGATACTTTATTTATTTTTTTTATTATTTTGGTTGTTGGAATACTGTATACATATTTTTTGTCAGGATTGAGATGGATAAATTTCAATAGCAATTATAGGTATATTTCATATTTTATAAAAAAAATCATGTAATTACCTGAAACTCAATATGCCTTGGATTTTGGATATACTTTTCCAAATAAACTCCATCATTTCCAAATGCAGCAGCAGCCTCACTCTTAGCTTGCTGTGGAAAAAATAAGTAAAAAGACTGATGTTATAGAGAACTCCAAAATGCGTAAAATCTACTTTCTTTTGTTTTTTTTTTTTTTTTTGGTGGTATAAGAAAATAAGATAGTTAAGAATGTTAAAGCTTTGGCACAAGATGATTGGAAGAAATTGTGATTAATATAATTAAGTAAACAAGATAAAGGTAAAACATATTCATGTCATCAAAACTTCAACACCATGTTTTATCCTGTATTAGCGTATCAAGTTATCAAGAAAATGTAAATATTAAAAAGTGCCTGTGAATAACAACAGAAAAAAAAAACATTTCCTAAACAAAAGATGAGACCTACTTTGAAATGATGCAACAAAAGCAGCAAGTGACCTTAAAATAAAAAGAGAGAAATCAAGGACAACCAAGAATTCACATCACTTCCAAAGCTGAAGCTTGTTTGATAACCTTAATATGGTACTTTGAAGAAGGAAATAAATGACAAACAAGCATAAGATCAAATACTTCTATAGGTGTTGTGAAATTAAAGGATACTATTTCTTTCAAAGACCTCAAAAATATGATTTAGATATGCTGCTTTAAGTTTCTTTACTAAGTGAAAATTCACAATTCTCTCTCTCTTTCTCTCCCCCCTTGTTTTTGGATATCAAGAAATCCCATGACCTTATTTGCATACGCAATGGGTATAATCCAAGGGATTATTGTAAGGACTCACAACCTTCATTAGTCATTTTTTGGATCAAATACCTAGGTAGGTGACTCATACAAAGGCAGAGGATCTGAAAGAGTTTTGAACCTCAGAGCTGCTTGTCAGAAACCAAGGATCACACTATTAAACCAACGTATGGGGGCTTTTAATGTTTATCTCATTCTTCATTTTCCATATTTTATGTTCTTATCATTATTGCCTCTCAAGTACTTAAAACTTATGATTAATATATTGTCCCACATCCAAATGAATGCTTCAAAATTTTAACAGCTCCCATAAAACCTAAATTTATTTTAAAAGATGTTTGCTATTCCTTCTTCACCATTGCTAACATCAAATCTTTCTTGTCAGACACTAAAACATTAAAAGATCCAGCAACTAGGACAAGTATATCCTCTACTATCAGTATAACCAAGTCAGTAACTAAAAAACACACAAATGATGTTGACCATCTGTTCTACACAGACTACAAAAGCATATGTTTGTTTGTGCAATAATACAATAGTATCAACAGATGGACAGCTTCTTCTATAGACAACTTTAAGTAATTATCAACAAAAACAAAGCTCAAAATACAGTTTCGGACAATCAGAGAAGGATTATTCTTTAAATAGTTTGAAGGCAAAAATTAAAAGGACCTAAAATTTTCAAATGGGAGACATTCCTTGAATAATTATAAGGGACAATTAGTTTTAAGGGCCATACCTGAAGCAACTTCACAAATTCTTCAGGTTCTTTAGCAAGACGCATGCCACGTCCTCCACCACCTGCTGTTGCCTAAAGGCAGTGAAATATTTTCAGATCAGTGCAGTTCATAAAAATTCAATTTATGCTTCATTTAACTTCATGTAATTACCGAAAAAAAAAAATATTCATGTAAGTACTTGAAACAAATTAATAATGACAACTCACAGAGAAACCCATTCCATTTCAATCTTTCATAAGAATTCACACCTTTATACCTTTTCCTATTAAAATAGTTCAGCTTGGTAGATTAAAAAAGAAAATTACAATAATAATTAATTACAAGGCAGAATTGAGCATCAGTAAAGAAAAAAGTTCAAAAAATCCAAAAAAGCTAGTGTAAGTTATTGATAGAAAGTAATGGATGTAAATTGTAACTTGCCATAGTAAAAGCAAGGGACCATGAAGTATAACTATGACAGAAAAAAGATATGATACTGGAGATCATTAACCTTGATCATCACTGGGAATCCAATCTCATTGGCAAGCTTGATTGCTTCCTCAGTGCTCTGTATCAACAATTAATCAACAAAGAGAGCGAGAAATTAGCAAATTGTCATTATCATTACTGGTGTAAAGGTTTTATGACCATAATACACAAAGTAATCATCAAATGCGACACCTGTAACAATCCATCACTCCCTGGTACAGTAGGAACGCCAGCATTCTTCATTGTCTCCCTGGCAGTTGATTTGTCACCCATAATGCGGATACTGTCGGGCTACCAAAACATAATTGGAATTCGACTACATATTCAATCTAAAATAGAGAAGATTCTTGGCTAGGAAACTACTATTTCCATTTTCTACCACACAACTCCTTGATTTGAAGTACTTACATTTGGCCCAATAAAGTTGATTCCATGCTCTCTGCACATTTCAACAAATACTGCATTCTCAGCAAGAAATCCATATCCAGGATGAAGCATTGTGCATCCTCGACTGATAGCAGCAGATAGAACATTTGGAATCACCAAATACCTACAGAAAGAAAGCTTCATAAACAAGTTATGCCATGATGATCCATCCCAGAAATTGCAAAAGGATGGATGAAAATCCTCAGCCTCATATTCACACGTCTTCAGTACAAAGGTTTTCCTCAAGGAAGCATATTATTGAATTTAGTGTAAAACCTTTCACTTCGTCCTATAAGTTTTCACTCAACATATTCCATTTAAGTTTCAGGTAGTTTAGTTTGATTCTGCCAGTTTTATGGATTTGGTCCACTTTATATCTAGTGTGGTCAACAGTTAGTAAATTAGTTGAAAACGATTTTTTCTTGTATTTCTAATTTTTACTAATTCGGCTAACCATTAGTGCAGACATGAGTCACATAACCAATATTTTGAGTTTCTTTGGTATGACCTATCATTTTAAAATAGATGGAAAAACCTACATCAATGTGGGAAAAATCAGAAGCTGCACTAAAGCTTCTATGACACATCAAGTATTGTGTTTTAAGTTTAAATTAGGCGCAAAGCAATGCAAGAACCATATTAGCTTGAAAATCCTAAGAATTGCATTTCCTCTTAGGAAGGTATCTAAAAAGTCCAAGTTTTCAAGGCATGAACTCAATGGTAATCACAACATTCATAACAATTTTCATTTTATCTCTGCTCACTTTGATAATGTTAATGGTTAACAAATATTTTATAAAATGAAATGATGATAATTCTAAAAAAAACAAAAAAAGAAATATCAAAGAGCACTTACGATTGATTACTTGGTGCTTCACCTATACAAATCGATTCATCAGCTAACTTGACATGGAGTGCATCCTTGTCAATGGTAGAGTAAACGGAAACACAAGGTATTCCCATTTCATGAGCAGTCCGAATAACTCGAACAGCAATTTCTCCTCTATTAGCTATAAGAATTTTTTCACCGCCACGACACTCAACACTAAGTGCTCCACCTCGTCTTTTTGAATTCCTGCTAACTGTAACTTTACCCGCCTGGACTCTTTGCCTAGGAAAGCTAATCCTACTATTCCCCACCATAAAGCTACACTGAGAACTCCTTATTCCACTACTCCTCCAAGAGAATAATCCCTTCATACAACACAACACATAAAAATAAAATTAATGATTTCATCGGATATCTCAGTTCTAAGGGGAAAAAAAAAAGGCTAAACTTTACAGCAATTAAAACATTCCCCATAATTTGAAAATTATCATTAGCCTTCCCTAACCGAGAAGGGCTCACCTCAACACCAATACAAATGAATTTAAGTTCATTGCAGAATCAAACAAAGAAAATACAAAAATGATCTTTTTATACAACAGAAATATAAATGAATTGAATTGAATTGAAGATCATAAGATGATGAAACAAGTGAATTATAAAAGTAAAGGAAACCGACGCATAGACTTACAGGAGGAGTTGAGAGGGATTTGGACATGGTCATTGAGGCGTCCATTTTGAATGAAGCTGAAATGAGAGGAGTTGAAATGCAATGCAGCTAGAAATAGAGAAGTTTGGAAGTGAAAAAAGAGGAATGTGGCGAAGAAGTGGGTGGAGAAGTTGAGATTTGAAGGGAGATGCTGTCGATGGAAACGAGGTGACTCACTACTTGGATGCTCCGCCTCAATAGTCACGAAGAGGTCACTTTCGGGTCGGGTTTAGTGAAATGGATCGGGTTGTCCGGGAATAATGATAACAATGCATTTTACTCGTAACAGTAAAAAAAATTGAGTACTGTTTATTAACTGCTCATTTATAGTTGGAAAATTTTTATTATTTAAAAAACTTTAGAAAGATTTTTGTTATTATATAATAGGCCAAAAGATTTAATCCCACCCAAGGTTTTCCTAAATGATAAGTGTCACACCAATCTATTCAATTCAATTAATATTTTCATGAAAAGACCAAAATACCCTTAATCAAAGAAAAATAAAAAATTATAATAAAAATATTTATAAAAAATTTTAAAAATTAATAAAAGGCCAAAGGACTTATTCCCACCCATAGTTTGAGGCGGGGACAAAGTGCCACCCACTCACTTTTAAAAGCCCATATTCCCACCCTTCATCCAATTTTCATCCAATTTCATTAACCTATGTTATGAAATGATAAAAATACTTTTATTAATAAAAATTTATAATAAAAATATAAAATAATATTTAAATATATTAAAAATTTTAAAAAATTTTAAAAAATATTTAAATTTTAAAAAATAAAAGCCAGCCACCGCCGCGGCGCCGGTGGCGGTGGCCGCAGCAAATGGCACCATGTGGCCGTTCCGGCCACCTGGTTCCAAGGGAGGCCAGATCTGGCCTCCCGAATCGATGGAGGCGGCTAGATCTGGCCACCTCTGCCCGAAACCTTGGTCGAAAACGACCGTTGGGGCCAAACCGGCCATCTCCAACCGTTTTCGACTTTTTTTTTGGCGGAGGAGGCCAGATCTGGCCTCCCTTGGAACCAGGTGGTCGGAACGCCCACTTGGTGCCATTTGCTACGGCCACCGCCGCCGTGCTAGCGGCGGTGGCTGATTTTTATTTTTTAAAATTTAAATATTTTTATAATTTATAAAATTTTAATATTAAGCCTAATATTATAAGCCCCAACTTTCTGAAATGACAAATTTGCCCCTTGACTTACTGTTGATTGTTAGATTTAACAATTAATGGGTGAGATTTCGGGTTTTTTAAACTTAGCGGGTGGGACTTTGTCCCCGCCTTAAACTATGGGTGGGAACCTTTGGCCTTAATAAAAATATATTAAATAATTTAAATTACCTAGTTCAAATGATGCCCAAATGAGATAATCAGATCTAACTGTTTTGCTTATGACGAAAACACTGTTAAATCCTGCATTAGTATAACATTTATCTGTATTTATTGTAAAAGCCAGTACATGTCAATAAAAATGTAGCTAAAGGACGTAGTTTTACTAGTGTTCTTTTTTAACTTTTAAAGGCATTTATACGCATCAATAAAACCTCTTTTTCATAACAAATATTTTTTCACCATTATTCGTGGTAGAATTACCTACATTTATTAGATCTTTTACCGACATTTATTTATGTTTTATTGGCATTTGTTAAAACTTTTACTAACATTTTTTGTAATTTTTACCTATATTTATAAACATTGATAGAATTGCATTCCTACGAAAATTGAATTCCCATAATAATTCACGCTAAAATGACTAACATTTATCACACTTTTTACTAGCGTTTATTTATGTTTTACCAAAATATTGTAAAACTTATACCAATGTTTTTTATTATTTTTACCAACATTTTTTGTAACTTTTGCCATTGGTTAATCCATGTTTTTAACGGCTCTTTAGTTAATTTTATAGGCATTTTTTGTTACTTTTTATGGTGTTTTTTAATTATTTTTTATTGGTTTTTTGTCATTTTTACTAACATTTTTATTAATTTTACTAATGTTTTTATTACTTTTACAGATTTTTTTTATTACTTTTACTGGTAGTTATCTTTATATTTTTGAATATTAATTAAAACCTATTATTATTTGCATTAATTAAATATTTTAAATAATTGATTATTTTTTATACAAAGTAAAAAACATTTCAGTCCTTATATACAAAATTCAAATATAACTCAATAATTTACATATATTATTAAAAAATAAAAATTCAACAAAGTACTTATAGTGTACAAAAGTGTTAATATGTATTCAATATAATTTAACAATAATGCAAATAACTCAATAATGTTCAAAAATATTATAAATTGGATTGAATCGTAGAGAAGTTTGTTTAAAATTCGTCATTCTTGGATGATTATGGAGGCAACATGAAAAAAATTTCTATCTGGAAAGAAAATTAAGAATATAAGAAGAATGGATCAAAATTCTTTTTTCAATAAGCAAATTGTAAATAAATCACAGACGAAACTCGTGTCTTCTCATTAATTAGCCAACATCAACATTCAATCTAATTTTTTTCTCATTCAAAACTCATGTCAAGTTCAACAAACACAATAATAAACTAAAACCAACATTCAATCCAATTCTAATTGTACTCTAACTTATACCCAGTACAACAAACACAATAATCAATCAATATCAACAGCCGATCCAATTCATATGTTACTCAAACTCATACTTAGTATAACAAATACAATAATCAACCAATATCGATATTCAATCTCATTCTTATGTTACTCAAATTCACATTAAATACAATAAACACAATAAAAGTTCCATGTAGTCATTTTTCCATAAAAGTTGCATAGAAAAATTGAATAATGCATTAAGGGACTAGACGAATTGTACAACTATCATTCAAACAGAACATAAGCATTTAAAACAATATACATGGATGGGGTATCTGTCACAAACAAAGGTAAAAACATATATATATTAATTGTCATACTAGTCACTATATATAGACATGTGTTGGTGTGCACTCAACTAACGACTTTCAGTGATTAGTATTCAAATCTAGTTGCTACACATGTGTTAGTCAGTTGCTAACTGTATGTCAATATATGAAACTCATATGACTAGGGTGCTAAATCTTTGTATTTATTAGTCTGATCAGCACTGCAATTATTTTTTGTTATAAAGAGAATTTTCAGTTATAGTACTTTATTCAGCACCACAAATATTTTAGCATCTTCGACTCACAGTTTACTCAAAAAACATGTTTTTAGCATGTCATACCTATATGACATACATAGCATAGCACAACCCAACATGTGAATAGTTAAGAGAACTTTGAAATAGCAATAACTTGGAACGTATAACAGAAATGATAATGACACGTAGAGTAATAGATACAAAATTTAGAACAGTATATGAAATAACCAGTCTGATGTGTTTATAGTGATGGTTTCTAAACAAGGTTATCATAGAGTTAGAGATAGAAAATACTTTTAAGTAACTTTATCATTTACTCCTTACTTTTCCTTTCTCTTGTAAGTCATTTTAGTAGGGGCTGAGGAAAGGAGATAACTGTAGTTTGGGAACCTCATTTGGTACCCAACTTTTGTTTTCAGTTTTTTTTGATAGCATGCTGATACGATTTTCTTATGCATGTACTTGTGCATATGTGTGTGTGTAAATATAACTATTCTGTATAATCTTTTAGGTATATAAAAATATATTTTGGGCATTATCATTATATATATATGTGTGTGTGTACACCATATGTTTTTTTTTTTCCACTGTCACAGTTCAACTTAGTAGTCTGAGTATTTCTGTTGTATATTGATGAGAATAATTATTATATTTAAGAATATAAATATGAAATAATATATAAGATAATATGTACAATAATATACAATAAGAGTGCCTACATTTGTAACTACCGTAACTCTACTATTTTGTGTATCATGTCTCTTTCATATTCTTTTATTCAATATCTATATCCATTATGTGGATCAAAAGCTTTAAATCTTCTTGCTATATAATTTGGACTACAAGCAAAAGCTCTAATTTCAATATTGATTTTCCAATCACCTTCACTTTCTAACATATTAACCTAAATTCAATATAAAAAATCAAAGTTGTCTTAAAATATATGTAATTTACATTTAAAATGATGTTGTCGTAATTAATACTACTTTTTCTTTTCTTGAATCATTCATAAAAAGTTTCATTATGTGTAAGACCCCCTGTTGGATGTCACTGTACTGTTATTATTTATTTATTATATAAAAATTATATTATATTATTTTATTTACTTACTACCTGAAAATCATTACCAATCACATCCAATAGGAAACCCTATACAAAACCATACTAAAAACATATGCAATGCGGAAGTTTATAAAATAAATGTGGTGGAAAGCTGAAACCCACTATATAGTATCCTTAATAAAATTCATATTTTATTATTAATGCTAGTATCTGAAAATACAAGTGATACTGTACATCCCATATGTATGAGTAACATAAGTATGCGAGCCAACATGCTATCTATTGAAAACTGAATACATACATACATACATATACGAAACTGAAAACCTCAGGTAAAAACCCACTCGAGCTGTATCCCACTCATTTGCCACCTCGCGCTCCTAACTCAGCTCCCCAAAACACCAACCTACAAGAAAGAAAACTAAGGGGGATGAGCGATAAGTCACTCAGTAAGCATCTCCTACCTCTACCCTCTAGTAGACACGAAACTAATACATATCTGACTAGCTACTAAGCCGATGAACTTAACTAAGTTCTCTGATAGTCTAATAGCTTCTTCTCTTATCTTATTCTCT